>CM031889.1:7082591-7545521 GCA_018691285.1 Cucurbita argyrosperma subsp. sororia | reverse complement strand
ATATTATATTAAAAAGTAAATTCATTTTAATAAAGCTAGTATGAATACGATTATTGTATAGCACGTGGAAACTAAGGTGGTAGATATAAATTAATGTTTCGTACGAGAAGCTAACAATTTATAAACTAAATTATTCTTTTATTTTCCCTCATAAATATAACAAATATTATAATTGGGTTTGAGAATATATTTTCTCATAAAAACTACATAAAAAAAATTATTATTAAGTATTAAACTAGTATTTGTATTTATAATTATATAAACCAGGTCTATAGATGAACATAAGTTATGTGATTTAAAGGAAATATTATTTTTTTTTAATATTAGAGCGAGACACGACATGATGTGTCAGTCTTCTCGCTGTCTCTGAAGGGGGTAGACATGAGGCGGTGTGTCAGTAAGGACGTTGAGCCCCAAAAGAGAGGGGATTTGGGAGCGGTCCCACATCGCTATGGCGGAAAGGACAGAGTGCCAGCGAGGACGCTGGGCCCCGAAGGGGGGTGGATTGTGATGTCCCCGCATGGTTTGGGGAGAGAACAAACCACCATTTATAAGGGTGTGGAAACATTCCCCTAGGATACCGTGTTTTAAAGCATTGAGGGGAAAGCCGGAAAGGGAAAGCATCAAGAGGACATAATCTGCTAGAGGTGGATCTGGGTCGTTACAATCCAATCAAAAACCCTACTCGTTATTAACAAGCCTAAAGTTGGAAAAAGCACGAGGACAAAATGCATTTTGTGTATTTTTCCATTTTGTGGAAGTCCTCGACAAAGGAAAGAAAGGGGTTGTTAGGTGATGACACGTTTCTTTTCGTTAAAATAACCTAAAAACTCATAAAAATCAAATATCAAACATTGCACAGAAGTCACAACCCATGAAACAACCAAAAAAAATATAACACCTTGACATCGATTAAGAATTTTTTCATTTTTTTTAAAAATTCAACCTAACCCAAACATTGAAAAAATGAGTTAGATAGTCCGCATTAGTGTTATCAGGTCATTAATGAACAATCGAGTATTAAACGCGTTTAAAATTAATAACATGACAAAAAGGATTAAGTATTTGAAAGTTTAACGACTAAAAAAGATCGTTTGAGAATAAGAATAAACTCATAAAACTCATAAACATGCTAGATGAGCAACAATATTACGAGAGATCAAGTTCATATTAAGCATACAACGTGAAGTCAACTCTCCAACGAAGTCAAATGTTCGAATCTTTGATCGACAATGAATGGCAATTTATTGATGAGTTTGAAAAAGTCAAAGAACGTGGCCAATATTTAATTCACCAATTAGTAAGAAAAATGGAAAAAAGTAAACATGATTGGTCGGACAGTCAACGTTTACATTTGGTCTTTGGTTTGACTTTGACTAATCATTGGGAGAAGACAAGAAATAATAGAGCACACTAACCTATTGTCCAATTGATTGTCTCTCTCATTGATTCTTTTTTCATCCAAAAATTTCCATTCCTTTCATTTTCAGCCACGAAAAAGGACCCATCCATCATTTTCCCCTTTCCACACCTCAAAGAAAACGAGAGCGGTTTTAGATCATATATTACATACACGAGTTCTTTTAACATACTTTGAAGTGTTTTTGAAGAGTGAAGACTATCCTTACATCCCCACAAATCAACCCGAGTTTTTAGAACATGATTTGTTTTAACTCGTGTTTTCTTGTGTGATCCATGTCAAGGAGAGGTGCATGAATGAACGAATTGTCGAGGGATTATTGGGAGTGAGTCCCACATTGGTGAGTTTATAAGTAAAAAAATACTATCTCCATTGGGATGAGACATTTGGGGGAAGCCCAAAGCAAAGCCACGAGAGCTTATACTCAAAGTGAACAATATGATACCATTGTGGAAATCCGTAATTCTAACATAGTATCAGAGTCATGCCCTAAACTTCGTCATATCAATAGAATCCTCAAATATCGAACAAAGAATTATGAGCCTTGAAGGTGTAGTCAAAAAAAAGTGACTAAAGTGTCGAACAAATGGTGTACTTTGTTTGAGAGCTCCAGAAAAAGGAGTCGAGCCTCGATTAAAGACATTTTAGGGAAGTCCAAAACAAAGCCATGAGAGCTTATGCTCAAAGTGAACAATATCATACCATTGTGGAGATCCGTGATTTCTAACACCAATACCACATCTGAAAGAGAGCGATCTTGAGAATAGAATGATTAAGAAAAACTTAAAGGAATTGGAGTCAGTGCATATACTAGACACGGTGCACATTCCTTTTCGGTAGCTCAATCATAAGAACTTATGGTTACGCATATTTTAATATTGGAGTAATTTCTATGTCAGGTGACCACCTTAAAATTTTTCTTAGGATGCACGTGATTGAGGACAAAACATGTTAGAATGATTCGGTGTTTGGTATAGATAGTAAATATCAATCTTTTAAAAGTTCTTATCTTCATGATAACTTTCATGTCAAATATGATATCGGTTTATTACGTACCATTCTTACGAATTTGTATTTAAAAAAATAAAAACAAAAAAACCACTATGTTAGTTTAAATTTTTACTTTACTTTTAACAACCTTATTACATGTAAAAATATTCTATGTTTGGACATAATGTAACAATATTATAATATATTAATTAAAATAAAGACATGATTTGATGTTTAAATCAAACTTTAATGTATATATATTAATGTGGCCATAAAAGTCTACAAGAGAATATGATATTTGGCATAATGAACGACCACAATAATAAAAAAATTTAAAGAAAAATATGACATCATGATGATGTAATAAATAAAACATTATCAAATGTATAAAAATTTATTAGAAATTATTAGGTTAACTGGATAAATTGCAAAAGATATTTAATTTATTTAGAGGAAAAATGTGAAAACAATTCTCTTTGAACTCAGTAATAATAATTAATGATTTTAAAGTTGAAATTAATGATCAAAATTTTAATTTTCAAAAAAAAAAAAAAAAAAAGTACGTTGAAATTCAAAGTTATGCACGGACTCAATGCCTCAAACCCCACCAATATCATTTATACATGCATGAATCGAATAAAGTCGAGAATTTTCCAATAATATTTATTTTCTTAGCTATATGACTTTTTATTTTCTACATTTTTTAAATTTTAAAAATTAATTTATTTCTGATATAAGTCTAACACACGTTTGAGTGTGACAACATTTTTTTTAAGTTTTTATTTCGATATGTCAATTTTAATTATTTAATGTTTCACTCAAAAAGTACGAATTAGTTAAACCTCCAAATCTACCCAATTAAAAATTTAGATTTATTTCTGTTACAACTTGTGACACTCAATAAAGGAGAGCGACATAAAATAAACCTGAGACCACATATGAATAAAGAGCAATTTTGAGAATAAAATGACTAAAAAAGACTTAAAGTAAATGAAAATTACTAGCATATACTACCATGGTGCACATTTTTTTTTCGGTGGTTTAATCATAGAAACTTCATAGTTAAGCGTGTTTTGATTGGACCAATTATAGTTCGGTTAATTTATGAGGATATAAGTAATGTGACTGTGTCGTACTAGAATACCGGGGCATTCAGGTGCCGAATCAGGATTCTGAATCCTGAGCATGTGTCGTTTACACGACTTATGATATGAACCACGACCAAGGAATTTCAATATCTCAAGATCCAATTACAAGGACGGAGAGCCAAGAAGCTACAACAAACCTTATACACTTATATTCAACCTATGGTGAAACTCATCAAAGGAAATTCTAGAAAACGTTGGAGACCTTCCTTATATGTTGTGCAAAAGTTGAATTTCAAGAAAGAGATGAATTAAATGCACTCTAAGTTGCATTTAATGAACTCAGCCCAATTTATAAGACTAGTCCAAAGACTGATAAACACATTTAATTCATTGCACTATTTAATTATAATTTAATTATTTGGTTTGTCATATTTAAGTTAGTTTTAAATATAGGAGTTAAGGTTATATTGTACCCCACGTATGTTCCCATATCCACCGTTAACTAATCATTTTAATACGGAGGTTACTCATCTACTAGCTTTATGCTAGCTGACTTGATTTGTGCTCTTAAGGGACGTCGGGGCTTGATAGCAATTCTTGAGGGATGAAGTTGATCTGGTCGATCCATTCCAGGTAAGAATCATTTTGCTCGAGTTCCTGGCGAACATTTCGGCGACAGCCTCGTATCCATCTATGTTGGAAGTATTGTAGTAGCCCGGCCTGTTTAATTCACTGGGTGTGATCTAGTTTTGTACCAAGAATGCATCAATGGAAAACTTCCCATGAATGCTTGCTTTCGTGTTGCGAAAGACGGAGAGGCGAGCGAGAGAAGGCGATCGCCATGGCCAATTAGCCTCAGCAGAATACAATGAAAGGAAAAATCACCATAGGTGAGACTCCCCAAGGAACCATCAAGATCCTTGAAGAAAATTGTTTCGAGTTTGGTTATACTCTCAGCTCTCGTCTGTGCACTCTGGTGTCATTATAACTCGGAGAATCGTGAGGACCTCACCACAAGTCCATATAAAAGGATTCCTGCTTGCTCCAGCGTGTTGCTTACAGAATGGCTAAGGCATGTTTTCATCATAGCACTTGAAATTCTCCAACTCCATGTGACTCTACTAGTTGCCGCTGGGAAGAGATAATCGAAGCTCGCCATCGGGTTCCAAGGACTCTATGGAGATACCCTGAAATAGATCAAAAGGCAAGAATAAAGTATTAGCAACCCAAATCAAACCCATTAAAAAATGGAGGCTAATGGATCCAATCTAATAACGAAACGGTTCTTACTGAGATTGTACAGTCGCAGAATTTTGAGAATGAAGACTTGAAGCTCTACCACAAATTCACGGTAAACTGTGGATCGGAGTCTTCCCATTCAGGACAGGAAAGGTCATCCAACAGAGAGTTATAGACAATCTTTGTATTGCTGCCTGCAACGATCGGTGAAGTAAACGTTAGGTTTGGGGATTCACCGATCTTCCGAGGGACCCCCTTCAGGAAGAGGAATTCTTGGTTGCTTAGATGCATGGGTGTGAAGCAGAGTGAACATGTAGTTTGTGAGATCTGCATTTCGAACCATCTCCGCAAGGGCGGAGATAGCCCGACCATTCAATATTTCCCCATGGTTTTCGTTCTCGACAATTCCCCACCACACCGGAAGCTCAAACCCTTCTACACCAAGCAAGTTTCAAAGCTTAAGCCAGCTGCAATTGCCCTTGAATGGTTACCTGCATTGCAGGAGAAACTGCATCTAATGGCAATCCAACATACAATTTTCACCCCCCTCAAGCTGCAAAAAAATGAGCAGAAGCTCGTCAGTGATGAACTTAAGCAGGCACAATCAAATATGGTGAACTTGGGGGGGGAATACTAAATAATCATGAAAGAACAGAACAATAAAAGTTATATAAAAAGGCCATCAACGGGCACATAATCCTCACTTATTTAAGCATCCATCGCTCAAATTGGAAAAAGTCTTTTGTTATCACCATGCATTTATTCATCATTTTGTAAATTTCATAGATGAAATTGTTTTTTTTATCCAAAAAAAAAATTGTAGTTCATACTTATATCTCTGGATCATTTAACTATCGATAATAATGGCTATATCATGGGGAAGTACTCTGTTTCAAACTCTCCATTAATATGGAACAATTCTTTATTAGTTCATGTCAATTTCTAAATCTACAGATGAGGAGAATATCGAGAAGCCTTTGTGGGGGGGGGCCGGGGTTAGCCTTCATTTAATATAAACAACCAAACTCAGTGAGATCTAATCATATCCGTTCATAAATTGAAATTTTTAAATCCAAAAGATTACCGAAAGGCAACGAAAGATCAGGATTCTTGTATTGCAGCCGCTAATTTAAAAATGAGAGCATTATCCATTATCTAATGGCTTAAAGATTCAGGCTTCGTAGCAACCCAAACAGGAGGATATCGAAGGGGCAAAATCATTGAAAATAAGGAGCAAAATAGTACTCACAAGATTTGGATCTTCTTCCAACATCGACGTTTTGAGACTGAAACTGGTTTCCATCTGCACCGGATTTCGTCGATAATCGGATTCTCGAACCTTTCACACCTCGAACTTCTCATGAACAGATCTTCGACAAAAAGAATCTTACTATCTACTTTCGAATTGAAAACCCTACCTCCCTGTCAACAAAATCGGCTCCTGCGATCTTCGCCTGACATTTTCCAATCACCGAAACCCTCCATATTCGGGAAAGAATGAAACGGAAAATTCAAACAAAAATCTACCAAAAAAATTCACACGACGGAACAGAATGAAATCCGAAACCAAAAAAACAGAAAAACAATTCCGAAATCAAAAAATAAAGACTCTCAAAAGAACAAGAGGGAAAAAAATTTAAGATAGCTTTCGCAAAAAAGGTAAACGAAGCTCTTAAAATGAAGAACAATCAAGAGAGATTGAATTTATATATAAGAAAACGACATTGACAGAGAAAAAAAGGGGAAGAAAAAAGGAAAAAAAAGGGAAACCAAAAGGAAAAAAGTAAAGAAAAATTGACCTGCCCACGTGGCGGGATTTCAGAAGGCCAAATTGTGCCGCGTAATTACCATTTTTTTCTCCTTATGTCATTCTCACATTCCCAGGTGGCTTCGTTGTCCAAATGGTTTTCCATAGGACCTTAACTAAGGGAATCTTGTTAGATAAAAGTCTGAGGTTTTCCACATTTAGCTTTTACACGTTTTAATAAGTTTGATTGAATATTTTCTTTTCCATTTGACAAACACGTCCAATCTATTACCATTTTTTTAGGTGGCCATTTGAGGAAGTGACACAGATTTAGTTGGCCACTTTCAAGCCATTTTTTTTGGATAAGATAATTATTTAAATAAGTGAATCTGATCCAGAAACAAAATCACTGCTTTTTTCATTAAATTAAATCCCAAGATTTCTCCCCTCTTTTATTTTCTATTTTCATTTTCTTCAAACAAAAAAATTTCCTTTAAACCGTTTTTTACTCCCGTCGACGATTTTTTCGCTCGATTGTCAAAAGTCAACATAGTCCACCTGCATGGCGTGCCAATGTCCATCGTGTCAGACCAGGCGAACTATTTCAGATGGCACCATTTGAATCTCTGTATGAGTGGAGGTGCAGAAACTCAATATTGGGGAGGAGGTAGGTAAGAAACAGCTTATGAGACCCACCAGAGTTGGTTACAGACTACTACGCAGTAGTACAAAAATCAGACAGAGGATACTCTCTGAATAAAGTCGGCAAAAAAGTTACACAGACTCTTGCAGGAAAGACCTCGAGTTTGCAAAAGGTGATCATGTCTCTTGAAAGTAGCCCCTATGAGAGAAGTATTGAGGTTTGGGAAGAAGGGCAAGCTGAGCTCAAGTTCATGGGCCCTTTGAAATCCTAGAAGGGTAAGGCCCGTGGCATACAAATTAGCATGACTACTCACCATCGCCGCGGGTGCACAACGATATTCCATGTCTCGTATGTGAGAAAAAGTACACTTTCGAATTCCACTCACATCATTGATTCACAAAACACTTTTCCACTGGGAAGGAACCTATCATACGAAGAGGAAACCCATCAGATAATGGCACGTTGACGTGAGGAATCTTATCCACAAAGGAGATTCATTTGGAGGAATTTAGTTGGCCCACTTTCGGCCATTTTGTGAGGATAAGATAATTATTTAAATAAGTGAATATGATGAGAAACAAATCACTCCTTTTTAGTAAAATCAAATCCTAAGATTTCTCTATCTTTTATTTTCCTGTTTTCATTTTGCTTCCAACAAATTTCCTTCGGCTGTTTTTACTCCATCGACGATTTCCTCCTCTCGATTGTCAAAAGTCAACAGACTATCTCCTTGACGTATAACTAGTCAGGAGGCCTGACGCCGTATTCACATTAACTAGGGGGCACTCATCATGAGTCTACGACCTGTGTAGTCCAAGTTCGTTTCATGATCAGATTTATAGAATTGCGGTTTTAGTCTTTATCCCATCCTACACTTAATTGGAGCACTCACCCTAAGTCATCTACCAGTGTAACCCCAAATCTTTTACAATGCTAGTTTACGAAATCGTAACTTCTTCCTTACCCGTTTGTACACTCAATAGAAGTTCTCATCTCGAGCTAACTACTCATGTAATCTCAAGTCCTTCTTCAAGATCAGTTTTTACATGATTGCATCGTCGGCCTTGACTTGACCCTACACTCATAATAGCTCAAGTGACTTCGGGATTCTGATTGATATTGTTCATATTATTTGTTGAGCTTGTTAAGCTTTCTTAATCATTCTAGATGCGTGGAGGTTTATTAGGTCCTTGGGGGCATCTAGGTGATTTAGTTCTCATCTCGCATTTACAGGATGCTTAGGGTTAGCTCCTCGGGGCTCATCCAATCTCTGGGTGCACTCAAGTCCAAAACATATGATTGCTACTCATAATCTTATAGTGCTCGATCTATTAGAAATGTATTGGCCTAGGTCAACATGTAAACCGCTCTAGCCCTAGTGCCCTAATCTTAGCTTGGTTCACTCATGCATACTTTCTTAGGGAGATATTTTCTATCAATCACCTAAACCACAAAAAACATAATCTACTCATTCATGCATGCTTATTAGGCAAATATTCATATCAAACAAACTCAATGGAGAAATAACACCAATTAGTCACCCATACCACATATCATAGAATCTTATCCTAAATTCTAGCACAACGGAAAACATAAAAATTGGTATGCATCATAAACTCTCATCCTAGGGGTATTTCGTTAATTTTCCATAACATATATAACATTTTAATCCAAAAAGCCCTTCTAGAGTCCTAAACATGCATAATCTACCACCTAATGCAAGATATGCTCGCATGCTAGTATGTCCTTGGGCAAGCATTACTTGAGAAAAGCAAGAGAACGATTATTTATATGGATGACGCATGCCTTGCCGAGCTAGCTTTTCCTTGTGCTAGGAGCTTCAAATTTTTAAAAATTTCTCTAGTATAACCTAATTCAAAAACATAATGAGATTAACATCAAAATCGGAGAAGAACAGTCGAATAGAGGCCAAAAACATGTAAAAATTGGAACGATACAGAGGTGATTAGCATGGCCCCTACAGAAGGATGACAAACACCAATCAAGAAATGGTCCAAATTTTTTTTTATAAATCAGAGTGGTGCAGTGGAAGCGTGGTTGGCCAACCCACAGGTCCCATGATCGAAACCTGACTCTGATATCAATCGTAATACCCTTATTTATGTGTTACTTACATTGTTGATGTCCACACATTCATGTCTTATGTACATTCGTGGAAAATTTAAATAAAACAAACATACCCTTATTTATGTGTTACTTACATTGTTGATGTCCACACATTCATGTCTTATGTACATACGTGGAAAATTTAAATAAACACAACAATCTTTCAAGCTGAGGCACTTCAGCTAAAGATGTGGCTCACTTTGTTTGTTGTCACGTATCGTCCAATAGCGCGAGCAGCCCTTCAGCTCGACTAGGCTTTAGCCTAGTTTCCACCATTTCGATCCTCTCGGACTTGTTTTCGGCCTCGATTATTATTCATTTAATTGTGAGAGATGGAAAATGGTGTGAGGAAACAAAACCCCAGCAACTACGTCCAACAGCGTGAGCAGCCCTTCAGCTCGACTAGGCTTTAGCCCAGTTTCCACCATTTCGACCCTCTCGGACATGTTTTCGGCCTCGATTATTATTAATTTAATTGTGAGAGATGGCAAATGGTGTGAGGAAACAAAACCCCAGCAACTACGTCCAACAGCACGAGTAGCCCTTCAGCTCGACTAGGCTTTAGCCCAGTTTCCACCATTTCGATCCTCTCGGACTTGTTTTCGGCCTCGATTATTATTAATTTAATTGTGAGAGATGGCAAATGGTGTGAGGAAACAAAACCCCAGCAACTACGTCCAACAGCGTGAGCAGCCCTTCAGCTCGACTAGGCTTTAGCCTAGTTTCCACCATTTCGACCCTCTCGGACCTGTTTTCGGCCTCGATTATTATTAATTTAATTGTGAGAGATGGCAAATGGTGTGAGGAAACAAAACCCCAGCAACGTTGGAAGCAGCTCTCGAGGAATGGGAGCTTACGTTTAGCTAATTAGGAAGTACTTCAGCTCGACTCAGTGAAAACGGCTTACAACAACGCTTCGGCAGCTTTACGACTGTTTCGGCTCGGCTCACTAGTTTTCAGCACAGTTTCCACCATTTTAACCCTCCTGGACCCGTTTTTGGCCCCGATTAAGGTAATTGAGGTCAATTTAGAGCCATATTTCACGTTTATTAAATTATTATTAATTTAATTGTGAAACACTAATGAAAGGTAGCGAATGGTGAGATAGGAAACAAAACTCCGGCAACGTTGGAAATAGCTCTCAAGGAACGGGAGCTTACATTTAGTTAGTTAGGGAGTACTTTAGCTAAGGCCAACCAAGTGACCTTACTATAGGAAATACTACAATTTTTTGCTTTATAGTTTTTTATTTACGAGCATGATGATGTATGAGTATGATGATGTATGATGTTTATGATGATGTATGAGTATGATGCTTGAGTTGTGATGCATGTATGTACGTGATTTATGTTCCGATACATGACGTACATATTACGTTTGATGCGTTTGATGGCTTATTATTGATGAATATGATACCCTTGATGGTTTATTATTGATGAGTATGATATTTTATGACATTTACTTAATATGATGATATTTTCCATATTGAGCATGCTATATGATGATGATTGTCCATACTATTGTTAAGCTTGTTATGCTTTCTTAATCATTCTTAGATGTCATGGAGGCTTATTAGGTCCTTAGGGTCATCTAGGTGATTTAGTCCTCATCTCGCATTTTTTATGAGGCTTGGGGTTAGCTCCTTGGGGGCTAACCCAATCTCTGGGTACACTTAAGTCTAGACATATGATCGCTACTCATAATCCTAGGGTGTTCGATCTATTAGAAATATACTGGCCTAGGTCTACATGTAAACCGCTCTAGCTCAAGGGACCTAATCTTAGTCTGGCTCACTCATGCATAATTTGTTAGGGAGATATTTCTATCAATCACCTCAAACACGAAAAAACATAATCTACTCATTCATGCATGCTTATTAGGGAGATGTTCCTATCAACGAGCAAGAAAATCATAATCTAAACATTTATGCAAACTCAATGGGGTAAATAACACCCATTAGTCATCCAGACCACATATCATAATATCTTATCCTCCATTCTAGCACAACAGAAAAAATAAAAAATCGGTATGCATCATACACTCTCATCATAGAGTATTTTATTAATTTTCCTTAACATATATATATAGTAGTTTCATCCAAGATATGCTCGCATGCTATTATGTCCTTACGCAGGCATTACTTGATAAAAGTCAGAATCACTATTTATATGGATGACGCATGCCTTGCTGAGCAAGCTTTTTCTTGTGTTACCAGCTTCAAATTTTCTAAAATTTCTCTAGTATAACCTAATTCAAATCATAATAAGGTCAACATCAAAATCGGAGAAAAACAATCGGATAGAGGTTAAAATGGGTAATAATTGGAACGATACAGAGAAGATTAGCATGACCCCTGCAAAAGGATGACACACACAAATCAAGAAATGGTCCAAATTTTTTGTATATCAGAGTGGCGCAGCGGAAGCGTGGTGGGCCCATAACCCACAGGTCCAGGATCGAAACCTGGCTCTGATATGATGCACAATCCCAAGACATGATTTTGAAAGTTATGATATAAAATCATATGATATGAAGGAAAATAGAAAGAGAACCCCAACAGTGGGGTCACTTAAAATACTCAGAAGTGCTACTTCTTCTACTACCACCCATTTTAGGTAAAGGGTGCACGGTTGACGACCACATCATAGGGTAGATTGTATTTAAATTTCTTAAACTTTAGGTTATTATAGGACGCGGTTATATTTAATATTTACCTTGGTTTATTTAATATTTCTTTTGTATTGTTTTAAAGACTTTTTCTTAAACATGTAAGTTCATAATGTTGTTTTAATTGATTATTTCCACATAACAAGTTACGTTATATATACGGATTGATTATTTCCACATAACAAGTTACGTTATATATACGGTAGTGACTTTAGATTAGCTTCCATTTTCGTGGACTTATCCTAAATTATCAGCTTCCAAAGTCGGTGGAATACTCAATTTTTCGCCGAAGCATACCTAGAGGGACATGATATTGGGTAGGATTATTGTTGCATGTTAAAGCCACGATTTTTTATACAAAAATTCTTCCTTATACTCCTCTCAAACTAAAGGAATTAATTTGGGAGGACGACTTTATGTAAGTTTGGCCACTATTGTCTTCCAACCTTCGGTCTGCAACTAAACCCAAAACGTAGAGTTTGATCCTCCTGGAAAGCTTGATCTCGAATGAATTATCCCTCAATTCCTTCGTCAATAGAGCAGTTTATTTAGTTCCATAAGTCTAACAAAACCTCAATTTTAAATAAAATGGACTAGAAATAAGAGTTTTGAGTTTTACCCTCAAAACTTATAATGGAGTTATTACCCTTCAAGGTCTTCTATGGAAATGTTTCTTGGAGGTGCAGAAACCGATCCTAATATGTCTCACACGAAGAATTAGTTTTAGAATCGAATTGAATTTTTTAAGCTCCTGTCGATTCCTTCAATAGTGGACCAAATTTGGGAAATAGGTTTTGGGCATTTTTGCCCCTTCTTTCCTTCACCAAAATTGTGGTTAATCTTGTTTAGAAGGTAGAGTAACAAGTTTGAACAGAAATTGTGGGCTTTAGCTCTCGAATTTGGTAGGAACATGAGAGCTCAAAACCCAAAAAATGAAAAGTTTATAACTCGTGATTGAAGGCTCTTTGTTGCTTGCTTCTTGCTCCTAATGAAGGGACATTGTTCATAATTTAGGAGAAAGAATCCACCGTTTTTGAAACATCTAGAACCATCATGATATCACAGTTGATCCTTTTGGATTTTTTTGCTAGAAAATTCTGTGCCGATCGAAGATTTGTTGAATCTCGTTGTATGAGATGACTTGTGAACGTTCTAGATCATAGCCAATTTAGAGGGAGATCCAACCGTTAGATTTCAAGAGACCGAATTATGTGCATAAGGGTACTATGGAGGATCTAATTTGGTCAGCAATGAAATTTTGTGATTCTTTTAAACTCTATAAATAAGGTAATTTACACTTTCTCAATATTTTAATATTATTTTTTTTCGAATAATCTAATTTTTTTTTTTTATATAAATTCGTTACCTCTTGTTAGTCATCTTCTCATGAAATTCTTATCCACAGAGAATTAAAATTCCGAGAAATTTGGTTAAAAAAAAAAAAAAAAAAAAAAAGTCTATTTCCCCATATTTTCTAACTTTCTTTAATTTTTTCCTTTCTAAATCTTATCCATAAAGAATTAAAATTTGGAGAAATTTGATATCGACTCTTTTTTATACGTTAGGTTCTTCTTCGAGGGAAGTTTATCATGTGCTATCCCGTGAGTGGAATGACGTATACTTTCGTAACATAGACGCATAAAATATATTGTGTATGGAAGATAAGCTTTGTGGGAGTGCCCGTCTATAGGCCACTAGGCCTATTCTTTCTAGTATATCAAAAGGATCCGTGAACTTGGGGCTTAGCTTCCCTTTCTTACCAAAATCTCAACATCCCTCTCATGGGTGTTATCTTTAGGAACACATGGTCTCCTACATCGAAATTTAAGTTTTTACACCTTACATCTACATAAAGATTTTACGAATTAAAATTTTTATTTTTGTTAGAAACAAAAGAATTTTTAAAAAAATATTCAAACTTAAATCAATCTAACCCAAAACGATATGGTTGGGTTGGGTCGAGTTCAGCTTTTATGATGTCCCACATTGGTTGGAGAGGAGTACAAAACACCCTTTACAAGGGTGTGAAAACCTTCCCGTAGCAGACGCGTTTTAAAGCCTTGAGAGGAAGCCCCAAGGAAAAGCCCAAAGAGGACAATATCTACTAGTGGTGAGCTTGGGTCGTTACTGGTATCAGAGCAAGACACTAGGCGATGTGCCAGCGAAGAGGTTGTTCCCGAAGGGGGATAGACACGAGGCATTGTGCCAACGAAGATGCTGAGACCCAAAGGGGGATGGATTGTAATGTCCAATATTAGTTGGGGAGGAGAACAAAACACCCTTAGTGTGTGGAAACCTTCCCCTAACAGACACGTTTTAAAGCCTTGAGAGAAAGCCCATAATAATTATTTTTCTATTGAACTATATTCAAATTGACTTTAAATAATATTTTTTAAAGTAATTTTATCTATGTTTTCAAGTATTTTATTTTAGTCCATCAAGTTTTCGAAAATTAGAATTATTATTATTTTTTTTTCTTTTTCCTTTTTGTTAAAATATAGTTTGTATTTGTGGGGGCTTTAAATACATCTATATATGTTCGCTTATGTTTTAAATAAATAGAATATGTATAGAAGATATTTAAAGTTGAAAACATTATTATACTATTTTATCAATAGAGCTTTTTAGCAGCATAGTTTACGTAAAAATAATCAATAAGTGACTCTATTTTTAAGTTTATATTTCATTTCAAGATGAGTTTGAGCATAATGGCCCTATTTTATAAGACCTCCTAAACTGTGTTTGAATCCACACGCTTGACTCGACATGAAGTCGCGACCCGCGCTCCTCTACAGCGATTGCGTAGCTCGGCTCTACGACTTCAAATGGCTTGGGTTGCTCCATTTTTATCCTCATGAAGCCGATTTTAGAATGTCTAAAAGAAACAGAGATGAGTATGGCCACTTTTTGGTGAATTTAAAGAATTGTAAGATAAATTATAGGTTTAATGGTGGGCATTAGGTAAATTAAACCTCTATTCTAATCTGGTGTCCCGAATTCTCATAGGTTAACTTGAATTTCAAAGGATGGATTTGGACTGGCTCCATGGTTAAATTAGCAAATTCGGCTTAAGCTACTCAGTTAAGTGGCTCGACTTTTGGCTTGGTTGAGCTAATTGTATGATATACAATTTCACGTGCCTCGTGCTCCCTGCCCCGTACACATGTCATAATTATGATTGTTATACTATGCTATGTTGTACGATGCCATGCTATGTTGGGTTATGCCATATTTATAAGTTGTGCTACAATATGATTATTTCTTGTTATAGAATAATATGACGTTGATAATCTTTCATGCACAAACCTCCATACACCACGCCATGTAAGCTATATTAAGTATGAAAGATCTTATAAGAAATATGTATGCATGATTCATAGGCTCATTATATTATTAACCTACATCACTACTTCACCGTTTTTAAAATTAGGCAAAGAATCGAGAGTAATTCAAAGAAACCTTTTGGGTAAACCTTCTCGGTTTCTTAAAAAATCTTCCTTTATAGAAAATTTCAAAAGCTACTTTTGATCTCTTTAGACGAAGAGGAAAGAGCTTAATACGTGGATAGAGTTTGCCATTCAAGTTGATGCTTGTCCCCAAGTCACATAATGCTCGACCTAACTCCTTTCCTCGAATAGATATACAGAAATAGTCACATAATGCTCGACCTAACGACCTAACTCAGTTGCTAATTGACCTACTTGGACTCCCAAATTTCGCAAGGATGCTTGCTGACTTTGTATCACAACATAATTTTTTTCTTTTCATATATTCCTTTATTAGTCTCTCAAAAGATGTTCCATGTATGTGTTTGAACTTGGCTAGTTCCTTTTCCTTGGGCATTGGCTTGCGACCATATGTCATTTGATTTTGTAGTTCAAAGCCTGGATGGTAATTTGCCTTAGGTGACATTTGTTGATTGTATGAGTTTTGTCACCTCCATGAAAAGTTTGGATGGTTTCTCCACCCCCAGACTATAAGTGTTTGAGAATGGATTATTTTTTCTCGTTGCTAGCTTGATTCCCCACATAAAAAATTGAAGTCAAATTACTTGGTCATTGATCAAAAGTGTGTTATTCTCCACAATATACACAAGATTGAGTTGTTCTTTGAGAAATTACAGCAGCAATTTCGACTAGTGCATTAGTTATTGAACCTTGTCCCAATGTTAGATTTTGTAAAATATAGGTCACCGGAGCTAATTGTACATCAATAGAGGTCAAGGCATCAACTTCAAGTACTCATCTAGTCTTCTTCTCTGTTGTGCCTTTTCCGTTTTCTCTTTTGGTGGCCTCCTCTTCTTCTTAGGTAAACTTTCCTAATTGGATAGTTAATGACCCACGTGGCTTGATGAAAAAGTTTGCTTTTAGAATTGCTTCAACATCAGGGTCAGCAATTTGTACATGGTCATCGCCACTAGGTTTGTTTCTAGATTTGTTACAACATCATGGTTCAACATAAATTTTCTGAAATTTTACCAAATAACTCAATTATGTGTACAATTAGACTCGATTTATGCAAATTGATATTTTTTTTTCATGTTGAACGAACAATTTCTTGCTTACGGATTAGAATAAATTGAACAATTAATGAGAAAATGGTGAGTATGAGTACAAAATTAACTTTAAAAAGGCTTGGTATAACTCTACTTTTGAAGAGATATCACCCCTCCTCAAGTTAGAACAATAACCTACTTGCCTCAAGAACCATAAACTACCTTCCATATTTCCTTTCAAACTAAGACAATTAACTACCTGCTCACACCCCCTCTCAAGTATAACAGTATAAGGTCATGACTCTCCACTAGATACAACTTTCGTAGTATACGCTCTATGATTCTTGGGATCTCCTATGGGTGACAAATGAACTCTGTGTATCCAATGGACCCTAACCTCTCTTAGCTAGTTCACAAATAGGGAAAGCACCCTTATCGTCCTTACAAAATACCTAGTCAACCCAATGTTCTATAGAATCAAAAACTGGGTTCTAGTATCATAATAACGAAGCATTAGCTTATGGTCTATACGATCATTACAGATATTATAGAGCACATTGCATCATCCAATAATAATACTTGGCATAAACGGGACCCCAAACCCTAAATCATGCATTTATAAATGTGAATATACATACATTATGCTCAACATACTCAAACAAGGGATAACGTATCAACCGCCATGCTGAAAAGCTTATAAACATATCAATTCTCTCAGAGTTCTCAAATTATGCAGTGTGGAAGCTGTAAGATAAAATAATGTACCAAACCGTAAACTATTAGATTTTCAAGACTTAATTATTATGATACTAGGTCAAATAGCCTCCTAAACATGATTTGTAATAAATTTTTCCAAGGCCCCCTAATCAACCCCTACAATTTTTTTTTTTTGAAACATACTCCATAGGGATAATTACATGTTCGAGTGTATTTGGGATCACTATTCATGGCCTTTTCGAAATTAAAACTTTTTCAAATTCCTTGAATACGTGCCAGATTGAGTCTAATTTTTTTAACATCAAACATTATTAAGAGAGCCAGTCTAAAAATAGGTGAACCGACCCAAATAGAAAGCAAAGGTCGTTCCATGTAGCCATTTACGTGTTCGATCACGTTAGAGTTCACTTTTCACAACCTCTTCGGAGCTAGTTTTTTTCCTCAAATTTCTTGAGAATGTCCCAAGTTGAATCTATTTTCTATAATATTAAAAATTGTTGTAAGAAAAATATATAAAGGGATGAACGGATCCAAACAATGTACAAATATAAGAAAAGGCATGATGTGGCAGATTCCTACATTGCCACGTCACTCATCTTCTACATTTTGTCTATACGATACACGCGACAAAGACAACTTCCCTCCTCTGTAACTCATTCGTTCTCTAGTGTGTCTATGACCATCTCTACTCATTTCTTCATGAAATTTAAAGACCTACTCATTTTAATTCATTTAGTTCAAAAACCACAAAAATATGTTGAATCAATGTAGGTTACTCGGTACTGGCTTACCCAGAAAATCAAGTCAAGTTGCTCTCAATTTGAGTGATTGAGAACTTAGCTCCTCTCAGCTTCTTCAACAACTTTGTTTCTTAATTTGCCCTAAAGCTAATGATATGAGACCCATATCATGACTCGACCTATATAGAACGAATTTTGTGGATGAAGTTCTAAAATTTCAAAATTTGTTATTCACTGAAAGTTAACATTTTGGTTCTTTCGTTCTAGCGACTTTTAGCTTTTGGTTTCTTTATAAAATATGTTTCTTTTCTTGCCACAAAGCAATTCAAATAAGCTTTAACCGATGAGATTCATCGTGGAGATGGAATTTCTCAATTTTCAGAAACTTAAGTCAGCCTTCCTCTTGTTATTTTTCTTCAAACGCTTCATAAAAATATTTCTATTTGAGCTCAAGAAACTTTTGGAATAAGATTAAACGTGCTAAATTCTTACAAAATCAAAACCGCTCCAATTCTAAATTTCTTATTAATGGGTCTCAAATGGCGTTTTGTAGATCTCCTTCTTATGAACCTAAAGAGACCAAAAGAGGAAGAATTTTTGAAAAAAAAAAGTGAGTAAGCATACCCATAATCTAACTTACGATAAATCTCTTTACTTTTGACTTTTTAAAAATCGGTTAAAGTAGTGACGTAGGGTTGTGCTCTTTCAAGCAAGAATAATTTGAGCTTCTCATTCATATATTAAGGTTTAAAAATCTAAAGGTTATTGGAAGTGTTGTTTGAGGATGCGAGGTTAAACATGTAAATTCAAACATTTTCCTTACCATTTATCTTTTCTCAAATTTGAATTCAACCAATGAGAGTCTTCCCACTTGTCAAACATCTCAGGTTGATAACTTTTGTAATTATCCCAAACTTTTTCTTTAATTATTAATTATTAACTCGGTAATTATCTCAAAAAAATCATCATTGTATACCAAAAATATCAATTTGTCATCTTATGAGCTAGCTTCCAAATAAGTATTGAGTGGGCTTAATTTCCAATTTGGTTAACTATGGGGCTGTTTTCTCAAATTTTCACCTTTTAATGTCATTTTTACAATTGGCCATTTTTTAGGGTTATCTTTATAAATTTGGTTTATTACAAGGGTATTATTTGCAAATTGGATTTCATGTGGGTTAGCGGACTCATATACGTACCTTTGGGTCTGAATACAGGCTAGCACACAATCATGCGGCTGAAACCAATAGGAAAAAAAAAAAAAAAAAGTAGTGTGTATAGTATCTTTCTCTACACATCCATACAACACATACTAGAGAAGAATCCTGTGCTCGTGACATACAACATACAACATACTTTGAGGGTTTCACGTGCCACCCTCAATTACAGATTTACGACAGTGCAACCTTATTTAGGAGGCCTGACGCCGTGTTCACATTCACTAGGGGCACTCATCATGAGTCTACTACCTGTGTAGTCCCAACTCCGTTTTCATGATCAGTTTATAGAATTGCGGTCTTAATTTTTATCTCATTCCTACACTTAATTGAAGCACTCACCCTAAGCTATCTACCTGTGTAACCCCAAATCTTTTCCAAGGCTAGTTTACGAAATTGTAACTTCATCCTTACCCGTCTGTACACTCAATAAAAGTTCTCATCTTGAGCTAACTACCCATGTAATCCTAAATCCTTCTTCAAGATCAGTTTACTTGATTGAAACGTCGGCCTTGACTCGACCCTACACTCAATAATAGCTCAAGTGACTATGGGGTTCTGATGATATTGTTCATACTATTGTTAACCTTGTTAAGCTTTCTTAATCATTATTAGATGTCATGGAGATTTATTAGGTCCTTAGGGGCATCTAGGTGATTTAGTCCTCATCTCGCGTTTTTTAAGATGCTTGGGGTTAGTTCCTTGGGGCTAATCCAATCTCTGGGTGCACTCAAGTCTAGACATATGATCGCTACTCATAATCCAAGGGTACTCGATCTATTAGAAATGTACTTGCCAAGATTTACATGTAAACTGCTCTAGCTTTAGGGACCTAATCTTAGCCCGGTTCCCTCATGCATACTTTGTTAGGGAGATATTTCTATCAATCAACTCAAGCATGAAAAACATAATCTACTCATTCATGCATGCTTATTAGGGAGATGTTCCTATCAACTAGCAAGGAAATCATAACCTAAACATTCAATCAACCTCAACTAGGAAATAACACCCATTAGTCACCCAAACCACATATCATAATATCTTATCCTCCATTCTAGCACAACAGAAAACATAAAAATTGATCTGCTTCATAAACTCTCATGATAGGGTATATGATAGGGTATTTTGTTAATTTTCCTTTAACATATTTATCATTTTCATCCAAGATATGATGGCATGCTATTATGTCCTTACACAAGCATTATATGAGAAAAGTCGGAATGACTATTTATATGGATGACACATGTCTTGCTGAGTAAGTTTTTTCTATTTTAGGAACTTCAAATTTTCGAAAATTTCTTTAGTATAACTTAATTCAAATAATAAGGTCAACATCAAAATCGGGTCAAAACAATCAAATAGAGGTTAAAACGGGTAATAATTGGAACGATACATGGTTCAACTTTTTTATAAATCAGAGTGGCGCAGCGGAAGCGTGGTGGGCCCATAACCCACAGGTCCCAAGACCAAAACCTGGCTCTAATATAATGCCTCAACCCTAAGGTTAAGGCATAATAATGAATTACCTGTTGAATTTCTCTAATTGGGCATACTCTTAAGTTATTACCCTTTCAAGACCGATTGAGATAGGTCTCACATAAGAATTAGTGTATAAAATTTGGGAGGAAAATAGTGGACTATAGCTCTTGAATTTGGAAGGAACATAAGATTTTAAAACCCAACAAAATGAAGGCTTATAACTCATTATTGAATGATCTATAACTCAAATTGAGAAATGATCCACCGACTTTGAAACATCTAGAACCGCCATGATTTTGTAGTTGATCCTTTTGGATTTTTCGCTAGAAATTCGTGTGTCGATCAAAGCTTTGTCGAATTTAGTTTTGAATTTTAGCCATTGGATTTGATGATTTGTGAACGTTCTAGATCATATCCAATTCAGAGGGAGATCCAACAACTAGATTATAAGAGATTGTGGATTATGTGCATACGGGTACTATGGAGGATCTAATTTCGTCTACCATGACAATTTCGTGATTCTTTTAAACTTTATAAATAGGTAATTTACCACTTTCTAAAAATTTTAATATATATATTTTTTTTTTGGAGCAATCCAATTTTTTTTATAAAATTTGTTACCTCTTGTTAGTCATTTTCTAGTTATCGAGTATCTTGAAGTTCTTATCCATAAAGAATTAAAATTTGGTGAAATTTTGTATCGACTCTTTTTTACACGTTAAGTCCTTTCTCGATGGAAGTGTATCATGTGCTATCATGTGAATGGAGTGACGTATACTTTCGTAACATGGACATATGAAATACAATGCGTACGGTAGATAAGTTTAATGGGAGTGCGAGTCTATAGGCCACTAGTCCTATTCTTTCTAGTATCTCAAAAGGATGGATGAACTTGGGGCTTAGCTTCCCTTTCTTATCAAAATCTGAACATCCCTCTCATGGATGATATCTTTAGTAACACATGGTAGGTAGGAAATTTAAGTTTTTTACACCTTACATCTACACAAATATTTTACGAACTAAAATTTTATTTTTATTAGGAACAAAAAGATTTTAAAAAAAATTCAAACTTAAATCAAACGAACCGAAAACTATATGGTTGGGTTGGGTTGAGTTCAGTTTTTGTGATGTCCCACATTGGTTGGGGAGGAGAACAAAACACGTGGAAACCTTCCCCTAACAAACGCATTTTAAAACCTTGAGAGGAAGCTTGTAAGGGAAAGCTCAAAGAGGACAGTATCTGCTAGTGATGGGCCTGGATCGTTACTAAATGGTATTAGAGCCAGACACCGAGCGATGTGCCAGCGATGAGGTTGTTCCCCAAAGAGGGATAGACACGAGGCGTTGTGCCAGTAAAGACGTTGGGCCCCAAAAGGGAGTAGATTGTGATGTCCAACATTGGTTGGGGAGGAGAATAAAGTACCGTTTGTAAGGGCGTGGAAACCTTCCCCTAACAGACATGTTTTAAAGCTGAGGTGAATTATGAAAAAACAGTCTCACCCTTTCCACACTTTCCATTTATGAAATCCTATTACACCAAACCCACTCGAAAGAATCCTTAAATGAGGTAGTTTTGTTAATTGATTACAAAGTCAAAGTAAATGGCTAAAAATAAATCTCTCTATTTTTATTTATTTATATATAATAAATGCATTGCTTTGGAAGAATGGGCTCTCATTATTTTCAAGCTATTTCGTAAAATTAGATTTCATTTGCAGGTGAGTTTGGATGCATAGTGGCCCTGTTTTATAAGACCTCTTGAACCGTGTTTGAATCCGCATGCTTGACTCGACCTGATGTTGTGACCCACGCTCCTCCTCAATGACTGTTTAGCTCGGCTCTTCGACTTCAAATGGCTTAAATGGCTCGGGTTGCTCTATTTGTTCCAATTTTTCTAGACCTTCCCTACTTTATTTTTAATTTTTTTTAATTTTATTATTATTATTATTATTATTATTTTTTATATATCATCTTGAAGCTGATTTTAGTATTTTTAAAAGAAATTGAGATAAGTATGGCCAACAATTCTAAGATAAATTATAGGTTTAATTGTGGGTATTAGGTAAATTAAAACGCTCAACGTGTTATAATCCAGTGTCGAGAATTCTCATAAGTTGACTTGGATTTCAAAGGATAGATTTGGACTAGCTCCATAGTTAAATTAGCAAGTTCGGCTTAAGCTACTTAATTAAGTGGCTCAACTTTTGGTTTGGTTGAGCGAATTGTATGATGTACCATTACACATGTCTTGTCTCCCTATGTTGTGTTATGCCATATTTATAAGTTGTGCTATAATGTGATTATTCCTTGTTATAGAATAATATGATGTTGATAATCTTTGATGCATAAACCTCCATACACCATGTTGGGTAAGCTATGTTAAGTATGAAAGATCTAATAAGAATTATGATGCATGATTCATAGGCTCGTTATGTTATTAACTTACATCACTACTTTCGCCATTTTTAAAATTAGGCAAAGAATCTAGAGTAATTCAAGGAAACTTTTTGGGTAAGCCTTCTCGGTTTTCTTCAAAAATCTTCCTTTATAGAAAATTTCAAAGGCTACTTTTGGTCTCTTTAGACTACGAGGATAGAGTTTTTCCATTCAAGCCCTCGGAAAAAACATTGAATTTGGTTGTTTTTTCCTCGTGTATAATCTATCCCAAAAGTTTCTTTGATCCCAAATAGGAAGTTTTTCATGAAAAAACTTAAAAGAATATAAAAGAAGAAAGACCCTCAATTTCTTTAGAAAAGTTTGGGCCTAAGTTTCTAAAAATCAAGAGATTACTCCTCCACGATGAATGTCATCAATTTAAAACCAAATAGTTGACTTCGTGGCAATGAGAGGAGCAATTTAAATCACGAAATTCGGGCCAAAAGTCCTCAGAATCCAAGAACTAAAAGGTTGACTTTCGATGAATTTGTAAGTCTTGAAAACCAGAACTTAAACCATGAAATTCGTTCTCTATAACTCGAGTCATAGCATTGATCTCATACCATTAGCTTTAGGGAAAATTAAGGAACAAACTTCGCGAAGAAGTTGTGAAAAAATAGGAATATGGTCCTAATTCGAGAACAAATTGAAGTTGAAAATTTAGGTAAGCTCATTCTCAAGTAACTCACTTTAACCAAGTTCATTCTCAAGTAACCCACTTTAACCTCTTATATCTTCCTCTTATATCTTGCTCGTTAATAAGTCAAATGAATTGAGCTCAGTCCTAACAATCCATGGTGTGTAGAACTACACAACTCATGAAGAAATCAAGTGGAATCACTCATTGATCAAGAGAAAAAACATGATTTTTAGAAAGTAGAAAGTTAAAGGTTCTCACGTGCTTCTACCTCTAGAAGTAAACGATGACGCGGTAGCTCTAGAGCTTTCCATGTGATCCCCTTTAGGCTTTTTACCTATGGAGTAATAAATAGATTAGCTTACTTATTTTTAGACAGTTCTCACAATAAGCTTTAATGTTCTAGAGAATAAACTCAATCTCAGACCTCAAGAAAATTGAGGAGGAAACAACTTTCAGAATGTAGCTAAAAGCGATCACGAATACGACCGAACAGGTAAACCCCTATATAGACCAACCTTTGCTCACATATTTGAATCGGTTCAAATACTTTTAGACCAGTTCTCAAAAAAAATGTTTATTGTTCTAGATAATAGACACTATTTGTCACTTACTCAAGAAGTTTGTAGGTATTTCAACCTTGGGAAGGTCGTAAATCGAGCACTCAAACACAACAAAATGAGTAAATAACTATTTCGAGCAAGTTTCAAGAAATACTTGTAGGAGTCAATTAGAACCTTTGGCAAATGATTAACATTCATATAAGCTTGATTGACCGCATTATGAAAGATAAGCCCCCAAAACCTAAAACTTTACCGTTTAGCACAATATTCAGTTTGACAGTATTCACATGCTTGAATTGTGAATACAAGTAGTTTTATTATCTCACAAGTACTGGAGCATACTTTATTGATTTATTTTTCTTTATTTAAGTATGTGGAGCATGATTTACGCCTATGTATAATTTTACATTCATGTTTGAGGGTTTGGAAACCCGTATGTGCCAAATTAGTATTTGAGCGATCGTTATGTGGCCTAGAGTGCCTGTTATGACCATTTTAGATTATGAGCTATTGTCTTACGATCTTAGCTATTGAGTCACATGGAATTTTTAGGTTGATTAGGTACCTTATAGGAACGTTTGAGCATAATCCCTATTCGTAAATTAACCAACATGAGTTAGGATTTACTTGGTACAAAGGAATTAGTAATCACCCATAAGGGGCTCTGGGTGTGTCTAGTGGGGAGCCATGACCTTATACTTTTCTAGCCTAAGGAACCTGTATGAGTAGGTAGTCTACTGTTCTAGCCAATATTCTAGCCAATAGAAGCAACGAACAAGTAGTTACTATTCTAACCTGAGGAGGGTGTAAGAATTGGTAATTTATTTATTTAGCCTGAAAAGGCAAAGTCGTAAGCAGTTGTTGCTTGGTGTCACAATCAATGATATGATTGTGACATCGAGAAAGTTATCGAGGATGACGACTAAGTTAAGTGGGGAAGAGTGTCACAACCACACTAATAGAAAATAAGTTGTGACCCCCACACGCATGACAGTCAAGGGGCTACCGTCAAGTGGAGCCCATCCGACAATGGGAGGGTAAAGATTGAGAAGTGTCATGATACAACCGAGGAGGATAGTCCGTCATCCAAAACACCAAGAGTATGCACTCAAGTTAAGCTGAGGCATACGCAAGATTCAAGAGATTGAAGTGACAAGAGTGTCAAAGACAAGCTCGAAGAGGGTCGGGTTTGTCCGACCAGAAAGTGGTCCAGGAGGTGTGCGGACAAACTTGTAGGTCCATACGCGCACGTGTGGACCATTTGTAGGAAAATTAAGTACACATCCAAATTGCCCATTTAGGATAGCCACCGTAGGAAAATAGACATTTATCATAGGTCCCACTCATGAAATTGTATGCGATTGCATTAACTCCGATAGAGGGTCAGTTACTAAGTATTTCTTAAAATACTCAATTCATGCGCTACTTCCATTAACGATAAAGGCAAGGCACTCATGTACAGTTGACGACGACATCACAAGTAAAGACTATGACACATGCACAGAATAGTTGTATTTAAAATTTCCTGAAAATATGAATTTATCCACTTGAATTAAAATGTCTTCGATCTTTCCTTGGGGATAAGTGATGGATCTATCGGCTAGTTGGATGGTGACGATAGTTGGCCTAGCCGCACTAATCCCTAACTTCTTGTTAATGGATAGAGGTATTGAGTTGATGCTTGCACCCAAGTCACATAATGCTTGACCTAACTCCTTTCGTCAAATAGATATACAAGAATAGTGAATGAGATTTTATTTTTTCTTTAGTGAGATTTTAGTTTTTAGAATTGCACTACACTCTTCATTTAGTGTCAGCCCCTTAAATTCTTCCCGCTTCCTCCTATTAGTGAGTACATCGTACAAGAATTTAACATAATTTGGCATTTTCTTCAAACGTTGCACAGGTAGTATGTTTATATGAAAATTGACTCCCTCTTCCTTTTTATTCTTTGGGGGAGAAGGAGTTGTTGGTATGTAAGTTATACTCTCTTCTTCATTATTGAGGAGACTACTATTTTAGCATAATTTTTGTTTTGATCCTGGTGTTTAGCAGTTTCCTCCTTTCTCTGCTATATATCAACTACTTCTTGTGAGTTTCCTCCTTTCACGGCTATATATCAACTACTTCTTGTGAGTTTCCTCCTTTCACGGCTATATATCAACTACTTCTTGTGAGTTTCCTCCTTTCACGGCTATATATCAACTACTTCTTGTGTTACTGTGTTCTTTAATTTCACCTCCCAGTGTATTTCTTTCCTGGTTCTTGATTGTATTGCTTGACATTGTTCCTTCTTTTTCTTTTTGGTATTTTCGTATCTGCTCGCAGATTTCCAAGATATGTATTCCAAGAGATGTTCCATGTATGTGTTGAGCAAGGCTAGTTCCTTTTCCTTGGACATTGGCTTGTGAGCATATGCCATTTGATTTTGCACTACAAAGCCCCTTAGGTGGCATTTGTTGATTATATGAGTTTTGTCACTTCCCTGAAAACTTTGGATGGTTTTTCCACCTCAGATTATAAGTGTTTGAGAAGGATGGTTTTTCCACCTCAGATTATAAGTGTTTGAGAAGAGATTACTTTTCTAGTTGCTAGCTTGATTCCCCACCTAAAAAATTGAAGTCAACTTACATGGTCATTGATCAAAGTGTGTTCTTCTCCACAATATATACAAGATTCAGTTGTTATTTGAGTCATTACAGAAACAGTTTCGACTAGTGCATTAGTCATTGAATCTTGTCCCAATGCTAGATTTTGAAAAATATTAGTCACCGAAGCTGACTGAGCATCAATAGAGGTCGAACCATCAACTTCAAGTACTCATCTAGTATTCTTCTCTTGTGCGCCTTTTCCGTTTTCCCCTTTGGTAGCCTCCTCTTCTTTTTAGGTAACCTTTCCTTTTTATACTATTTGTTTCTTCCCATTTGGGGTTGAGAAAGGATAAGTCATCCACCTAGGACGTTTCTAATTGGGTAGTCAATGACCCACGTGGCTTGCTGATTTGGATTATAATTTACATGTCATTCCTGAAAAAATTGCCTTTTGAATTATTTTAGCATAGCAATTTGTACAAACAAGTCATCACCAATAGGTTTGTTTCCAAATTTGATACGACATCATGGTTCAACATAAATGGTGTGAAATTTTACTAAATAATTCAACTAAGTATATAATTAGGCTAGATTTATATAAATTGATATTCTTTTCATGTTGAACCATAATGAACGATTTCATGCTTACTAATTAGAATAAATGGAGCAATTAATAAAAAAATAGTGAGCATGAGTACAAAATTAAGTACAAAAAAAAGCTTAGTATAACTTTACTTTTAAAGAGTTATCAACCTCCTCGAGTTAGAATAATAACCTACCTGCCTAAGGAACAGTAAACTACCTACCATATTTCCTTTCAAACTAAAACAATTAACTACCGACTCACACCCACTCTCAGGTATAACAGTATAGGTCATGGCTCCCCACTAGGTACAACCAGGCTACTTCAGTAGTATATCCTCTATGACATTTGGGATCTCTTATGGGTGACAGCTGAACTGTGTGTATCCAATAAACTCTAATCCCTCTTAGCTAGTTCACGAATAGGGAAAGCGCCCTTATCGTCCTTACAAAATACCTAGTCAATCTAATGTTCGGTAGAATTCAAAATTGGGTTCTAGGATCTTAATAACGTTCAGTAGTAGCTTATGGTCTATACGATCATTATAGATATTTTAGAGCACATTGCATCATCAAATAACAACACTTGGCATAAACGGGATCCCAAACTCTAAATCATGCATTTATAAATGCGAATATGCATACATCATGCTCAACATACTCAAACAAGGGATAATGTATCAACCAAGCCATGCTGAAAAGCTTATAAACATATGAATTCTATCAGAGTTTTCAATTATGCATTGTGGAAGCGGTAAAATGAAATAATGTACCAAACCAAACTTTTAGGTTTTTAAGACTTAGTTATCATGATATTAGGTCAAATAGCCTCCTAAACATGATTTCTAATAATTTTGTCATGGTCCTAATCGATCCTACCAGTATTTTTTTGAAACATACTCCATATGGCTAATTACATGTTCGAGTGGGTTTGGTATCACTATTCATGGCCTTTTCGAAACTAAAATTTCTTCAAATTCCTTGAATACGTACCCGATTGAGTCTAGTTTTTTTAACATCAGATATTATTGTGAGAGCCAGTCTAAAAATAGGTGAATCGACCCAAATAGCAAGCAAAGGTCGTTCCATGTAGCCATTTATCTGTTCGACCGTTTTAGAGTTAACTTTTACAACCTCTCCAGGGCTGGGTTTTTCTCAAATTTCTTGAGAATGTCCCAAGTTGAATCTATTTTCTATAATTTTAAAAATTATTGTAAGAACCATATAAAAAAGAATGAACCCATCCAAACAATGTACAATATAAGAAAAGGCAATAGAATGATGTGGCAAATTCCTACGTTGCCACGTCACTCATTCGTTCTCTAGTGAGTCTATGACCATCTCTACTCGTTTCTTCATGAAACTTAAAAGACCTTCTTACGATTGATCATTTGAGACTCATTTTAATTCATTGGTTTCAAAAACTACAAAACTATGTTGAGTCAAAGTAGGTTGCTCGATATTGGCTTGCGTAGAAAATCAAGTCAAGTTGCTCTCGATTTGGGCGATTGAGTGCTTATCTCCTCTCAACTTCTTCAACAACTTAGTTCCTTAATTTTTTCTAAAGCTAATAATATAAGACCCATATCATGACTCAACGGGTGGAGAACGAATTTTGTGGATAAAGTTCTAAAATTCCAAAATTTGTTACTCACCAAAAGTCAACTTCTTGGTTCTTCGATTCTAGCGACTTTTAGCTTTTGGTTTCTTTAGCAAATATGTTTCTCGTTACTTTTGACTTTTTAAAAATCGGTCAAAGTAGTGACGTAGGGTTGTGCTCTGAGCTTCTAATTCATATATTAAAGTTCCAAAATCTAGGGTTTATTGGAGGTGTTGTTCAAGGATGTGAGGATAAACATGTAAATTCAATCATTTTCCTTTATCATTTATGTTTTCTCAAATTTGAATTCCACCGATGCTTCCACTTGTCAAACATCCCATGGTTGATAATTTTTATAATAATCCCAAACTTTTTCTTTAATTATTAATTATTAATTTGGTAATTATCTCAAAAAATTCATCATTTTATAACAAGAATATCAATTTGTCATCTTATGAGCTAGCCTTCCAAATTAGCCAGTATTGAGGAGCTTAATTTTCAATATGGTTAACTACGGGGCTGTTTTCTCAAATTTTCAACTTTTAATGTCATTTTTACAATTTGCCACTTTTTAGGGTTATTTTTATAAATTTGGTTTATTACAAAGGGTATTATTTGTAAACGGGATTTCATGTGGGTTAAATTTTTTCTTTCACTCTTGTAGAATTATTTTTCCAAAAATGCCCTTTTAGGGCTTTTACCTATCTTTTGGTAACTATTCATGGACTCTAGCACAACAGAAAGCATTAAAATCGGTATATATCATAACTTCCCATACCAAGGGCATTTCGGTAATTTTTCTTTAACTTATATAGCATTTTCATCCAAATAGTCTTTCTAGAGTCCTAAACATGCATAATCTACCACTTAAGGCATGATATACTCGCATGCTAGTATGTCCTTGTGTAAGCATTACTTGAGAATAGTAAGAATGATTATTTATATGGATGACGCATGCCTTGCTAAGCTAGCGTTTCCTTGTGTTGGAAGCTTCAAATTTTCCAAAATTTCTCTAGTATAACCCAATTCAAATCATAATGAGTTTAACATCGAAATAGGAGAAGAACAATCGAATAAAGGTCAAAACATGTAAAAATTGGAACGATACAGATGAACTCTTGGGATCCCTCTATGACACTTGGGATCCCCTATGGGTGACAACTGAACTCTGTGTATCCAGTAGATCCTAACTCCTCTTAGCTAGTTCACGAATAGGGAAAGTGCCCTTATCGTCCTTACAAAATACCTAGTCAATCCAATGTTCTGTAGAATAAAAAATTAGGTTCTTGGATCATAATAACGAAGCAGTAGCTTATGGTCTATATGATCATTACAGATATTTTAGAGCACATTACATCATCCAATAACAATACTTGGCATAAACGGGACCCCGAACCCTAAATCATGCATTTATAAATGTGAATATACATATATCATGCTCAACATAATCAAACAAGGAATAATGTATCAACCAAGCCATGCTGAAAAGCTTATAAACATATCAATTCTATCAGAGTTCTCAATTATGCATTGTGGAAGAATAAAATAATGTACCAAACCATAAACCATAAACGGTTTGATTTTCAAGACTTAGTTATCATGATACTAGATCAAATAGCCTCCTAAACATGATTTGTAATAGATCAAATAGCCTCCTAAACATGATTTGTAATAATTTTTCCAAGGCCCCCTAATCAATCCCTAAATTTATTTTTTGAAACATACTTCATAGGGCTAATTACATGTTCGAGTGTGTTTAGGATCACTATTCATGTTACTTTCGAAACTAAAATTTCTTCAAATTCCTCGAATACGTGCCAGATTGAGTCTAGTTTTTTTAACACTAAACATTATTACGAGAGCCAGTCTAAAAATAGGTGAACCAACCCAAATAGAAAGCAAAGGTCGTTCCATGAAGCTATTTACCTGTTCGATCGTGTTAGAGTTCACTTTTCACAACCTCTCGGGTTAAAACGGGTAATAATTGGAACCATATGGAGAATATTAGCATGGTCCCTACCGAAGGATGACACACACCAATCTAGAAATGATCCAAATTTTTTATAAATCAGAGTGGCGCAGCGGAAGTGTGGTGGGCCCATAACCCACAGGTCCTAGGATCGAAACCTGGCTTTGATATGATGCACAACCCCAAGACCCGTACTACTTCTATATTTCATGTAAAGGTTGCACGGACATCTCATGTGTCTGTATGTCTTTTCAACCTCATTCATGTTTCTCTGTATGTCTTTTCATTTTCTGCTACTTCTATATTTCAGGTTTAATATTCAAGCAGGTTTAATACTCAAGTCACGTGCTACTTCTATATTTCAGGTTTAATACTCAATTGACACTATATTTCAGGTAAAGGTTGCACGATTGACGACGACATCACAATTAAAAACCATGGCATATGCATAGGGTAGATTGTATTTAAATTTCTTAAACTGGACATAAGGTTGTGTTTACGAAGATGATTTAATTGATTATTTCCACATGGTAGCGACTTTAAGTCTGTAGAAATCTAGGGTCCTTATATTTCTCCCCTCAATTCTTTTATGAAACTTAAAAGATGGAGTCTCAAGAAAGAGTTAGGGACCGATATCTCACCTTTTCGTGGACTGTATCCTAAGTTATCAGCTTCCAACTCGGTGGAACACTCAATTTTAGGTTTATTTAGTAGGATTATTGTTGCATATTAAGGCCACGATTTTTCCCCAAGAATCCTTCCTTATACTCCTCTCAAACTAAATGAATTAATTTGGGAGGATGACTTTACGTAAGTGTGGCCAATATTGGATTCCAACCTTTGGTATGCAACTAAACCCAAAATGTAGAGTTTGATCGTTCTGTGTAGCTTGATCTTAGACTAATTATCCCTCCGTTCCTTAATCAGATATGCTTTATTTAGTTTTCTAAGTCTAATGAAAACCTCAAATTTAAATAAAATGGCTAGAAACAAGAGTTTGAGTTTTACCCCCAAAACTTAAATGATATTGAATTTCTCTAATTGGGTACACTCTTGGAGTTATTACCCTTCAAGGTCTTCTGTGGAAATATTTCTTAGAGGTGCAGAAACCGATTGGGATAGGTCTCACACGAAGAATTAGTGTTTAAAATCGAATTGAATTTTTTAAGCTCCTTTCAATTCCTTCAATAGTGGACCAAATTTGGGAAATAGGTTTTGGGCATTTTTGCCCCTTCTTTCCTTCACCAAAATTGTAGTTAATCTGGTTTAGAAGGTATAGTAACAAGTTTGAAGGGAAATTATGGGCTATAGCTCTCGAATTTGGTAGGAACATGAGAGCTCAAAACCTAAAAAATGAAAAGTTTATAACTCGTGATTGAAGGCTCTTTGTTGCTTGCTTCTTGCTCCAAATGAACGGACATTGCTCATAACTTAAGAGAAATGATCCACCACGTATGAAACATCTAGAACTGCCATGATTTTGTAGTTGATCCTTTTGGATCAATCCTATGTAGATCACAGCTTTGTCAAATTTAGTTTTGAATTCTAGCCATTAGATTTAATGACTTGTGAACGTTCTAGAGCATATCCAATTCAGAGGGAGATCCAACGGCTAGATTTCAAGAGTACTATGGAGGATCTAATTTGGCCAGCAATGACAATTTCGTGATTCTTTTAAACTTTATAAATAAGGGAATTTACCACTTTGTGAAAATTTAATATTATTTTTTTCCAATAATCCAAAATTTTGTATAAAATTCGTTACCTCTTGATTTTTCTGTCTAATATTTGTACCGACGCTTCTTTATATGTTAAAATCCTCTCTCAAGGGAAGTGTATCATTTGTTGTCACGTGAGTGGGGTGACGTATACTTTCTTAACATGGACACATGCAATGCATTATGTATGGTATATAAGTTTTGTTGGAGTGGGAGTCTGTAGGCCACTAGTCCTATTCTTTCTAGTATCTAAAAGGATGGATGAACTTCGGGCTTAGCTTCCCTTTCTTACCAAAATCTTAACATCTCTCTTATGGGTGTTATCTTTAGGAACACATAGTCTCCTAGATCAAACTTTAAGTTTTTACGTCTTACATCTACATAAAAATTTTACGAACTAAAATTTTATTTTTATTAGAAACAAAAAAAAAAATTAAAAATTCAAACTTAAATCAATCTAACAAAAAACTATATGGTTGGGTTGGGTGGAGTTCAGTTTTTGTAATGTCCCACATTGGTGGGGGAGAATAACAAAACACCTTAATGGTGTGGAAACCTTCTCGTAGCACATGCGTTTTAAAACCTTGAGAGGAAGCTCACAAGGGAAAGTCTAAAGAGGACAATATCTGCTAGCGGTGGACCTGGGTCGTTACTAAATGGTATCAGAGCCAGACACCGAGCGATGTGCCAGCGATGAGGTTGTTCCCCGAAGGGGGATAAACACGAGGCGGTGTGCCAATAAGGATGCGGCCCCGAAGGAGGGTGGATTGTGATGTCCCACATTGGTTGGGGAGGAAAAAAAAAACACCATTTACAAGGGGTGGAAACCTTCACCTAGCAGACACGTTTTAAAGCTTTGAGGGGAAGCCCCTAAGAAAAATATCTGCTACTGAGTTGTTACGATTTTTAACATAAATGGTTCGGGTTAAAAAAAAAAAAATTACATACTAAACAATTGAACTCAAAAAAAACCCTCTCACCCTTTCCATTTATGAAGATCCTATTACACCAAACCCACTCGAAAGAATCATTAAATGAGGTAGTTTTGTTAATTGATTACAAAGTCAAAGGAAATGGCTAAAACTAAATCTCTCTATTTTAATTTATTTATATATAATAAATGCATTGCTTTGGAAGAATGGGCTCTCATTATTTTCAAGCTATTTCATAAAATTAGAGGCATCAATGAGATTCTTTATTTCACATTAATTTTAAATGTAGTTTGTTCATTGATTCAAGGAGAATATTAAATGTCATAAAGATCACTTATACAATTTATTATTTAATATTTTTATATAATTGTTTTTTAGAAAGCTCAATCATTTTTTAAAAATTGAATCATCAAATTTTTAAATAATAAAAGTTATTTTTTTTATTGAGCTATATTCATATTCACTTTTAAATAATATTTTTTTTAAAGTAACTTTATCTAAATTTTCAATACATTTATATATGTTCAGTCATGTTTTAAATAAAAAGAATATGTATAGAAAATATTGAAAGTTGAAAACATTATTAAACTATTATATCCTATCTTTAAAAAATAATCAAAAGTGACTCTATTTATAATTGAAAATAAATAAATAAATAATTATTGTTTCATGTTTTTTAAGATCTAAAATCATATCTATAACCTTGAATTTAGATTTCATTTCCAGGTGAGTTTGGATGCATAGTGGCCCTGTTTTATAAGACCTCTTGAACCGTGTTTGAATCTGCATGTTTGACTCGACCTGATGTCGCGTCCCACGCTCCTCCTCAGTGACTGCTTAGCTCGGCTCTGCGACTTCAAATGGCTTAAATGGCTCGGGTTGCTCCATTTGTTCCAATTTTTCTAGATCTTCCTTACTTTTTATATATATATATATATATATATATATATATATATATATATATATATATCCTCTTGAAGCCGATTTTAGTATTTCTAAAATAAATTGAGATGAAGCTAAATTTAAAGAATTCTAAGATAAATTATAGGTTTAATTGTGGGTATTAGGTAAATTAAAACGCTCAACGTGTTCTAATCCGGTGTCGTGAATTCTCATAAGTTGACTTGGATTTCAAAGGTTAGATTTGGACTAGCTCCATAGTTAAATTAACAACTTCAACTTAAGCTACTTAGTTAAATGGCTCGACTTTTGGCTTGGTTGAGACAATTGTATGATGTACGATTACACGTGTCTCATGTCCCTATGTTGTGTTGTGTCATATTTATAAGTTGTTCTATAATGTGATTATTCCTTGTTATAGAATAATATGATGTTGATAATCTTTGATGCATAAACCTTCATACACCATGTTATGTAAGCTATGTTAAGTATGAAAAATCTGACAAGAATTATGTAGGCATGATTCATAGGCTCGTTATGTTTTTAACCTACATCATTACTTTTCTCGTTTTTAAATTAGGTAAAGAATCGAGAGTAATTCAAGGAAACTTTATGGGGGTAAGCCTTCTCGGTTTTCTTCAAAAATCTTCCTTTATAGAAAATTTCTAAGGCTACTTTTGGTCTCTTTAGGCTATGAGGATAGAGTTTTGCCATTCAAACCCCTCGGTTAGAAGTTTTGAATTTGGTTGTTTTTTTTCCGTAAGAATTAGAATGTAAAATCTATCCAAAAAGTTTCTTGAGCTCAAATAAGAAGTTTTTCACGAAAAGCTCAAAGAATAATAAGCAAAAGAAAAGCAAAGGAAGTCCACCGGTCTCTTTATGCAAGTTTGGGCCTAAGTTTCTAAAACTCAAGAAATTACTCCTCCATGATGAATGTCATCATTTAAAACCAAATTGTTAAACTTCGTGGCAAGGAGAAGAGCAACTTAAACCACGAAATTCGGGCCAAATGTTCCTAGAATCCAAGAACCAAAAGGTTGATGAATTTGTTAGTTTTGAAATCCATAACTTAAACCACGAAATTCGTTCTCCATAACTCGAGTCATAGCATTGATCTCATACCATTAGCTTTAAGGCAAATTAAGGAACAAACTTGTGAAGAAGTGAAAAAAATAAGAATACGGTCCTAATTCGAGAACAAATTGAAGTTGAAAATCTAGGTAAGTTCATTCTCAAGTACCTCACTGTAACTTCTTATATCTTGCTCGTTAATAAGCCAAATGAATTGAGCTCAGTCCTAACAATCCATGGTGTGTAGAACTACACGACTCATGAAGAAATCGAGTGGAAGCACTCATTGATCAAGAGAAAAAACATGATTTTTAGAGGGTAGAAAGTTAAAGGTTCTCATGTACTTCTACGTCTAGAAGTAAACGATGACATGGTAGCTCTAGAGCTTTCCATGTGATCCCCTTTAGGTTTTTTACCTATCGAGTAATAAATAGATTAGTTTACTTATTTTTAGACTAGTATTCACAATAAGCTTTAATGTTCCAGAGAATAAACTCAATCTCGGACCTACCAAGAAAATTGAGGAGGAAACAACTTTCGGAATGTAGCTAAAGGCGATCACGAACACGACCGAACAAGTAAACCACAATATAGACCACCTTTGCTCACATATATGAATCAGTTCAAATACTTTTCGACCAGTTCTCAAAAAATATTTATTGTTCCAGAAAATACACACTATTTGCCACTTACTCAAGAAGTTTGTAGGAATTTCAACCTTGGAAAGGTCGTGAATCGAGCACCCAAACACAACCAAATGAGTAAGTAACTATTTCGAGAAGTTTCTAAAAAATACTTGTAGAAGTCGATTAGAACTTTTGGTAAATGATTAACATTCATATGAGCCTGATTGAGCGCACTATGAAAGATAAGCCCCAAAAACATAGAACTTTACAATTTAGCACAATATTCAGTTTTATAGTATTCGTTTGCATGAACGGTGAATACAAGTAGTTTTATTATTTCACAAGTACTTAAGCATGCTTTATTGATTTATCATGCTTTATTGATTTATTATTCTTTATTTGAGTATGTGGAGCATGATTTTATGCCTATCTATAACTTTAGATTCATGTTTGAGGGTTTGGAAACTCGTATGTGCCCAATTAGTATTTGGGCGATCATTATGTGGCCTAGAGTACTTGCTATGACTATTTTAGATCTTGAGCTATTGTCTTATGATAACTTGGTCCTAGAACCTAGCTATTGGGTTAGGGTTTACTTGGTACATAGGAATTAGTTATCACCCATAAGGGACTCCAAGAGTCATGAAATGTACACTACTAAGGTAGCTCTGGTTATGCTTAATGGGGAGCCACGACCTTATACTTTTCTAACCCAAGGAGCCTATATGAGTAGGTAGTCTACTGTTTTAGCCAATAAAAGCAATGAACACATAGTTACTATTCTAATCGGAGGGTCTAAGAATAGGTAATTTATTTATTTAGCTTGAAAAGGCAAAGTCATAGGCAGTTGTTGCTTGGTGTCACAATCAACGATACAATTGTGACACCGAGAAAATTATTGAAGATGATGACTAAGTTAAGTAGGGTAGAGTGTTACAACCACACTAAAAGAAAATAAGTTGTGACCCACACATGCAAGACAGTCAAGGGGCGACCCTCAAGTGGCGCCCATCCGACCATGAGAGGGCCAAGATGGAGAAGTGTCATGATGCGAGCGAGAAGGATAGTCCATCATCCAACACACCAAGAGTATGCATTCAAATTAAGTCAAGGCATACACAAGATGCGAGAGATCAAAGCGACACGAGTATCAAAGACAAGCTCGAAGAGGGTTGGGCTCGCCCGACCAGAAAGAGGTCCAGGAGTTTTGTGAACCAACTTGTAGGTCCATACGCACGCGTGTGGAACGTGTAAAGGAAAATTAAGTATACATCCAAATTGCCCATTTATGATAGCCACCATACGAAAATAGACAGTTATCGTAGGTCCCACTCATGAAATTGTATGCGTTTGCATTTAACTCGGTAGAGGGTCAGTTACTAAGTATTTCTTAAAATACTCAATTCACGTGCTACTTCCGTTAACGGTAAAGACAAGACATCCATGTACAACTAACGATGGCATCGCTAGTAAAGACTATGACACATGCATAGGATAGTTGTATTCAAATTCCTAGACCATCGATTAGTATAGGGTATTTTTCAATTTTAATTTTTACTTGTTATTTTTTTCATCATGTTGCTTCAAAGACGTTTTCAAAATGTAATTCCATGACAATATTTTACAATGACATTTTTAATATCTATTAGATGATAATATGATGATGGTAATGACTTTAAGTTAGTAGAAAATCTAACATCGTTACAAAATTCAGAAGAGTCATTGAGAACTTTAACAAGTTGGTTTGTGGTTTTATAGGAAAGCTCTGACACTATGAAGGGTAGCATCAGGATTGGGGATTGTGACCAATTTTTTATTCCGCCAATTATGTTGAAAATTTAAATATTTATAGAATTTTTAAACATAAGAGTTAATTTAGTTAATTGGATTTTTTTTAATTATTTTTAAATATCATATTTATAGACAGTATATATTACACTTATGAGTAAAATCTCATAAAACTCAAATATCAAATATTTACAAGTTACTATCCATCACTAACATTGATTACAAATGTTAAATATTCTTAATTTTTTTAAAACTATGGTTGGGTTATATTGTAACTCTGTTTTTGGGTTGGTCGGGTTGACTTGACAAAAAATGTTAAATCCCAAACTGAATTAAATATTCAGTTTTTCAAATATTAACTCTAACCCAAAAAAAAAAAAAAAAAAAAAAAAGATAAAAAATAAAAAATAGCTCCTCGAGGCTCATCCAATCTCTGGGTGCACTTAAGTCCAGACATATGATCGCTACTCATAATCTTAGCGTTCTCGATCTATTAGAAAGGTATTGGCCTAGGTTAACATGTAAACCGTTCTAACTCTAGTGCCCTAATCTTAGCTTGGTTCACTCATGCACACTTTCTTAGGGAGATATTTCTATCAATCACTTCAAGCAGGAAAAACGTAATCTACTCAATCATGCATGCTTATTAGACAAATATTCATATCAACCAGTAAGGAAATCATAATCTAAACATTCAAACAAACTCAATGGAGAAATAACACCCTTTAGTCACCCCTACCATATATCATAGTATCTTATCCTCCATTCTAGCAAAATGAAAAGCATAAAAATTGGTATGCATCATAAATTCTCATCCTAGGGGTATTTCGTTAATTTTCCTTAACATATATAACATTTTCATCCAAATAGCCCTTTTAGAGTCCTAAACATGCATAATCTACCACTTAAGGCAAGATATGCTCGCATGTTAGTATGTCCTTGCGCAAACATTACTTTAGAAGATTAAGAATGATTATTTATATGGATGATGCATGCCTTGCCGAGCTAGCTTTTCCTTGTGTTAGGAGCTTCAAATTTTCTAAAATTTCTCTAGTATAACCTAATAAAAATCATAATGAGGTTACCATCGAAATCGGAGAAGAAGAATCGAATAGAGGTCAAAACATGTAAAAATTGGAACGATACCGAGGTGATTAGCATGACCCTTGCAAAAGGATGACACACACCAATTGAGAAATGGTCCAAGTTTTTTTTTTCTAAATCAGAGTGGCACAGCGAAAGCGTGGTGGGCCCATAACCCACAGGTCCTAGGATCGAAACCTGGCTCTGATATTAATTATAATACCTTTAATTTTGTGTTACTTACATTGTTGACATCAACACATGCATGTCATATGTACATATGCGGAAAATTGAAATAAACACAACAATCTTTTAAACCGAGGTCGTCACGTATCGTCCAACGGCGAGCCGCCCTTCAGCCCGGTTTCCACCATTTCGACCATCTCGGACCCGTTTTCGGCCCCAATTATTATTAATTTAATTGTGAGAGGTGGGGAATGGTGTGATAAGAAACAAAACCCCAGCAACGTTGGAAGCAGCTCACGAGCAATAAGAGTTTACGTTTAGCTAATTAGGAAGTACTTTAACTCAACTCAGTGAAAACGACTTACAACAACGCTCCAGCAGCTCTACGGCTATTTCGGCTCGGCTCACCAGTTCTTGGCACTGTTTCCACCATTTCGACCCTCCTAGACCCGTTTTCGGCCCCGATTAAGGTAATTGAGGTTATTTTGGAGATATATTTCACATTTATTGAATTATTATTAATTCAATTGTGAAATACTAATGAAAGGTGGCGAATGGTGTGATAGGAAACAAAACCCTGACAACGTTGGAAATAGCTCTCAAGGAACGGGAGCATACATTTAGCTAGTTAGGGAGTACTTCAACTAAGGCCAACCAAGTAAGTGACCTTACTATAGGATATACTACAATTGTTTGCTTTACAGTTTTATTACGAGCATGATGATGTATGATGTTTATGATAATGTATGAGTATGATGCTTGAGCTGTGATGCACGTTATATGTACGTGATTTATGTTTCGATGCATAATGTACATATTATGTTTGATGCCCTTGATGGCTTATTATTTATGAGTACAATGTGTTGCATGACATTTCGTTAATATGATGATGTTTTTCATATTGAGCATGCTAATATGATGTTTTTTTTTCATATTGAGCATGCTATATGATGATGATTGTTCATACTATTGTTAAGCTTGTTAAGCTTTCTTAACCATTCTTAGATGTCATGGAGGCTTATTAGGTCCTTTAGGGCATTGAGGTGATTTACTCCTCATCTCACATTTTTTATGATGCTTGCAGTCAGCTCCTTGGGGGCTAACGCAATCTCTGGGTACACTTAAGTCTAGACATATGATCGCAACTCATAATCCTAGGGTGCTCAATCTATTAGAAATGTATTGGTCTATGTCTACATTCAAACTGCTCTAGCTCTAGTGCCCTATGTTAAACGTAAAATAGATCATATCTGTATATACTAAGATAATCTAGGATTTACTAGTTTGTTACCAAATCTATGATTTGAAGGGTTTGTTACCAAATCTATGATTTCATGGTTTGTTATCAAATCATAGATTTGGAATGTAATCTTCATTATACACATCTATAAATACATGAGGTCATGACCCATATAGGTCATCGTGCCATTCAATCTAACATGGTATCAGAGCCAAGGTTTATTTTTTAAATGTCTACCATGTCTTCTTCCTCCTCTCCATCCACCATCTCCAACACCGTCTCAACTACCATTGCGACTTTTGGCCCAATCCCTCTACACCATGCTGTCACAATTCGTCTAACCAAAAACCACTTCATCATATGGCGTGCCCAGCTCCTCCCCTACCTATGGAGTACGAAGCTTATGGGCTACCTCGATGGCACCAATGCCGCACCTGCCAAGCTGGTCCCTTCCTCAACTGCTGCTGGTGCTGAGCTGGTCTCTAATCCGGCCTATAATCAATGGTATGATCAGGATCAACAGGTCCTTAGCGGCCTTCTCTCCTCCATGTCTGAGGAGATTCTTCATGATGTGGTTGCTGCTACTACGTCCAAGGAGGCGTGGGATACCCTGCAACGGATGTTTTCATCGTCAACTCGTGCTCGCACTACTCAGATTCGTGTTGAGCTCGCCACGTCTAAGAAACGAGATCAATCTGCTGCAAATTATTTTCGCAAGATCAAAGGGCTAGCCAACGAGCTGGCCGCCGCCGGCTCTGCCTTGTAGGATGATGATGTGATCACGTATCTTCTCGCTGGTCTTGACCCTGACTATAATCCCTTCGTCACCTCAATGACTATCAAGAGTGAAGCCCTCACGCTTGATAATGTGTTTGCACATCTAATGACGTATAAAGCTCGCCAACTACAACACCAGACTGAACTTCAGTTAAATTCGGGATCTTTGGCCAATTATACTGGTCGTGCTGAACTTCAGTTAAATTTTGGATCTTCTGCCAATTATGCTAGTCGTGGTGGTCAGCAGAAGAATTATGGGCGTAGGGATCGTGGTCGTGGTCGTTCTCAAGGTTATGCACCCTCTCGTCCTGCTGGTGATCGCCGTGGCCCTTCTGCCCGTCCTTCCTGCCATATTTGCGGAAAAGTGGGGCATACTGCTATCCGCTGCTGGCATAGGATGGATGAGTCCTATCAAGATGAACCTTCTTCTGCTCCTCCTACGGCACTGGCGGCTACTTCCTCTTACAAGATTGACCCAAATTGGTACAGCGACACAGGCGCTACGGACCATATCACCAGTGACCTGGATCGTCTCGCTGTGCGTGAACGTTATCATAGAGGTGAACAAGTTCAAGTCGACAATGGAGCAGGTTTGCGTGTTTTGCATACTAGTCATTCTCTAATTAATACTGCTACTTGTCCTCTTGCATTGCGTAATATTTTGCATGTGCCTGAAATTTTCAAACATCTTCTTTCCGTTCATAAATTTTTTCGTGATAATGACGTATTTTTTGAATTCCATCCTTGGCACTTTTCTATAAAGGATCGAAAGTCAAGGAAAAGTCTCCTAAATGGGAGGTGTGAATCTGGTCTTTATCCTATTAAGCCATCCGATGTCGATAATCTCAAGCACGCCTTGGTGAGCAGATCTACTAGTCACGCCAAATGGCATGCACGTCTTGGACATCCTTCATCTCAAGTAGTAAAATCAATTTTGCGTCTCAATAATATTTCGTGTGCTAGTGAGTCATCTTTATCAGTTTGTAATGCATGTCAGTTAGCAAAAAGTCATCAATTACCATATACTAGTTCTTCCCATAGGTCTTCATCACCTTTGGAACTTATTTTTTCGGATGTTTGGGGCCCTGCACCTCCATCTGTTGGGGGTTTTAAATATTATATTAGTTTCATTGATGATTTCAGTAAATTTTCGTGGATCTATTTGATGCATAATCGTACAGAAGCTCCTCGTATATTTTTGCAATTCCAAGCTCATGTTGAGCGCCTCCTAGATACTAAAATCAAGTGGGTCCAATCTGATTGGGGTGAGGAATATCAGAAAATTCATAACACATTTTTTCGTTCCCTTGGAATTGGTCATCGTGTTTCGTGCCCTCACACACATCAACAAAATGGGTCTGCTGAACGCAAGCACCGTCATATTGTTGAAACTGGCCTAGCCCTTCTAGCTCATGCTCATGTACCTATTAAATTTTGGGACGATGCGTTTCTTACAGCCACATATCTCATCAATCGTCTTCCTACTCGTGTCATCGATAAAAATGCCCCTTAGAGCTTCTTTTTCATACCCCACCAAATTACTCCTTATTAAAAAATTTTGGGTGTGCTTGTTGGCCTCATCTTCGTCCTTATAACAAACAAAAGCTCTCTTTTCGATCAAAGGAATGTGTCTTTCTAGGCTACAGTTCTTTACATAAAGGGTATAAGTGTCTTGACACCGATTCTGATCGTGTCTATATGTCTAGAGATGTCATATTTGATGAAAATGTTTTTCCATTCAAGAGAGCCCCACCTAATTCTTCCCCAAACATGCAGTCGACACATAATGCCCCTGATTTGTGCACCTTGCATTTGGGTAATAGCAGTACTAATTTGGAGAATGATCACATGCATATGCCTGGGCCTACTAACTCTTTGGATGCATCAGCTTTGAAATTGCCGCAGCAATCCTCCGCGTCGCTGCCATGCGAATCGGCGTTGGTTGTTCCACCAATGATTAAGGCCTCGGCTCCTCCGCCAGCAGATGATATTGCGCAATGCCCAGTCGAATCCTCGGCCGTTGGTCAACCAATAGATGTAGTATCGGTTGCTCCCCTCGCAACGGCTGATACGGCTGTCCCCTCAAATGTGGATCCTGCACCTACTACTCATCCGTATGGTACTCCATTGAAGCACAATATCAAGAAACCCAAGGTGCACACAAATGGAACAGTAACATATCTTGTAGCTCGGTCTACTGCCTCTGAACCTACTTCACATATTATTGCTATGAAGCATCCTCTCTGGCGTCAGGCAATGAATGATGAATTTCAGGCACTTCAAAAAAATAAGACATGGCACTTAGTTCCTCCTCGTGCTGGTCTTAACTTTATTGATTGCAAATGGGTTTTCAAACTCAAGCAAAAACCAGATGGCTCTATTGATCGCTACAAAGCACGCCTGGTTGCTAAAGGTTTTAAACAGCAGTATGGCGTTGATTATGATGATACCTTTAGTCCAGTTGTTAAGCCCACTACCATTCGGCTCTTATTAAATCTTGCTATTTCTCGTGGTTGGGCTATTCGACAGATTGATATTCAAAATGCTTTTCTTCATGGCTTTCTTAATGAAGATGTTTATATGAAGCAGCCCCCTGGATTTGTGGATTCTCAACACCCTGGTTATCCCTGCAAGCTGGATAAGTCGCTTTATGGCCTTAAACAAGCTCCGCGTGCCTGGTTTTCTCGCCTTAGCTCCAAACTATTACAGCTGGATTTTACACCTTCAAAGGCTGATGTCTCTCTTTTCATTTTTAACAAGACGGGCATTCAGATGTATATCCTCATCTACGTTGATGACATTATTATCATCAGCTCATCTTCTACGGCTACTGAGAAACTTCTTACACAACTTTAGGATGATTTTGCCGTCAAGGATCTTGGTATTTTGAGTTATTTTCTTGGGATTGAGGTCCGCCATACTTCTAGTGGACTTATTCTGACACAACATAAATACATTTGAGATTTATTAGCCAGAACCAATATGCTCACCTCCAAAGGTGTGCTCACACCTATGCTTCCCAGTGAGAAGTTGTTATTGAATGGTGGTGAAAAGCTCTCACCTGAGGATACTACTCGCTATCGAAGTGTCGTTGATGCTCTCCAATATTTGTCTCTGACACGTCCTGATATATCCTTCTGTGTCAACAGAGTGTGTCAGTTCATGTCCTCTCCGACTTCTATACATTGGGCGGTAGTCAAACGAATTCTCTGTTATCTACATGACACTATTGATATGGGTTTGTGTCTTACAAAGTCGAGCACTGATTTGTTGAGTGCTGTATCCTTCTGTGTCAACAGAGTGTGTCAGTTCATGTCCTCTCCGACTTCTATACATTGGGTGGCAGTCAAACGAATTCTCTGTTATCTACATGACACTATTGATATGGGTTTGTGTCTTACAAAGTCCAGCACTGATTTGTTGAGTGCCTTTTCAGATGCTGATTGGGCTGGGAATCCTGATGATCGTCTTAAGCACTGGAGGCTATGTGATCTTCTTTGGTGGTAATCTTATCTCTTGGAGTTCGAGGAAACAATCGACAGTTTCTCGTTCTAGTACGGAAGCCGAATATAAGGCGGTTGCTGATGCCACTGCCGAATTAATTTGGATCCAAGTCCTCTTGCGTGAGCTCGGGATATCGCAAGCGCGAGCGCCTAGCCTATTAAGGTGTGACAACATTGGTGCCACCTACCTATCTGCCAATCCAATCTTTCATCGACGGACGAAGCATGTTGAGGTTGATTATCACTTTGTTCGTGAACGAGTATCGACTCGTCAGCTTGATGTTCGACTCATATCTTCCAAGGATCAGCTCGCCGATATCATGACAAAGCCACTGCCAGCTCCTTCTTTTAGCTATTTTAGGCGCAATATGAACTTAGCAGTACATCGTCCAGATTGAGGGGGGGTGTTAAACGTAAAATAGATCATATCTGTATATACTAAGATAATCTAGGATTTACTAGTTTGTTACCAAATCTATGATTTCATGGTTTGTTATCAAATCATAGATTTAGAATGTAATCTTCATTATACACATCTATAAATACATGAGGTCATGACCCATATAGGTCATCGTGCCATTCAATCTAACACCCTAATCTTAGCTTGGTTCACTCATGCATACTTTGTTAGGGAAATATTTCTATCAATCATGCATGCTTATTTGGGAGATGTTCCTATCAACTAGCAAGGGAATCATAATCTAAACATTCAAGCAAACTCAACGAGGAAATAACACCCATTAGTCACCCAGACCATATATTGTAATATCTTATCCTCCATCCTAGCACAACGGCAAACATAAAAATCAATATGCATCATAAACTCTCATCATAGGGTATTTTGTTAATTTTCCTTAACATATATAACATTTTCATCCAAGATATGCTCGCATGCTATTATGTTCTTACACAAGCATTACTTGAGAAAAGTCATAATGACTATTTATATGGATGACGCATGCGTTGCTAAGCAAGCTTTTTCTTGTGTTGGGAGCTTCAACATTTTTAAAATTTCTCTATTATAACCTAATTCAAATCATAATAACGTCAACATCAAAATCGGGAAAATACAATCGAATAGAGGGTAAAAATTGGAATGATACAGAGAAGATTAGCATGGTCCCTGCGGAAGGATGACACACACAAATCGAGAAATGGCCTAAACTTTTTATATATCAGAGTGGCGCAGCGGAAGCGTGGTGGGCCCATAACCCATAGGTCCTAGGATCGAAACCTGGCTCTGATATGATGCACAACCTGTTTTACATTGTTTATGGTTTCTACTCCTTTTGGGTTTCCGACAACAACATCTAGGAATGCGACTAGAAAGGACTCATAAGGTGTGTAATGATCTCATTCATGTTCGTATGTCTATTCATTTTCTAAGCCCAACAGTGGGGTCACTTACTGATCATGTTTGTATGTCCCTATCTGGGAATGCGACTAGAAAGGACTCATAAGGTGTGTAATGATCTCATTCATGTTCGTATGTCTATTCATTTTCTAAGCCCAACAGTGGGGTCACTTACTGATCATGTTTGTATGTCCCTATCTGGGAATGCGACTAGAAAGGACTCATAAGGTGTGTAATGATCTCATTCATGTTCGTATGTCTATTCATTTTCTAAGCCCAACAGTGGGGTCACTTACTGATCATGTTTGTATGTCTTTTCATTTTCTAAGCCCAACAGTGGGTCACTTACTGAGTATTTCTTACAATACTCAAGCCACGTGCTACTTCTATATTTTAGGTAAAGGGTACACGGTTGACGACGACATCACAAGTAAAGACCATGATGTATGCATAGGGTAGATTGTATTTAAATTTCTTAGACTTTAGGTTAGTTTAGGACATGGTTATATTTAATATTTACCTTGGTTCATTTAATATTTTTTTTTTATTGTTTTAAAGACCTTTTCTTAAATATGTAAGGACATAACATTGTGTTTATGAAGATGATTTAATTGATTATTTCCACAGAAATTATGTATATGGTAGCGACTTTAAGTTAGTAGAAATCTACTTGCATTTCTCCCATCAATTCTTTCCTGAAACTTAAAATGGAATCTCAAGAAAGAGTTAGAAACTAATATCTCATCTTTTCATGGACTGTATCCTACGTTATCAGCTTCCAAACTCGGTGGGGAGTACTCAATTTTAGGGTTTATTCGGTAGGATTATTGTTATCAGCTTCCAAACTCGGTGGGGAGTACTCAATTTTAGGGTTTATTCGGTAGGATTATTGTTGCATATTAAGGTCACGATTTTTTCACAAGAATTCTTCCCTATACTCCTCTCAAACTAAATGAATTAATTTGGGAGGACAACTTTATGTAAGTGTGCCCAATATATGATTCAAACCTTGGGTCTGCAACTAAACCCAAAACGTAGAGTTTGATCCTTCTATATAGCTTAATCTTAAATGAATATCCCTCAATTCCTCAATCAGATATGCTTTATTTAGTTCCCTAAGTCTAACGAAAACATCAATTTTAAGTAAAACCGGCTTGAAACAAGAGTTTGAGTTTTATCCCCCAAAACTTACATGATATTGAATTTCTCTAATTGGGCACACACTTAGAGTTATTACCTTTCAAGTCTTTTTTTAGAAATGTTTCTTGGAAAGAATTAGTGTGTGAAATCGAATTGAATTTTTTAAGCTCCTTTCAATTCCTTCAATAGTGGACCAAATTGTGGAAATAGGTTTGGGGTATATTTGCCCCTACTTTCCTTCACCAAAATTGTGGTTGGTCTTATTTAGAAAGTATAGAAACAAGTTTGGAAGGAAATAGTGGACTATAGCTCTCAAATTTGGATGGAACATGAGAACTTAAAACCTAAAAAATAAAAAAGCTTATAACTCATGATTGAAGGATTGATGTTGCTTGTTTCTTACTCCAAATGAACGCACATGGCTCATAACTTAAGAGAAAAGATCCACCACCTTTGAAAAGTCTAGAACTTCCATGATTTTGTAGTTGATCTTTTTAGATTTTTTTGCTAGTAAATCCTGTGCCAATGAGAGCTTTGTCAATTTTAGTTTTGAATTTTAACCGTTGGATTTGATGATCTGTGAATGTTCTAGATCATATCCAATTTAGAGGGAGATCCAACGACTAGATTTCACGAGACAGTGGATTATGTTCATGAGGATACTATGGAGGATCTAATTTGGTCTGCAATGACAATTTGGTGATCGGTTTAAACTTTATAAATAAGGTAATTTACCACTTTCTCAAAATTTTACTAATATTTTTTTGGAATAATCCAAATTTTTTTATAAAATTCGTTACCTCTTGATTTTTCTATCTAATATTTGTACCGACTCTTCTTTATATGTTAAGTCCTCTCTCAAAGGAAGTGTGTATCATGTGCTATCACATGAGTGAGGGGATGTATATTTTCTTAACATGGACACATGAAATACATTGTATATGGTAGACAAGTTTTGCGGGAGTGCGAGTCTCTAGGCCAACTAGTCGTATTCTTTCTAGAATCTCAAAAGGATAGATGAACTTGAAGTTTAGCTTCCCTTTCTTGCCAAAATGTGAACATCATCTCATGGGTGCTATCTTTAGGAACACATGGTCTCCTACATCAAAATTTAAATTTTTACGCCTTACATCTACATGAATATTTTACGAACTAAAATTTTATTTTTATTAGAAACAAAAAAAAAAAAATCAAACTTAAATCAATTGAACCCAAAACTACTATATGGTTGGGTTGGGTGGAGTTCAGTTTTTGCGATGTTCCACATTGGTTGAGGAGGAGAACAAAACTCCCTTAAGCGTGTGGAAACCTTCCCCTAGCAAATGCGTTTTAAAGGCTTGAGAGGAAGCGCATAAGGGAAATCTCAAAGAGGACAATATCTGCTAGTGGTGGGCTTGGGTCGTTACTAAATGGTCTCAGAGAAAGACACCGGGGGATGTTCTAGCGAGGAGGTTGTTCTCCGAAGGGGGATAGACACGAGGCGGTGTGCCAGCGAGGATGTTGGGCCTCGAAGGGGGATGGATTGTGATGTCCCACATCGGTTGGGGAAGAGAACAAAACACCTTTATAAGGGTGTGGAAACCTTCCCCTAGAATACACGTTTTAAAGCCTTAAGGAGAAGCCTATAAGAGAAATATCTGCTACTGGGTCGTTACAGTTTTTAGCATGAATTGTGAGTATAAGTAGTTTTACTATCTCACAAGTACTTAAGTATGCTTTATTGATTTATTTTTCTTTATTTGAGTACGTGGAGCATGATTTATGACTATGCCTATGTATAATTTTACATTCATGTTTGTGGATTTAGAAACCCGTATGTGCCCAATTAGTATTTGGGCGATCGTTATGTAGCCTAAAGTGCCTGCTATGACTATTTTAGATCATGAGCTATTGTCTTATGATAAGTTGATCCTAGAACCTAGTTATTGAGTAACAAGAAATTTTTGGGTTGATTAAGTACTTTATAGGAACGTTTGAGCATGACCCTTATTCGTAAATAAACCAACAGGGGTTAGGATTTACTTGGTACATAGGAATTAGTTATCACCCACAAGAAACTCTAAGAGTAATAGAATGTACACTATTAAGGTAGCTCTCGTCAAGTTAGTGGGGGAACCATGGCCTTATACTTTTCTAGCCCAAGAAGCCTGTATGAGTAGGTAGTCTATTGTTTTAGCCAATAGAAGCAACGAATAGGTAGATATTGTTCTAACCTCAAGAGGGTGTAAGAATAGGTAATTTATTTATTTAGCCTAAAAAGGCGAAGTCATAGGCAGTTGTTGTTTGGTGTCACAATCAACGATATGATTGTGACACCGAAAAAATTATCGAAGATGATGACTAAGTTAAGTGGAGTGGAGTGTCATAACCACACTAAGAGAAAATAAGTTGTGACCCCCACACGCAAGACAGTCAAGGGGCGACCCTCAAGTGGCGTCAATCCGACCATGGGAGGGCCAAGATTGAGAAGTGTTATGGTGCAACCGAGGAGGATAATACATCATCCAACACACCAAGAGTATGCATTCAAGTTAAGCCGAGGCATACGCAAGATTTGAGAGATCGAAGCGACACAAGTGTCAAAGACAAGCTCGAAGAGGGCTGGGCTTGCCCGACCAGAAAGAGGTCTAGGCTTGCCTGACCAGAAAGAGGTCTAGGAGGTTTGCGAACCAACTTGTAGGTCCATACGTGCTCGTGTGGATCGTGTGTAGGAAAATTAAGTGCACATCCAAATTGTCCATTTAGGATAGCCACTGTAGGAGAATTGACAGTTATGATAGGTCCCACTCATCAAATTGTACGTGATTGCATTTAACTCCGATAGGGGTCACTTACTGAGTATTTCTTAGAATACTCAAGCCATATGCTACTTCCATTTTAGGTAAAGGCAATGCACCCCTGTACAGCTAAGGACGATATTGCAAGTAAGGACTATGACACATGCATAGAATAGTTGTATTTAAATTCGTAGACCATCGGTTAGTATAGGGCATTTTTCAATTTTAATTTTTACTTTTTTTTATACTTTTATTATGTTCCTTTAAAGACGTTTTCAACATGTAAGTCCATAGAATGTTTTACGATGATGTTTTCAATGTTTATTTTCGCATAAAAGATGATGATATGAAGATGATAGTAACTTTAGATTAGTATAAAATTTAGGGCCGTTACAAAATCTTTGGATACCATTTTTAATTGGGAGCTAGGGTACACTTGAAAATAATATATTGGTAAAATATTCTAATCAATAAAACAGATAGGGTAGTTATAATAAAATCCCTCTTTAAAGAGTTTAAATTAACTATTTAAGGTAAGAGAAAAAACATTAATTTAGTTTACTTGAAGCTTGATATATATATATTTTTTTTTTTTTGCAAATTGTGACCAGGTCCTGATGTCCCTTTGAAACCTTTGAAATTCTCCATCCGGTAGGGGTGAGAATAATTTTGTGAAGTCTATCCTCTATATATATAAAATGGATATGCTTCTAAGATGTAGTTTGAGGGTGTTTTCTGAACAGATGACTTCATTGATTAGTTTTTTTCCCTCCGATTCAAGTGATTAAAAAACTCTTATGAGTTCCTCCCATTCTACGTGTTTAATGCAATTATTCTGATTGTTGTCTTGTTCTTGTTGTTTCCAACTATTTGTTGGATTTTCTGTCAATTTATAAATTTCTGAGCATTCCTCTATCATTGCTGAACATTTCAGAGTGTCATTGACATTGAATTCTATTTGTTGATCATTCATTCTCAACATTATAGTTTCTTTGTGAACATCTACCAATGTTCTTCTTGTTTTTTCACAAGTACCAATGTTCTTCTTGTTTTCAAAAATTGTCTCCCCAAGATAATTGGTCCATTGCAGTTCGCTTTATAATCTAGAACAATAAAATTTGCTGGAAATATGAATTTATCCACTTGAATTAAAATGTCTGTAGTTGGCCTAGCCTCACTAATCCCTAACTTCTTGTAAATGGACAGAGGTATTAAGTTGATTTTTGCCCCAAGGTCATATATGCTTGCCCTAAGTCCTTCCTCCTATTAGTGAGTTCATCCTACAAGAATTGAACATAATTTGACATTTTCTTCCAAGCTTCCACCCGTAGTATGTTTATATGAAAATTGACTTCCTCTTTCTTTTTATTCTTTGTGGAAAAGGAGGTGTTAATATGTACGTTCTGCCCTCTTCTTCATTGTTGACTATCGTTTGCGTTTTAGGAGACTGTACTTTTTTAGCATAATTTTTGTTTTGATCCTTCTGTTTAGTAGTTTACTCGTTTCTCTGCTATATATTGTTGGATGATGAAAGTCCCACATCGGCTAATTTAGGGAATGATCATAGGTTTATAAACAAAGAATACTCTCTCCATTGGTATGAGGCCTTTTGGAGAAGCCCAAAGCAAAGCCACGAGAGCTTATGCTCAAAGTAGACAATATCATACCATTGTGGAGAGTCGTGTTTGTCTAACATGGTATCAGAGCCATGCCCTAAACTTGGTCGTGCCAATAGATTGGTAAATCCTCAAATGTCGAACAAAGAACTCCAAAGGAGTCAAGCCTTCTCGAAGATACGAAGGCAAAAATGACTAAGACTCCAAAGGAGTCGAGCCTGGATTAAGGGGAGGTGTTGGAGGTCTGTGGACAATATCATACCATTGTGGAGAGTCGTGTTCGTCTAACATTATGTCAACTGCTTCTTGGGAGCCATGCCCTAAACTTAGCCGTGCCAATAGACTGGTAAATCCTCAAATGTCGAACAAAGAACTCCAAAGGAGTCGAGCCTCGATTAAGGGGAGGTGTTGGAGGTCTGTGGACAATATCATAGCATTGTGGAGAGTCGTGTTCTTTAATTTCACCTCCCCTACTGGGTATTTCTTTCCCGATTCTCGATTCCATTGCTTGACATTACTCCTTGCCTTTTCTTTTTAGTGGTTCGGTATCTACTGGCAGCTTTCCAAGAGATCTATTTCATAAGGATGCTTGCTGACTATGTATCATAACATCACTTTTTCATATATTTCTTTATTAGGCTCTCAAGAGAGGTTCCCTGTGTTGACCTTGGCTAATTTCTTTTCATTAGGCATTGGCTTGTTGAGGACCATATGTCATTTGATTTTGTAGTCCAAAAGCTTGGAGGGTAATTTTCCTTAGGTGGCATTTGTTGATTGTATGAGCTTTGTCTCTTCCATGAAAAGTTTGGATAGTTTCTCCACCCCAGATTATAAGTGTTTGAGAAGAGATTACTTTTTAGTTGCTAGCTTGATTCCCCACATAAAAAATTGAAGTCAAATTACATGGTCATTAATCAAAGTGTGTTCTTCTCCACAATATACACAAGATTCAGTTGTTATTTAAGTCATTACAGAAGCAGTTTCGACTAGTGCATTAGTCATTGAATCTTGTCCCAATGCTAGATTCTGTAAAATATTAGTCACCGAAGCTAACTGAGGATCAATAGATGTCGAAGCATCAACTTCAAGTACTCATCTAGTCTTCTTCTCTTTTGCGCCTTTTCCGTTTTCCCCTTTGGTAGCCTCCTTTTATTTTTAGGTAACCTTTCCTTTTTATACTATTTGTTTCTTCCCATTTGGGGCTGAGAACGGATAAGTCATCCACCTAGGACGTTTCTAATTCGGTAGTAAATGACCCACGTGGCTTGCTGATTTGGATTATAATTTACATGTCATCCCTGAAAAAGTTGCCTTTTGAATTATTTTAGCATAGCAATTTGTACAAACAAGTCATCACCAATAGGTTTGTTTCCAAATTTGATACGACATCATGGTTCAACATAAATGGTGTGAAATTTTACTAAATAACTCAACTAAGTATATAATTAGGCTAGATTTATATAAATTGGTATTCTTTTCATGTTGAACCATAATGAACGATTTCATGCTTACTAATTAGAATAAATGGAGCAATTAGTAAAAAAAATAGTGAGCATGAGTACAACATTAAGTACAAAAAAAAGCTTGGTGTAACTTTACTTTTAAAGAGTTATCAACCTCCTAGAGTTAGAATAATAACCTACCTAAGCAGGAACAGTAAACTACCTACCATATTTCCTTTCAAACTAAAACAATTAACTACCGACTCACACCCACTCTCAGGTATAACAGTATAAGGTCTTGGATCCCCACTAGGTACAACAAGGCTACTTCAGTAGTATATCCTCTATGACATATGGGATCACCTATGGGTGACAGTAGAACTCTGTGTATCCAATAAACTCTAATCCCTCTTAGCTAGTTCACGAATAGGGAAAGCACCCTTATCGTCCTTACAAAATACCTAGTCAAGCCAATGTTCTGTAGAATTCAAAACTGGGTTCTAGGATCTTAATAACGTTCAGTAGTAGCTTATGGTCTATACGATCATTACAGATATTTTAGAGCACATTGCATCATCCAATAACAACACTTGGCATAAACGGGATCCCAAACTCTAAATCATTCATTTATAAAAACGAATGTGCATACATCATGCTTAACATACTCAAACAAGAGGTAATGTATCAACCAAGCCATGTTGAAAAGCTTATAAACATATGAATTCTATCAGAGTTTTCAATTATGTGGTGTGGAAGCGGTAAAATGAAATAATGTACCAAACAAAACTTTTAGGTTTTTAAGACTTAGTTATCATGATATTAGCTCAAATAGCCTCCTAAACATGATTTCTAATAATTTTTTCATGGTTCTAATGGACCCCTACCAGTATTTTTTTGAAACATACTCCATATGGCTAATTACATGTTCATGTGGGTTTTGGATCATTATTTATGGCCTTTTTGAAACTAAAATTTCTTCAAATTCCTTGAATACGTACTTGATTGAGTCTAGTTTTTTAACATCAAATATTATTGTGAGAGCCAGTCTAGAAATAGGTGAACCGACCCAAATAGTAAGCAAAGGTCGTTCCATGTAGTCATTTATCTGTTCGATCGAGTTAGAGTTAACTTTTCACAACCTCTCCAGAGCTGAGTTTTCTCAAATTTCTCGAGAATGTCCCAAGTTGAATCTATTTTCTATAATTTTAAAAATTATTGTAAGAACCATATAAAAAAGAATGAACCCATCCAATATAAGAAAAGGCAATAGAATGATGTGGCAGATTCCTACGTTGCCACGTCACTCATTTGTTCTCTAGTGAGTCTATGACCATCTCTACTCGTTTCTTCATGAAACTTAAAAGACCTTCTTACGATTGATCATTTGAGACTCATTTTAATTCATTGGTTTCAAAAACTACAAAAATATGTTGAGTCAAAGTAGGTTGCTATATACTGGCTTACCTAGAAAATCAAGTCAAGTTGCTCTCGATTTGGGGGATTGAGAGCTTATCTCCTCTCAACTTCTTCAACAACTTAGTTCCTTAATTTTTCCTAAAGCTAATGATATAAAATCCATATCATGACTCAACCGGTGGAGATCGAATTTTTTGGATAAAGTTCTAAAATTTCAAAATTTGTTACTCACCAAAAGTCAACTTCTTGGTTCTTCGATTCTTGCGACTTTTAGCTTTTGGTTTCTTTAGCAAATATGTTTCTCGTTACTTTTGACTTTTTAAATATCGGTCAAAGGAGTGACATAGGGTTGTGCTCTGAGCTTCTAATTCATATATTAAGGTTCAAAAATCTAGGATTTATTGGAGGTGGTGTTCGAGGATGTGAGGATAAACATGTAAATTCAATCATTTTCCTTCTCATTTATGTTTTCTCAAATTTGAATTCCACCAATGCTTCCACTTGTCAAACATCCCATGGTTGATAATTTTTATAGTAATCCCAAACTTTTTCTTTAATTATTAATTATTAATTTGGTAATTATCTTAAAAAAATCATCATTTTATAACAAGAATATCAATTTGTCTATCTTATGAGCTAGCCTTCCAATATGGTTAACTATGGGGCCGTTTTCTCAAATTTTCAACTTTTAATGTCATTTTTACCGTTTGCCAATTTTTAGGGTTATCTTTATAAATTTGGTTTATTACAAAAGTATTATTTGTAAACGGGATTTCATGTGGGTTAAATTTTTTCTTTCGCTCTTTTAGAATTATTTTTTCAAAAATACCCTTTTAGGGCTTTTACCTATCTTTTGGTGACTATTCATGGACTCTACTTGTTTTTCTTTTTCTTTTTCTTTCCTTTCTTTTTTATTATTATTATTATTTCGTAAGATTGAATGCATAGTATTTGTTTGTTTATACATGATTAGTGCACGTGCGCATGAATCTATTAGGCGAACTCATATATGTACCCTTGGGTTTGACAACATGAGAAAAAAAAAAAAAAAAACGAGGGTGTATAGTATCTTACTCTACACATCCATACAACACACATACTAGAAAAGAATCCTGGGCTCGTGACATACAACATACAACACACTTTGAGGGTTTCACGTACCACCCTCAAGTACAGATTTATGACGGTCCGACCCTATTCAGGAGGCCTGACGCTGTGTTCACATTCACTAGGGGCACTCATCATGAGTCTACTACCTGTGTAGTCTCAAGTCCGTTTTCATTATCGGTTTATAGAATTGTGGTCTTAGTCTTTATCCCATTCCTACACTTAATTGGAGAACTCACCCTAAGCCATCTACCTATGTAACCCCAAATCTTTTCCATGGCTAGTTTACGAAATCGTAACTTCTTCCTTACAAAACTACCCATGTAATCCCAAATTCTTCTTCAAGATCAGTTTACATGATTGCAACGTCGGCCTTGACTCGATCTTACACTCAATAATAGCTCAAGTGACTTTGGGGGTCTGATGATATTGTTCATACTATTGTTAAGCTTGTTAAGCTTGTTAAGCTTTCTTAATCATTATTAGATGTCATGGAGGTTTATTAGGTCCTAAGGGGCATCTAGGTTGTTTAGTCCTCATCTCGCGTTTTTTAAGATGCTTGGGGTTAGCTCCTTGGGGCTAATTCAACCTCTGGGTGCACTTAAGTCTAGACATATGATTGCTACTCATAATCCTAGGGTGTTCGATCTATTAGAAAAGTACTGGCTTAGGTCTACATGTAAACTGCTCTAGCTCTAGGGACCTAATCTTAACTTGGTTCACTCATGCATACTTTGTTAGGGAGATATTTCTATCAATCACCTAAAGCACGAAAAACATAATTTACTTATTCATGCATGCTTATTAGGCAGATATTCATATCAACCAATAAGGAAATTATAATCTGAACATTCAAACAAACTCAATAGGGAAATAACACCCACTAATCATGCATACCACATATTATAGTATCTTATCCTCCATTCAGCACAACAAAAAGCATTAAAATCGGTATATATCATAAATTCCCATACTATGGGCATTTCGGTAATTTTTCTTAACATATATAGCATTTTCATCCAAATAGCCTTTTTAGAGTCCTAAACATGCATAATCTACCACTTAAGGCATGATATACTCGCATGCTAGTATGTCCTTGTGTAAGCATTACTTGAGAATAGTAAGAATGATTATTTATATGGATGACGCATGCCTTGCTGAGCTAGCTTTTCCTTGCTTTTCCTTGCGTTGGAAGCTTCAAATTTTCTAAAATTTCTCTAGTATAACCCAATTCAAATCATAATGAGGTTAACATCGAAATCGGAGAAAAACAATCGAATAGAGGTCAAAACATGTAAAATTGGAACTATACAGATGTGATTAGCATGGCCCCTGCAGAAGGATGACACACACCAATCGAGAAATGGTCTGAATTTTTTAATAAATCAGAGTGGCGCAGTGGAAGCGTGGTGGGCCCATAACCCACAGGTCCCAGGATCGAAACCTGGCTCTGATATCAACTTTAATGACATTGCTAACATTGTTAGCACATGCATGTCCTAAGTACATGTATGAAAAATTGTAATAAACACAACAATCTGTCGAGGCCCACATCAGCTAAAGATGTGACTCATTTCGTTGTTCTAGCACAACGAAAAGCATAAAAATTGGTATGCAAGTCTTTTCTTGTGTTAGGAGCTTCAAATTTTCTAAAATTTTTCTAGTATAACCTAATTCAAATCATAATAAAGTCAACATCAAAATCGGGGAAAAACAATCGAATAGAGGTTAAAACGGGTAAAAATTGGAACGATACGAGAAGATTAGCATGGCCCTTGTGGGAGGATGACACACACAAATCGTAAAATGGTCCAAATATTTTATAAATCAGAGTAACACGGCAGAAGCATGGTGGGCCCATAACCCACAGGTCCCAAGATTGAAACTTGGCATCAGATGCACAACTTCAAGACATGTTTTGAAAGTTATGATATAAAATCATATGATATGAAGGGTATTTTGGGTGTTTACCCCTTATGATGAGTACGAAGCAAGCGTACAATGATCATCATAACGATGGTCCCTACTCTCCTTTCGGGTGTCCGCTAGCCCGACTAGAAGGAGCCCTAAAGCTGTGTTGTAGATATTCACCTAACGGAACACGACTTTGTTGATGACGACATCGCAAGTAAAGACCATGACATATGGCATAGGGTAGGTTATATTTAATATTTACCTTGGTTTATTTAATATTACATGTATGGTAGCGACTTTAGGTGAGTAGAAATCTAGGGTCCTTACATTTCTCTCTTCAATTCTTTCATGAAACTTAAAAGATGGAGTCTCAAAAAAGAGTTAGAAACTAATATCTTATCTTTTTGTGGACTGTATCCTAAGTCATCAGCTTCCAAACTAAGTACTCAATTTTAGGGTTTATTGAGTAGGATTTGTAACGACCCTAAATTTCCACATACTTAGAGTCGCTACTAACGCCTCATGCTCATCTATAATGCAGAAATAAAACTCTTACATGAACATAATTTATAACGTAAACTTCAAAAACACTTTTAAAACAACTTCTCTGGAAAACACAGTCATGGTCTTACGTGTTTAAATATGAATTACTGAATAAAAACTCTTACATGAACATAATTTATAACGTAAACTTCAAAAACACTTTTAAAACAACTTCTTCTCTGGAAAACACAGCCATGGTCTTACGTGTTTAAATATGAATTACTGAAATTTAGAGAAAACAAAAACAAATACAAAATAATTTAAAACAATGAAATGCAAAACAACCTATTCTAACTTAAGACTAGAAATTTAGATACGAATCTACCCTATGCACGTGCCACAGTCTCTCCTCGCGATGCTTCCGTCCTCCGTACAAGTGCGCCTTGTCTTTACCTGAAAAATGACGTGGCACACGGCCTGAGTATTTCAAAGAATACTCAGTAAGTGGCCCCACTATAGGGGCCATGCAAATGCAAACACATGCAATCATGATTTAGGGACGTATCTCTAATCATCTTAGGGGTGGCCTCCAGTCTCGGACAAATTGGATGTGTAGTACTTCCCTACACACAACTCACACGTGCGAGTGTGAATCTCCAGGGCGCTCGCACACCCCTTGGACCCTCTGGTCAAGCTAATCTGTAGCGACGTTCGAAGGTCAGCGGAACCCCATAGTGTCATGCGCCTCATGAACACCCTCATCTGTTGCGTTCGCACCTGTGCGCATTCGCGCTCATCATACGGTGCGCGTCCGCACTCATCATCTCTAGGGGAAGTAGCCCTATGCTTATGAACATCCAATATGCATGAGGTCCCTCTAAATCCATCATAATGTCTCTTCTGACACAACCCTCTAGTCTCATCTCTTTTTTACTCTAGGTAACACATACTCGTGGATATTTATATTAATATCATTTTCACGCTCTTAGGGTTGTGTCCTATGTCGATCTAACGACATGATGCAATATGGCACTCATCATCATATAGCATGCTCAATATGGAAAACATCATCATATTAAGGTAAACGTCACGCAATCATCATACTCATCATATTGCCACAAAGTGCATCAAACATATCAAGTACGACATTCATCAAAATATATATATATACTGAACACATCATCAAGTATCGTAACTCACACATCATCATAACTCATACATCATCATAACTCATATACCGCATCGTACGACATAGTTCATACATCATCGTAACTCATACAATTTTTAGTCTATCCTATAGTAAGACCACTTACCTGGTTGGCCTTAGCCGAAGTATTCCCTAATTTAATTAACGTAAGCTCCCGTTCCTCGAGAGCTGCTCCAAAGGTTGCTGGAGTTTGCTTCAAATCGCACCGTTCGTTACCTTTAATTAGTATTTCACATTTTAATTAATAATCCAACTAATAATGTGAAATACGGCTCTAAAACGGTCTCAGTGAAAAATCGAATTCCATGTTTTCATTGTTTCTAAATTGTATTGGATAATAAACTTTATGCTACTTGGATCATTCAATCTAAATAGGGTTTCTAATAATATTATATTTAATGGGTACAAATCATAACAATTTTCTCATATTTTTCACTTACCTCTATCACTGGTTTATCTACTCTCTGATGGAATCTGATTTTCTTTTCTTTCCTAAAAATAGGAAAAATATCGTTCTCATTTTCTTTTCTTTCCTAAAAATATTAGGATCATTTTTTTTTAATTCCTTATTGTACTGGCCATTTTCAATGAATTTGGTTTTCATTTCTTTCTTTAGAAATGTTTATGCAATTAACCCAATCATTTTCAATCTATTTCAATCTTCTTTTCTTTCTTAAAATCCTCCTCTCTTCCTTTTTTTTTCTTTTAATTCTAATTCTTTTCTAATTCTATTCTCTCTTCCTTTTTTTTTCTTTTAATTCTAATTCTTTTCTAATTCTATTCTCATATCTATGTTCAATTTTTTCCTTCTAATTCTTTTTTAATTCTATTCTTATATCTAATTCTTTTAACTCTATTCAACTTTAATTACCTGATTTGCTCTGCAACCATTTCTATAGATTTGGTTATTTCTAAATCTTTCTTTCTTCTTCTAATTCTTTTTTAATTCTATTCTCATATCTAATTCTTTTAACTCTCTTCAACTGTCTAATTACGTGATTTGCTCGGTTGTTTACAACCATTTCTATGGTTTTGGTTATTTCTAAATCTTTCTTTCTTCTTTTTTTTTTTTTTTCCCTCTTCCCTCCTTTGAATTGTTTGATCTGTTTTCCAGTCTCCCCCTCTTTCTTTGTATTTCTTAAGATATCATCATTTCTAACTCAGATCTAAATAATTGCAACATATTAATATCCTTCCATACAAGAAAAAGGGAAAGGTAAATATGACTACTAACCATCTGTCCATTATCTTCCTTTTTTTTCTCCCATAAAATATATCTGCCTTTCTTATTCCCAGAAAATTGCCTTTCTCCAATCTATGTGCCTTTGGAAAATCTTTTCTTTCTTTTTCTCGTTTGTTTGTAGAATTATTGATGACTGATGAGGAGGTATTTTAGGGTAGGGTGGAGAGATTAAAGGAGAGGTGGATGGTTAAATTTTTTTTCTTGCTTATTTTATTATTATTATTATTATTCTATATAACCTAACCTACCCCTAAAAAGAACTTTCGTCCCCGAAAGTCTCCAACTCGTATACTAACTCAGGGAATTTTTCTCTTACTTCATCCTTACACTCCCGCGTGGCCTCTTCAGTGTGGTGTTTCCGCCACAGTACCTTAACAAACGTAATGTTCCTGTTGCGTTAGGTTTTTACTTTTCTAGCTAAGTTTTTTACTAGTTTTTCCTTGTAGCTCAAATCTTCATTGAGTTGAAGTGGTTCGTAGTCTATTTCGTGGATAGGGTCCGTAATGTACTTCCTCAACATCGACACATGAAATACATCGTGTACTCCTGAGTGGGCTAGAGGTAGGGCTAACTTATACGCTACTAGACCAACTCGCTCTAGGATCTCGAATGGTCCAATGAATTTAGGACTTAACTTTTCCTTACGTTCGAACCTCAAGATACTTTTCATAGGTGTCACCTTGAGGAATACTAGGTCTCCTATTTCAAACTCCAGGCTTCTACGCCTTACATTGGCGTAGCTTTTCTGTCTACTTTGAACGGTACGCATCCTCGCTCAAATTTTCTAGACAGCCTCATTGGCGAGTCAAACCAGCTCGGGTCCTACTAACTCTCTCTCGCCTACTTCGTCCCAACATAGTGGGGACCTACACTATTTTCCGTACAGGTCCTCAAATGGTGTCATTCCAATAGTTGCTTGGAAGCTATTATTATACGAGAATTCCATCAGGTGGAGTTTGGAATCCAAACTTCCATTAAAATCTAGTACTCAAGCGCATAACATGTCCTCTAGAATTTGGTTTAAACACTCTGTTTGTCCATATGTTTGGAGGGTGGAAGGCGGTACTAAAATTGAGGAGGGTACCCAGCACTTTTTGAAGTCTGAGCTAGAATGCTGACGTAAAGCGTGGGTCCCGATCTGACACTATAGATACTAGGACTCCATGTAGTCTTACTATTTCTTTCGCATACAACTTTGTCCAATAGTCAACTATATATGTAGCTTTCCCAGGTAGGAAGTGTGCTGACTTGGTCAACCTATTGACAACTACCCAATCATTGTATAGCCTTTAAGCGTTTTGGGTAATCCTACTATGAAGTCCATTGCTATGTTTTCTCACTTCCACTCTAGTATGCTTAGGGGCTGCAACAACCCTGCCGCCTTTTATCTAGAAGCTTTCACTTGTTGACAAACTAAGCACTTGCTCACAAACTCGGCCACGTCCCTCTTCATGCTCTTCCACCATAAGTGTTGTTTTAAATCTTGGTACATCTTAGTACCTCCTGGGTGCATGGCAAATGGCGAGTTGTGAGCTTCGTTAGTATTTCTTTGCTTAGCTCCTCTATTGTCAAGACATATAGGCGTTCCTGATACAATAGCCCTTCATCTGAGGTCTTCGAGAATCCATTTACTAGACTCTCAGCTAGCTGGCTTAAGACTTTCTATAGGTTTGGATCCTCTCGTTGGGAGGTAACCATTCTTTGCCTAAGTGTAGGTTGCACTGTAAGTCGGGCTAGTTGTGCCATGACTCTCTCGGTCGCTACAATTATGTTGGCTCCCTCGAATTTTCTTTGTACCCTTACTTCCCTCGTAATGAGGGCTAAAGAGTGGGCCGCCTTTTTACTCAAAGCATCTGCGACCACATTTGCTTTTCTAGGGTGATACTGGATATCTATAATGTAGTCCTTCACCAATTCTAACCACCTTCTCTGTCTCATATTTGACTCTTTTTGGGTGAAGAGATATTTAAAATCTTGTGGTCGGTTAAAGTTTGAATTTTCTCTCCATACAGGTAGTGTCACCAAATTTCAGCGTGAACACTACAGCAGCCAACTCCAGGTCGTGGGTAGGATAATTATCTTCGTATTATTTTAGTTGACGGGACGCGTATGCAACAACTTTACCGTGTTGCATTAACACACATACTAGTTCATTCTTTAAAGGCGTTACTATAGATTACGTACTCTTCTGAGATCTTGGGTACCGTGAGTACTGGGACGGTTACCAATCTCTCTTTTCAATTTTGGAAGCTTGCCTCACAAACATCATTTCATATAAATGGTACCCATTTTCTCGTTAACTGTGTCAAAGGCGAGGCTATTCTAGCGAAGTCCTACACGAACCTTCGATGGTATCTCGCTAGTCCCAAGAAACTCTGTACTGATGTTACTGAAGTTGGGCGTTCCTACTTCGTGACTGCTTTGACCTTAGTAGGATCTACGGATACTCTGTCCTTTGTCGCCACGTATCCTAGGAAAGAGACTTATCGTAACCAAAATTCACACTTTGAGAACTTGGCATACAACTTGTTCTCTCTTATGGTGGCTAGGACTTTTCAGAGGTGTTCCTGGTGTTTCAAGTCTGTTTTCGAGTACACTAGGGTGTCATCAATGGGCACGATCACAAAAGTGTCTAGACAGTCCTTGAACACTCGGTTCATTAACTCCGTTAACACAGCTGGAGCATTGGTGAGGCTAATTGATATACCACGAACTTATAGCGATCATACCTTGTTCTAAATGCTGTCTTTGATGCATCTTTTTCTTTACTCTTTATTCAATGATAACCTGACCACAGATCTATCTTAGAAAATATTGGTGCTTCTCTTAGTTAATCGAATAAGTCTTCTATTCTAGGCAGAGGGTATTTGTTCTTTATGGTTCTCTTATTTAACTCTTGATGCACAAACGCATCGATCCATCTTTCTTCTGAACAAACAGCACTGGTGCACCCTAGGGGAATATGCTAGGTCGAAGGAACCCTTTATCTCGTAAGTCTTGTAATTTCGCCTTAAGTTCTTTCAACTCTGCTAGCGCCATGCGATAGGGTGGAGAGATTAAAGGAGAGGTGGACGGTTAAATTTTTTTTTTCTTGCTTATTTATTATTATTATTATTATTATTATTATTATTATTATTATTATTATTATTATTTTATTATTATTATTATTATTATTATTATTATTATTATTATTATTATTATTATTATTCTATATAACCTAACGGGTCGTTACAGGATTATTGTTGCATATTAAGGTCACGATTTTTTCACAAGAATTCTTCCTTATACTCCTCTCAAACTAAATGAATTAATTTGGGAGGACGACTTTATGTAAGTGTGCCTAATATATGATTCCAACCTTCGGTCTGCAACTAAACCCAAAACGTAGAGTTTGATCCTTCTATATAGCTTGATCTTAGACAAATTATCCCTCAATTCCTCAATCAGATATGCTTTATTTAGTTCCCTAAGTCTAACGAAAACATCAATTTTAAGTAAAACGGGCTTGAAACAAGAGTTTGAATTTTATCCCCCAAAACTTACATGATATTGAATTTCTCTAATTGGGCACACACTTGGAGTTATTACCCTTTCAGGTCTTCTATGGAAATATTTCTTGGAGGTGCAGAAACCGATTGGGATAGGTCTCACACGAATAATTAGTGTGTAAAATCGAATTGAATTTTTTAAGCTCCTTTCGATTCCTTCAATAGTGGACCAAATTTGGGAAATAGGTTTTGGGCATTTTTGTCCCTTCTTTCCTTCACCAAAATTGTGGTTAATCTTATTTAGAAGGTATAGAAACAAGTTGGGAGGGAAATAGTGGACTATAACTCCGCAAATTTGGAAGGAATATGAGAACTCAGAACCCAAAAAATGAAAAGCTTATAACTCGTGATTGAAAGTTCAGTGTTGCTTGCTTCTTGCTCAAAATGAACACACAGGCTCATAACTTAAGAGAAATGATCCACTACATTTGAAACATCTAGAACCGCCATGATTTCGTAGTTGATCTTTTTGGATCTTTCGCAAGAAAATCCTATGCAGATCACAGGTTTGCCGAATTTGGTTTTGAATTCTAGCTGTTGGATTTAATGATCTGTGAACGTTCTAGAGCATATCCAAGTGAGAGGGAGATCCAACGACTAGATTTCAAGAGTACTATGGAGAATCTAATTTGGTTAGCAATGACAATTTCGTGATTCTTTTAAACTTTATAAATAAAGTAATTTACCTCTCTGAAAATTTTACTTTTTTTTTTTTAGTAATCCAAATTTTTATATAAAATTTGTTACCTCTTGTTAGTCATTTTCTCGTTATTGAGTATCTTGAGCAAGTTCTTATCCATAAAGAATTAAAATTTGGAGAAATTTTGTAAATATATATATATATATATATATATATATATATATATATATATTCCCATACTTTCTAACTTTTTTTTATTATTTCCTTTCTAAATCTTATCCATGAAGAATTAAAATTTGGAGAATTTTTAATCGTCTTGTCTTTATACGTTAAGTCCTCTCTCGAGGGAAGTGTATCATGTGCTATCACGTGAGTGGGATGACGTATACTTTTATAATATAGACACATGAAAAACATTATGTAGGGTAGATAAGTTTTGTGGGACTGCGAGTATGTTGGCCACTAGTCCTATTCTTTCTAGTATCTCAAAAGGATCGATGCACATGGGGCATAACTTCCCTTTCTTACCAAAATTTGAACATCCCTCCATGGTCTCCTACATCGAAATTTAAGTTTTTACGCCTTACATCTACATAAATATTTTACGAACTAAAATTTTATTTTTATTAGAAACAAAAATAATTTTAAAAAAATTTGAACTTAAATCAATCTAACCCAAAACTATATGGTTGGGTTGGGTCGAGTTCAGTTTTTGTGATGTCTAACATTGGTTGGGGAGGAGAACAAAACATCTTCAAGGGTGTGGAAACCTTCCCCTAGCATACGCGTTTTAAAGCCTTGAGAGGAAGCTCGTAAGGGAAAATCCAAAGGGGACAATATCTATTGTGGTGAGCTTAGATCGTTACTAATATCAGAGCCAAACAATGGGCGATGTGCCGGCGAGAAAATTGTTCCCCGAAGGGGGATAGACACGAGGCAGTGTACCAACGAGGATGCTGAGCCCCGAAGGAGGTTGGATTGTGATGTCCCACATTAGTTGGGGAAGAGAACAAAACACCCTTTATAAGATTGTGGAAACCTTCCCCTAGCAGACACGTTTGAAAACCGTGAGGGAAAGCCCATAAGAAAAATATCTGCTAGTAGGTCAGTACAGTTTTTAACATGAGTTGTTCGTGTTAAAAAGAATTTACATCCCAAACAATTGAAATCCGAAAAAACCCTCTCACCCTATCCATTTATGAAGAGATCCTATTACACCAAACCCACTTAAAAGAATCATTAAATGAGGTAGTTTTGTTCATTGATTACAAAGTCAAAGTAAAACAAATCTCTCTATTTTTATTTATTTAATATAATAAATGCATTGAATGGGCTCTCATTCTTTTCGAGCTATTTCATAAAATTAGATGCATCTATGAGACTCTTTATCTTGACGTTGGTTCATTGATTTAAGGAGAATATTAAATAACGTCATAAAGATCATTTATAAAAATTATTATTTAATATTTTTATATAATTGCTTTCTCAATTAATTTTTTTTTTTTATAGCCGCTTTATGTGTCTGAAGTCAGATAAACCAGAAATGAATTAACAAATATGAAGCAAGACCTACTCCTTCTCATTCCATAAACAATTGAGAGTTATCTCCCGTCACCAATATTGGCATAAAAAAAGTAAAAATGGATAGATAATGCATAAATCGAGGGTTATGCGGATCCTTAGACATATATAAAATGAAAAAAAGATGCACCAAGCTACTTATGAATGTAACCACAATTAACATCACTACGGTCGGACCAATTTACAAATCGAGCGACCTCCCCTTGCATGCAATAATGTGGTGAAACAAGTTTGGAGGGAAATGATGGACTATAGCTCCGAATTTGGAAGGAACATGAGAACTCAAAACCTAAAAAATGAAAAAGCTTATAACTCGTGATTGAAAGCTCGATGTTGCTTGCTTCTTGCTCCAAATGAACGCACATGGCTCATGACTTAAGAGAAAAGATCCATCGCCTTTGAAACATCCAGGACCACCATGATTTTGCAGTTGATCCTTTTGGATTTTTTTGCAAGAAAATCATGTACCGATAAGAGTTTTGCCAAATTTAGTTTTGAATTTTAGCCGTTGGATTTAATGATCGGTGAATGTTCTAGATCATATCCAATTGAGAGGGAGATCCAACGGCTAGATTTCAAGAGACTGTGGATTATGTGCATAAGGGTATTATAGAGGATCTAATTTGGTCAGTAATGACAATTTGGTAATTCTTTTAAACTTTATAAATAAGGTAATTTACCACTTTCCAAAAATTTTAATATTATATTTTTTTTTCCGAATAATCCAAAAAAAAATTATAAAATTGGTTACCTCTTGTTAGTCATTTTCTTCTTGTTGAGTATCTTGAAGTTCTTATCCATGAAGAAATAAAATTTGGAGAAATTTTGTATCGACTCTTCTTTACACGTTAATTCCTTTTTTGAGGGAAGTGTATCATGTGCTGTCATGTAAGTGGGGTGACATATACTTTTGTAACATAGACACATAAAATATATTGTGTATGAGAGAGTGCGAGTCTACAAACCACTAGTCCTATTCTTTCTAGTATCTCAAAAGGATCGATGAACTTGGGGCTTAGCTTCCCTTTCTTTTCAAAATCCGAACATCCCTCTCATGGGTGCTATCTTTAGGAACACATGGTCTCCTAGATCGAAATTTAAGTTTTTACGCCTTACATCTCCATAAATATTTTACGAACTAAAATTTTATTTTTTTTTACAAACAAAAAGATTTTTAAAAAAATTTGAACTTAAATCAAACGAACCCAAAACTATATGGTTGGGTTGGGTCGAGTTCAGTTTTTGTGATATCCCACATTGGTTGGGGAAGAGAAAAAAACACAGGTGTGGAAATCTTCTCATAGCAGACGCGTTTTAAATCCTTGAGAAAAAGCTCGCAAGGGAAATCCCAAAGAGGACAATATCTACTAGTGGTGAGCTTGCGTCGTTACTAGTATTAGAGTCAGACACCGGGCGATGTACCAACGAGAAGATTGTTCCTCGAAGGGGGATAAACACAAGGCAGTGTGCCAACAAGGACGCTGGGCCCCGAAGGGAGGTGAATTGTGATATCCCACATTGGTTAGGGAGGAGAACAAAACATTCTTTATAAGAGTGTGGAAACCTTCCCCTAACAGACACGATTTAAAGCCTTGAGGGGAAGCCCATAAGAATAATATCTGCTACTGGATCGTTACAGTTTTTAACATGAATTGTTGGGGTTAAAAAGAATTTACATCCCAAACCATTGAACTCGAAAAAAAAAACCCTCTCACCCTTTCCATTTACGAAGATCCTATTACATCAAACCCACTTGAAAGAATCCTTAAATGAGGTAGCTTTGTTCATAAATGCATTGCTTTGGAAGAATGGGCTCTCATTAATTTGAAGCTATTTCGTAAAATTAGATGCATCAATGAGATTCTTTATCTTCACATTAATTTTAAATGTAGTTTGTTCATTGATTCAAGGAGAATATTAAATGACGTCATAAAGATCACTTATACAAATTATTATTTAATATTTTTAAATAAATGTTTTTCTCGAATTCAATTATGTATAAGAATTGAAAAGTTGATCGATTTTTTAAATAATAATAGTTTTTTTTTATTGAGTTATATTCATATCGACTTTAATAATACTTTTTTTAGTAATTTTATGTATATTTTCAAGTATTTTATTTTAGTCCATAAAGTTGTAGTAAATTAGAACGATTATCATTTTTTTTCTCTTTTAGGTTAAAATATAGTTTATAATTGTGGAGGCTTTAAATACATTTATATATGTTCACTCATGTTTTTAAATAAATAGAATATATATAGAAGATATTTAAAGTTGAAAACATTATTAAACTATTTTATCAATGGAGCTTTTAATCAATAAGTGACCCTATTTTTATTTGAAAAAAAAAAAGAAGAAGAAAATGTAACGGTTGTTTCATGGTTTCTAAGATCTAAAATCATATCTATAACTTTTGAGTTTAGATTTTATTTCCAAGTGAGTTTGGATGTATAGTGACCCTGTTTTATAAGACCTCCTGAACCGTGTTTGAATCCAAACGCTTGACTTGACATGATGCCACGACCCGCTCACCTCCTTAGCGATTGTGTAGCTCGGCTCTACGGATTTTAGTATTTCTAAAAGAAATTGAGATGAGTATGGCCACTTTTTGCCCAATTTAAAGAATTCTAAGATAAATTATAGGTTTAATTGTGGGCATTAGGTAAATTAAAACGTTGAACGTGTTCAAATTCGGTGTCAAGAATTATCATAAGTTGAGTTAAAGGATAGATTTGGACTAGCTCCATAGTTAAATTAGCAACTTCGACTTAAGCTACTCACTTAAGTGGCTCGACTTTTGACTTGGTTGAGCGAATTATACGATGTACGATTACACGTGCCTCGCGTCCCTATGTTGTGTTATACCATATTTATACGTTGTGCTATAATGTGATTATTTCTTGTTATTGAATAATATGATGTTGAGAATCTTTGATGCATAAACCTCCATACACCATGTTGTGTAAGCTATATTAAGTATGAAAGATCTGACAAGAATTTTGTATGCATGATGCATAGGCTCGTTATGTTATTAACCTACATCACTACTTTTCCCGTTTATAAAATTAGGTAAAGAATGAGAGTATTCAAGGAAAATTTTAGGGTAAGCCTTCTCGATTTTCTTCAAAAAGCTTCCTTTATAGAAAATTTCAAAGGCTACTTTTGGTGTCTTTAGACTAAGAGGAAAGAGCTTAATACATGGATAGAGTTTTGCCATTCAAGCCCCTCAGTTAGAAATTTTAAATTTTGTCCTTTTTTATTCCGTAAGAATTAGAAGGTAAAATTTATCCCAAAAGTTTCTCGAGCTCAAATAAAAAGCTTTTCATGAAATGCTCAAAGAATAATAAGCAAAGGAAGACCCTTAGTTTCTTTATGCACGTTTAAACCTAAATTTCAAAAAATTGAGAAATTACTCCTCCACGATGAATATCATCCTTTAAAAATAATTTGTTAAACTTGGTGGCAAGGAGAGGGGCAACTTTGGTGAAGAAACCAAAGGCCAAAAATTCCTGGAATCTAAGAACCAAAAGGTTGACTTTCGATGTATTTATAAGTTTTGAAATCCATAGCTTAAACCACGAATTTCGTTCACTATGACTCAAGTCATAGCATTGATCTCATACCATTAGCTTCAAGGCAAATTAAGGAACAAACTTGTGAAGAAGTTGTGACAAAAATAAGAATATGGTCTTAATTCGAGAACAAATTGAAGTTGAAAATCTAGGTAAGTTCTTTCTCAAGTACCTTACTATAACCTCTTATATCTTGCTCGTTAATAAGCCAAATGAATTGAGCGCAGTCCTAATAATCTATGGTGTGTAGAACTACATGACTCATGAAGAAATCGAGTGGAAGCACTCACTGATCAAGAGAAAAAACATGATTTTTAGAGGGTAGAAAGTTAAAGGTTCTCACGTGCTTCTACGTCTAGAAGTAAATGATGACATGGTAGCTCTAGAGCTTTTCATGTGATCCCCTTTAGGTTTTTTACCTATCGAGTAATAAATAGATTAGTTTACTTATTTTTAGACCAGTTCTCACAATAAGTTTTAATGTTCCAGAGAATAAACTCAATCTCGGATGTACCAAGAAAATTGAGGAGGAAACAACTTTCGGAATGTAGCTAAAAGCGATCATGAACACGACCAAACTAGTAAACCACTATATAGACCACCTTTGCTCACACATTTGAATGAGTTCAAATACTTTTAGATTTGTTCTCAAAAAAATATTTATTGTTCTAGAAAATAGACACTATTTGTCACTTACTCAAGAAGTTTGTAGGAATTTCAACCTTGGAAAGGTCGTGCATCGAACACCCAAACACAACCAAATGAGTAAGTAACTATTTCAAGCAAGTTTCAAAAAAAATACTTGTAGAAGTCGATTAGAACTTTTGGCAAATGATTAACATTCATATAAGCCTGATTGACCGCATTACGAAAGATGTCTCAAAAATGTAAAACTTTACAATTTAGCACAATATTAAGTTTTATAGTATTCCCTTGCATCCTTGCATGAATTGTGAATACAAGTAGTTTTATTATTTCACAAGTACTTAAAAGGCATGCTTTATTATTCACAAGTACTTAAAAGGCATGCTTTATTATTCACAAGTACTTAAAAGCATGCTTTATTAATTTATTATTCTTTATTTGAGTATCTAGGGCATGATTTTATGTCTATCTATAATTTTAGATTCATGTTTGAGGGTTTGGAAACTCGAATGTGCCCAATTAGTATTTGGGCGATCATTATGTGGCCTAGAGTGCCTGCTATGACTATTTTAGATCATGAGCTATTGTCTTACGATAAGTTGGTCTTAGAACCTAGCTATTGAGTCACACGAAATTTTTAGGTTAATTAGGTACCTTCTAGGAACGTTTGGGCATATCTCCTATTCGTAAATTAACCAACATGGGTTAGGATTTATTTGGTACATAGGAATTAGTTATCACCCATAAGGGACTCCAAGAGTCGTACAATGTACACTACTAAGGTAGCTCTAGTTATGTTAGTGGGCAACCATGACCTTATACTTTTCTAGTCTAAGAAGCTTGTATGAGTAGGTAGTCAATTGTTTTAGCTAATAGAAACAACGAACAAGTAGTTACTATTCTAATCTAAAGAGAGTGTAAGAATAGGTCATTTATTTATTTAGCCTGAAAAGGCGAAGTCATAGGTAGTCGTTGCTTGGTGTCACAAATAATGATACGATTGTGACACCGAGAAATTTATCGAGGATGATGACTAAGTTAAGTGGGGAAGAGTGTCACAACCACACTAAGAGAAAATAAGTTGTTATCCCCACACGCAAGACAGTTAAGGGGCGCTCCTCAAGTGGCACCCATCCGACCATGGGAGGGTCAAGATTGAGAAGTGTCATGATACAACCGAGGAAGATAGTCCATCATCCAAAACACCAAGAGTATGCACTCAAGTTAAGTCGAGGCATACACAAGATTCAAGAGATTGAAGCGACACGAGTGTCAAAGACAAGCTCGAAGAGGGTCGGGTTCACCTTACCAGAAAGGGGTCTTAGAGGTGTGCGAACTAACTGGTGGGTCCATACGTGCACGTGTAGACTGTGTGTAGGGAAATTAAGTACACATCCAAATTGCCCATTTAAGATAGCCACTGTAGTAAAATAGACAGTTATGATAGGTCCCACTCATGAAACTGTATGTGATTGCATTTAACTCCTATAAGCGGTCACTTACTACTCAAGTCATGTGCTACTTGTTAGGTTATGGAGCCTGATGCTTATTTATAGCTTGGTCAACGGTTATATCCGATAAAGCTATATTTGGTAAAGCTATATCCGGTAAAGCTATATATATCGTAAATAGCTATATATAGTAAATGGTTAAATCGGGTAAAGCTATATATAGTAGATGGTTAAATCTGGTAAAGCTATATATAGTAAATTGAACTATATATATATATATATATATATATATATATATATATATATATATATCCCGTTCAGTAGAGCTTTGAGATGTACTTTCTATTCTCTGTACTCTCTCTTGTTGTACATACCTGAAGTCATCAATAAAAAAATCCTTATAGCCAGAGTTCTCCTTGCAATTTTCTCTATCTCATTCTTTGTGTTCATCTAGATCGAGCGTGTGCGTTGTTGTGCGATCTTAACAACTGGTATCAGAGCTAACGACTGGTATCAATCCCAACAACTGGTATCAGAGCTAGGCAAAATTCACCACGATCTGTGAAGATGGAAAGTTCAAAGATTGGAATTCAGAAGTTCGATGGATTCAATTTCGGTTTCTGGAAGATGCAGATTGAAGATTATTTGTACCAGAAAGATTTTCACGAACCTCTGTTAGGGGTGAAGCCGGATACCATGACCACGGAACAGTGGAAGCTCAAGGATCGACAAGCCTTAGGGATGATTCGGTTGACGCTATCCAGAAACATGGCGTTCAACATTATCAAGGAGAAGACAACGTTAGATCTGATGAAGACGCTGTCGAATATGTACGAAAAACTGTCGGCTATGAACAAGGTGTATTTGATGCGTAGATTGTTCAATCTACAGACGTCTGAAGGTAAACGTGTTGCTGATCATATAAATGAATTCAATATGATCATAAGTCAACTAAATTCGGTGGAAATTAATTTCGAAGATGAAATTAAAGCGTTGATTTTGATGTCATCCTTACCCGAGTCATGGGATACTGTTGTTGCCGCAATCAGCAGTTTCCGAGGATCTGATAAACTGAAGTTTGGTGAAATTCGAGATGTAGTTCTCAGCTAAAGTATTCGCAAACGAGAAACTGGAGATTCATCAGGCAATGCTCTCAGTGTTGATCGAAGGGGAAGAAGTAAACCGAAGGGCCCAAACAAAGGGCGATCAAAATCAAAGAACTGAGAAAAATCTCTAAATAGACCAAACGTAACGTGTTGGAATTGTGTAGAAAAAGGTCACTTTCGGACAGGTTGTACAAGACCAAAGAGGAAGCAGAATCACAAATCTGGAGATGATGATGATTCTATAAATTCCCAAAAGACATTGGGGATGTTCTAATCCTCAGCGCGGACAGTTCGATTGAATCCTGAATTTTGGATTCAGGTGCATCTTTTCATTCGTCTCCAAATAAAGAGTTGTTCCGGAATTTCAAGTCTGGAAATTTCGAGAAGGTGTATCTTGCCGACAACAAAGATTTGGAGATTAAAGGAAAAGGAGATGTTTGCATAAAAACTCCGGCAGGAAATCAGTGGACATTAAAGGATGTCAGATATATTCCTGCTCTCAAAAGGAACCTGATCTCTATTGGTCAGTTGGATAGCACAGGTTATGCAACAAAGTTAGTGAAGGGTTCGTGGAAGATTATGAAGGGTGCTACGGTGGTAGCACGTGGCTCAAAATCTGGAACCCTATACACCACTGCAGGGTGTATGAACATAGCTGCAGTTGCTGAGAGTGCTTCAAATTCAAGTCTGCGGCACAATAGACTTGAACCTATGAGCGCAAAAGGAATGAAGAGGCTGGTTGCGAAAGGAGTTTTAGAAGGTCTGAAATCTGTTGATGTGGGTCGTTGTGAGAACTACATTATGAGCAAGCAGAAACGAATTAGCTTCACAAGGACCGCCAGAGAATTGAAGAAAGTGCGGTTGGAAATGAAACCAGATGTGGAGTAAGGTTCCAAGACCACGAAACAAGTGGGAGTTGAGCTTGAGTTGCAGGGAAACTCACCTAGTGATGTTGTAGCAGATACTCAAGAAACTCCTGAGACTACTGCTGAGGAACCAGATGTGGAGCAAGGTTCCAAGACAACAAAGCAAGTGTGAGTTGAGGTTGAGATGCGGAGAAAATCACCAAGTGATCTTGTAGCAGATACTCAACAAACTCCTGAGGTTTTTGCGGAGGAATCAGCAGTGGAGCAAGTGACACCTGAACTGGTGTTGAGAAAATCATCCTGTACTATCAGAGTACCAGATATGCATGTACCTTCATTACACTATCTGTTGCTGATGAAAGGGAACCACAACCCTTTGATGAGGCCCTACAGTTGGAGGATACAACCAAGTGGGAGCAAGCCATGGATGATGAGACGTCTAGGCTTAAAAAATGCGTTGTACTAAGGCTGAGTACGTGGCAATAGTTGAAGCTGGAAAGAAGATGATATGGATGACTGACTATCTGGAAGAATGGGCAAGAAGTAGCACGAAGATATTCTTTACAGAGATAGTCAGAGTGTCAAACAGTTGGCGAAGGAACCCGGTCTATAATTTCAAGAGAAAACACAGAAGACGATACCATTTCAGTTGCAGGTTAGTGAAAGATGGTGATGTGTTTGGAGAAGATAGAGGGTGCAAAGAATCCAGCAAACATGTTGACAAAATGTGTTGATGTTGGAATATTAAGGTTGTGCAAAGCCTCAATTGATATGGTGACATGAAGACCATGAAGATGCTCATGGTCGTTTGAGAATGAAATTCTTGGTTGACTAGATCAGTCTCCAAGTGGGAGAATTGTTACGTTATGGAGCCTGATGCTTATTTATAGCTTGGTCAACGATTATATCCGATAAATCTATATTTGGTAAAGCTATATTCGGTAAATCTATATATCGTAAATAGCTATATATAGTAAATGGTTAAATCGGGTAAAGTTATATATATAGTAAATAGCTATATATAGTAGATGGTTCAATCTGGTAAAGCTATATATAGTAAATTGAACTATATATATATATCCCGTCCGGTAGAGCTTTGAGATGTACTTTCTATTCTCTGTACTCTCTCTTGTTGTACATACCTGAAATCATCAATAAAAAAATCTTTTTAGCTAGAATTCTCCTTGCAATTTTCTCTATCCCATTCTTTGTGTTCATCTAGATCGAGCGTGTGCGTTGTTGTGCGATCCTAACAACTGGTATCGATCCCAACACTACTTCCATTTTAGGTAAAGGCAAGAAATTCATGTACAGCTAACGACGACATCGCAAGTAAAGACTATGACACATGCATAGAATAATTGTACTTAAATTCCTAGATCATAGGTTAGTATAGGGAATTTTTCAATTTTAATTTTCACTTTTTTTTTTTTTTTAACTTTCATTATGTTGCTTTAAAGACGTTTTCAACATGTAAGTCCATGGCAATGTTTTACGATGATGTTTTCAATGTTTATTTCCGCATAAGAGATGATGATATAAAAATGGTAGCAACCTTAGGTTAGATTGAATTGTTACAAAATCTTTGAATGTCATTTTAACTGCAAATATAGGTAAACTTGAAAATAATGTATAGGTAAAATATTCTAATCAATAAAACAAAAAGGGTAGTTATAATAAAATCCCTCTTTAAAAAAATTAAAATTAACTATCTAATGCAACAAAAGAACCACTAATTGTGTTTACTTGAAGTTTTATATTTTTTTACGAACGGCGCCCTCTAACTCTTTTCATTTTTTTTAGTTATCCATTATTAGAAACTCTCGATTATGGAGTAGGTGAGAATAATTTCGTGAAGCTTATCCTTCATATATCAAATAGTTATGCTTGTAAGATGTAGTTCAAGGGTGTATTCTCAAAAGATACTTCATTGATAAAAAAAAATTTCCTCTAATTCTAGTGATTCAAAAACTCTTATGAGTTCCTGCCATTTTGCTTGTTATTTAATGCAATTATTCCGGTTGTTGTCTGGTTCTTATTGTTTTCAACTATTTGTTGGATTTTTTTGTCAATTTATAAATTGATGAGCATTCCTCTGTCTTTGCTGGACATTTCAGATTGTCATGGACATTGAATTCTATTTGTTGATCATTCATTCTCAACATTATAGTTTCCTTGTAAACATCTACCAATGTTCTTCTCGTTTTCAAAAATGGTCTTCCTAAGATAATTGGTACGTCACGATCCGCTTCATAGTCTAGAACAATAAAATTTGCTGGATATATGAATTTATCCACTTGAATTAAAATGTCTTCGATCTTTCCTTGGGATAAGTGATAGATCTATCGACTAGTTGGATGGTGACTGTAGTTAGTCTAGCCTCATTAATTCTTAACTTCTTATGAATTGACAGAGGTATTAAGTTGATGTTTGCCCCAAGTCACATAAGTTTTTTACCTAACTTCTTTCCTCCGGGATACAATAATAGTGAATGGGCCTGGGATTTTTTTACTTTAGTGGGATTTTATCTTTTAGAATTGCACTACACTTTTCATTTAGTGCTATCACCTTCAATTCTTCGAGCTTCCTCTTATTAGTGAGCACATCGTTCAAGAATTTCATACAATGTGGCATTTGCTTCAAAGCTTCCACTAGTTGTATGTTTATATGAATTTCTTTCACAGTATCCATGAACATATCAAAATGGACTTCCTCTTCTTTCTTTTTATTCTCGGTAGAAAAGGACTTGTTAGTATGTTAGTTATACTCTCTTCTTCATTGTTGACTATTGTTTGCATTTTAGGAGACGGTACTGTTTTAGCATAATTTTTGTTTTGATACTTCTGTTTAGCAGTTTCCTCCTTTCTCCTATACATCAGCTGCTTCTTGGGAGTGACTATCACTGTGTTCTTTAATTTCACCTACCCTATTGGGTAATTCTTTCCTACTTTCGATTCTATTGCTTAACATTGCTCCTTGCATTTTTTTTTTTGATGTTTCGGTATCTGCTGGCAGCTTTCATAGAGATCTATTTCGTAACTCAGTTGCTAATTGACCTACTTGGACTTTCAAATTTCGCAAGGATGCTTACTAACTCTATATCAAAAAATTATTTTTTGTCATATATTACTTTATTAGGCTCTCAAGAGATGTTCTCTGTATCTGTTGAGCTTAACTAGTTCCTTTTCCTTAGGCATTGGCAGTTGAGGACCATATGCCATTTGATTTTGTAGTCCAATGCTTGGAGGGTAATTTGCCTTCAGTGATATCTGTTGATTATATGAGCTTTGTCTCTTCCATGAAAAGTTTGGATGGTTTCTCCACCCTAGATTATAAGTGTTTGAGAAGGAATTATTTTTCTGGTTGCTAGCTTGATTCTCCACATAAAAAAATTGAAGTCAAATTACTTGGTCATTGATCAAAAGTGTGTTCTTCTCCACAATATACACACAATTCAGTTGTTATTTGAGTCATTACAGAAGCAGTTTCGACTAGTGCATTAGTCATTGAACCTTGTCCCAATGCTAGATTTTGTAAAACATTGGTCACCGAAGCTAATTGAGCATCAATAGAGGTCAAAGCATCAACTTCAAGTACTCATCTAGTCTTCTTCTCTGTTGCACCTTTTTCGTTTTCCCCTTTGGTAGTCTCCTCTTCTTTTTAGGTAACCTTTCCTTTTTATAATGTTTGTTTCTTCCCATTTGGAGCTAAGAAAGGATAAGTGGTCCACCTAAGACGTTCCTAATTGGGTAGTCAATGACCCATGTGGCTTGATGATTTGGATTATAAGTTCATGTAATCCCCAAAAAATTTGAATTGCTTCAATATCAGGGTCAGCAATTTGTACATGGTCATTGCTAGTAGGTTTGTTTCTAGATTTGTTACAACATCATGGTTCAACATAAATGTTCTTAAATTTTACCAAATAACTCAATTAGACTCGATTAAGTGTACAATTAGACTCGATTTATGCATATTGATATTTTTTTCATGTTGAACCATAATGAACAATTTCATGCTTATTAATTATAATAAATTGAACCATTAATAAGAAAATGGTGGGTATGAGTACAAAATTAAGTACAAAAAGGCCTTGTATAACTCTACTTTTGAAGAGTTATCACCCTCCTTGGGTTAGAAAAATAACCTACCTACGTGAGGAACAGTTATCTATCTTCCATATTTCCTTTCAAACTAAGACTTAATTACCGACTCACACTCGCTCTCAGGTATAACAATATAAGGTCATGGCTCCCCACTAGGTACAATCAGGCTACCTCAGTAGTATACCTCTATGACTCTTGGATCCCTTGTGGGTGACAACTGAACTCTGTGTATCCAATAGACCCTAAACCCTCTTAGCTAGTTCATGAATAGGGAAAGCGCCCTTATCGTCCTTACAAAATACCTAGTCAATCCAATGTTTTGTAGAATCCAAAACTAGGATCTAGGATCATAATAACGAAGCAATAGCTTATGGTCTATATGATCATTACAGATATTATAGAGCACATTCCATCATCCAATAACAATACTTGGCATAAACAGGATCCCATACTCTAAATCATGCATTTATAAACACGAATATACATACATCATGCTCAACATACTCAAACAAAGGATAATGTATCAACGAAGGCATGCTGAAAAGCTTCTAACCATATGAATTCTATGAGAGTTTTCAATTATGCATTGTGGAAGATGTAAGATAAAATAATGTACCAAACCGTTAACTTTTAGGTTTTCAAGACTTAGTTATCATGATACTAGGTCAAATAGCCTCCTAAACATGATTTCTAATAATTTGTCTATGGTCCTAATCGACCCCTACAATTATTTTTTGAAACATACTCCATATGGCTAATTACATGTTTGAGTGTGTTTGGGATCACTATTCATGGTCTTTTTTAAACTAAAATTTCTTCAAATTGCTTGAATATATGCCCGATTGAATCTAGTTTTGTAAACATCAAGCATTATTGTGAGAGCTAGTCCAGAAATAGGTGACCCAACCCAACTAGTAAGCATAGGTCATTCCATGTAGCCATTTACATGTTCGATTGTGTTAGAGTTCACTTTTCACAACCTCTCGAGAGCTGGTTTTTCCTCAAATTTCTTGAGAATATCCAAAGTTAAATCTATTTTCTATAATATTCAAAATTATTGTAAGACTGGTATAAAAAGGGATGAACGGATCTAAACAATGTACAAATATAAGAAAAGGCAATAGAATGATGTGGCAGATTCCTACGTTGCCACATCACTCATCTTCTACCTTTTGTCTTTACGATACACACGACAAAGACCGCTTCCCACCTTTGTAACTCATTCGTTCTCTAGTAAGTTTATGACCATCTCTATGACCTACGTACGATTGATCATTTGAGACTCATTTTAATTCATTTGGTTCAAAAACTACAAAAATATGTTGAGTCAAAGTAGGTTGCTCGGTACTGGCTTACCTAGAAAATCAAGTCAAGTTGCTCTCTATTTGGGCGATTGAGAGTTTATCTCCTCTCAACTTCTTCAGCAACTTAGTTCCTTAATTTGTCATAAAGCTAATGATATAAGACCCATAGCATGACTTAACTGGTGGAGAACGAATTTTGTGGATAAAGTTCTAAAATTCCAAAATCTATTACTCATCGTAAGTCAACTTTTTGGTTCTTCAATTCTAGCGACTTTTAGCTTTTGGTTTCTTTAGCAAATTGCTTCTCGTTACTTTTGACTTTTTATAAATCGGTCAAAGTAGTGACGTAGGTTTGTGCTCTTTCAAGCAAGAATAATTTGAGCTTCTAATTCATATATTAAGGTTTAAAAATCTAGGGTTTATTGGAGGGGTTGTTCGAGGATGTGAGGTTAAACATGTAAATTCAATCATTTTCCTTACCATTTATGTTTTCTCAAATTTGAATTTCACCAATGAGAGTCTTCCACTTGTCAAACATCCTATGGTTGATAATTTTTGTAATTATCCCAAACTTTTTCTTTAATTATTAATTATTAATTTGGTAATTATCTAAAAAAAATCATCATTTTATATCCAAAATATCAATTTTTCATCTTATGAGCTAGCTTCCAAATTAGCCAGTATTGAGGGGCTTAATTTCCAATTTCGTTAACTATGGGCCATTTTTACAATTTTTCACTTTGTAGGGTTATCTTTACAAATTTGGTTTATCACGAGGGCATTATTTGCAAATTGAATTTTATAGGTTAAATTTTTTTCTCACTCTTTTAGAATTATATTTTCCAAAAATACCCTTCTATCTTTTCGTGACTATTCTTGGGCTCTACTTCCTTTTTTCGGTAAAGTTGAATACATAATATTTGTTTATACACGATTCATGCACACACGCATGAATCTACTAGGTGGACTCATATACGTACCGTTGGATCTAACTACAAGCTAGCACTTACTTATACTGCTGGAAACCAATAGAAAAAAAAGGAGTGTGTATAGTAACGTGCTCTACGCATCCACACAGAATACGTACTAGAGAAGAATCTTGTGCTCGTGACATACAACATACATGAGACCCCATAATTTAAAATCATAGTTCATGGTTATGATGCACATCATACATCCATTCTTTTCGTGACATAATTCTTCTCTGAGATGCATGTGTATACATGACATTTCTTCATTATTATTGTTGGATGATGAAAGTCCCACATCCGCTAATTTAGGGAATGATCGTGGGTTTATAATTAATGAATACTCTCCATTGGTATGAGACCTTTTGGAAAGCCCAAAGCAAAGCCATGAGAGTTTATGCTCAAAGTGGACAGTCGGTGATTCCTAACATGGTATCAGAGCTATGCCCTAAAACTTAGTCGTGCCACTAGATTGGTAAATCCTCAAATGTCGAATAAATGACTCCAAAAGAAAAGGAGTCAAGCCTCGATTAAGGGAAGACGTACTTTGTTTGAGGGGAGGTGTCCCACATCGGCTAATTTAGGAAATGATCCGGACAGGACAATATCATACCACTGTGGAGAGCCGGTAACAACTGGCATGGGATGTACATTGATCCTGCTTCTAGAGCTCTGACTGTCAATTCGAATCACTCTAAGGAATCACTACAAGTGAAGTAAGATTCATCACTACATCTGAAGTAAGATTTAGATTATCTTGTTAATTAAATATCTCAAGGCAAGAATGAATAATTTTAAGCATGCAATCTAAACTAGATAGAATTGCAAAGGAAAGGTAAGAACACTTAGCTCTAATGATAAAGAATCATTCGAAGGGAAAGTAAATTTTTAATTATCTTGTTGATCAAATATCTTAAGGCAAGAACACTTGTTTGACGTTCGAATCACTCCACAAGCAAGATTAATCATGTCAAGCTTGAATGATTCTACATGCAACTTAGACTACATATGATTGCAAAAAGAACTTATTCATTGGCTAAAGGAAAACACAAATGCTCCTTTACAACATTTTTTAAGCTCCATTACAAATACAACATATATGGTTTTATATAGCCTAAAACGAGACTCTTGACCTTCTATGAGGCACTTTAGGATCATAATTAGTCACTGTGTATACTTTAAGACTATAATTAACCACTATATAAATGTAACATTAAAGTAAATAAGAAAAATCTTAAAATACATCACTCTAAATTATCATCCATCATGAATTTGTAACATTTAAAAATAAATGAAGTCCCACTTGAATATCTTGAAGTTTTTGTTGCATAAATGAAACTTGATTTTTTTTAATGTCACTGATTGTAGGTTGGGTTGGGTTCAACTTGTGTACAAAAGTCGGAGCAGGCCAAGGAGTTGTTGGGCTAGAGGCATGCGTCTAGGCTTGTGGCCTAGGCCGTCCAAAGCTGGCAGTTTAGACTCAAGTATGTCGTTTGAGATATCTATCTGTTGAGACTGAAGTTTAAACTCATGTTCGGATTTCAAGCTTGATATCTTGATCTGAACCTAGTTTTTACCTTACTTTGCCCCCTTTTTCCTATGCGATTTCCTTCTCATTGTGTCAACTTTTGGCCACTTTTGGCCACTTTTGATTGATTCTCAACCCCCTTTGACGACGAATTCGTGAAAAATTTCTGAAATTTTGATAATTGTAACGAAATCATAATGAATTAAGGTAAAAAGAGATTTGAAAATCGACTTACTGTAACGGCCTCTTTCACGACCCGAACACCATGAGTTTTTTTACAGTTACAAATATATGATATATATATATATAAAAGATAATACCTATAGATAAATTCTAAGATATTGAAATTTATGTGTGGGATTTTGTGTTTACAATATCGAGTAATATAATAAAGTCCACTCCCAGGGTCTCACTTCAACACAGATCCCTCTCTTTTCTTCAGCTCTTCGTGAATCTTAAGCTTCCCCTTTCGCCACCAAGGGGAATTTCAGGTTATCTCTCAGATCTTACCTCCTTTTTACGTTTTGGGCCCTCTCAATTATTACCTCATTTCCCTTTTTTGTTCTTCTGATTTTGTTTTCTTCCTAAGTTTCTTCGTGGATTTGATGTTCTTTTGTTTCGATTCATCTGTTTCTGCTTGTTTCGTTTATGATTTGCTTTCTTTTTTCGAATCTAATTGTGTGATTGTCTTCTATTTGTCTCTTTTGGGTTTTGTTTACGGCGGGTTTTTGTTTGGAGTTTGATTCGTGTTCTTCTCTCGTTTCTTTATGAAGAATTTCTGTTCGATTCTGCGTTGATTTGAAATGTTGGAGTAACTCTGGTTTGGGAAATTTGTGAGAATTGTTTGATTTTGGAACCCTTGGTTTTATTGCTTAACAGATTAGCTTATCAAATGGCTTCTCGTGATATCCCACATTGATGGGGGAGGAGAACGAAATACCCTTTCTCGTGATATCCCACATTGATGGGGGAGGAGAACGAAATACCCTTTATAAGAGTGTGGAAACCTCTCCCTAGCCTACACGTTTTAAAAACCTTGAGGGGAAGCCTGAAAGGAAAAACCTAAAGAGGATAATATCGGCTAGCGGTGGGCTTGGGACGTTACATTTGGTATTAGAACCAGACACCGGATGATGTGCCAGCGAGGAGGCTGAGACTCGAAGGGGTAGACGAGGTGGTGTGCCAACAAGGACACTGGGCACCAAAGGGGGTGGATTTAGTGGGGGTCTCACATCAATTGGAGAAAGGAATGAGTGCCAGCGAGGACGCTAGATCCCAAAGGGGGTCGATTGTGATATCTCACATTGGTGTTGGTATTAGAGCCAGACACGGGGCGATGTACCAGCGAGAAGGCTGAGCCCCAAAGGGGGTAGACACGAAACGGTGTGCTAGCAAGGATACTGGGCATAGAAGGAGGTGGATTTGGTGGGGGTCCCACATCGATTGGAGAAAGGAATGAGTGCCAGTGAGGACGCTGGGTCCCGAAGAGGGATGGATTGTGATATCCCACATCAGTTGGGGAGGAGAACGAAACACCCTTTATAAGCGTGTGGAAACCTCTTCCTATTAGACCCATTTTAAAAACTTTGAGGGGAAGCTCAAAAGGGAAAGTCCAAAGAAAACAATATTTGCTAGTGGTGGGCTTGAGCCATTACACTACGGTAATCATAGTTACTGGTTTTAGGGGAATGGGTTGAGTGGGAGATAGCCATTTTAGTTCTTACTGATTCTTTATCCCATTTTCTTAAACATAAACTATTTGATCGCCAAATGTAGAACTGACACACACATCTGTTGTTAATTTACTTGGTCTGTGGACTTCTACTGTGGATAATGGGTTACTGTTTCAAATGCATGCGCATATTTGCTTGGTCAGTTGGTCTCATGTGGTGAATTTTTATTAAATGATTAATGAAAAACGAAAGACGAGATAGCTCAACTGACATAAGATATACACAACCAAATGGTTAGAGGTTCGAATCTCAGGCCCCAAGTTGTCGTATCTGAAGAATAAACTTTGAAAATGGTGGAGTTTTTTTGTTTTTGTTTGTTTCTTTAAGTTCCTATGCAATATCAAAGCATGTATCTAGTTTCCAAGCATGCCATGAACTGGAACAATGTATATTGATAGACATCAAGAAAACTCACCCGTCTAACGAGCGAACGTTGTAGAATTGAAGAGTATAGGATTAGTTGATGAACCACCATGTATAATGATTGGGTGCTCATTGGATGTTTTTGGTTAGTTTTGAGCTCAAAACACTACATTATCGCTCATAACATGTAATTCAAGTAATGCCCATGAACATAGCCTATTTTACATCGAATTTTCTTGGTTCACGTGGGATCGAAAAATTCAAAGTTGTAATCATGTTTTAATATATTTCATCATTTAACAATATAGTTGTGTTAAGAAATGAATTCACATCAGTTAAACAAAAGTACTGGCTCAAGTACTTTTTGATTACTGTGGAGTTAAAAATCTAGTTAGCTGATCTCTAGCAATCATGAAATGTTCTTATTTTTCCCTCAACTCTGGTTAATCTCTCTGTTTTAACATTTTGAGCTCTGTGATGTCAAGCTATAAGTGTGATCTTGAGTGTGCAATAGTATGATATCCCACATCGGTTGGGAAGGAGAACGAAACACCTTTTATAAGGGTTTGGAAACCTTCCTAGCAGACGCGTTTTAAAAACCTTGAGGGTAAGCCCGAAAGGGAAAGCCCAAAGAGAATAATATCTGCTAGCGGTGGGCTTGGGCTGTTACAAATGGTATCATAGCCAGACACCGGATGATGTGTCAGCGAGGAGGTTGTTCCCCGAAGGGGGTAGACACGAGGCGGTGTGCCAGCAAGGACTCTGGGCCCCGAAGGGAGATAGATTTGGTGGGGGTCCCACATCGATTGGAGAAAGGAACGAGTGTCAGCGAAGACGCTGGACCCTGAAGTGGGTGGATTGTGATATCCCACATCAGTTGGGGAGAATGAAACACCCTTTATAAGGGTGTGGAAATCTCTCCCTAACAGATGCGTTCTAAAAACCTTGAGGTTAAGCCCGAAAGGGAAAGTCCAAAAAGGACAATATCTGCTAGCGGTGGGCTTGGGCCGTTACAAATATGGTTTTGCTTTCTCGGTTTTCTGCATAATATATATTCTGTTTTGCCTACTATTCTGCATAATATATGTTCTGTTTTGCCTACTAGTTACATTTTGTAATATTTTCTCTTTCATATATTGAGCTTCTAGGAATTTATGTGTATTGGCCACAAGTTGATTTCGTTTTCAGAAGAACTAACTATTAGAAACTTTGATATTTTACAGCTTATGGGTTTGATTCTTGGCTGTTAGTTGACCTACTTAGATATCTATATATATAGCATGTCCTAATGCCATAGTTGTCCATGTCATCCAATGAGGTTTTCATAAGCTAGCTACTCAATTAGAGACACGAGTTGTAACGGCCCAAGTCCACTGCTAGCAGATATTGTCCTCTTTGGACTTTCCCTCAAGGTTTTTAAAATGCGTCTATTAGGGAGAAGTTTCCACACCCTTATAAAGAATAGTTTGTTTCCCTCTCCAACTGATGTGAATCTCACACGAGTTTTCCCAAATTATCGAACAGTAAGTGTAATAATTTTCATAAGCTAGCTATTCAATTAGAGACACGAGTTGTAACAGCCCAAGACCACCGTTGGCAAATATTGTTCTCTTTGGATTTTTCCTTTCGAGCTTCCCCTCAAGGTTTTTAAAACGCGTCTGTTAGGGAGAGGTTTCCACGCCCTTATAAAGAATGGTTCGCTTCCCCCTCCAACCAACGTGGATCTCACATGAGTTTTCCCGAATTATTTTTCCAGTAAGATGTATTAGTTTGCATAAGCTAGCTACTTAATTGGAGACATGAGTTGTAACGGCCCAAGTCCACCGCTAGCAAATATTGTCCTCTTTTGGCTTTCCCTTTCGGGCTTCCCCTTTCGGGCTTCCCCTCAAGGTTTTTAAAACGCGTGTGTTAGGGAGAGGTTTCCACACCCTTATAAAGAATGGTTTGTTTCCCTCTCCAACTAATGTGGATCTAACACAAGTTTCCCCGAATTATCGAATAGTAAGATGTAATAATTTTCATAAGCTAGCTATTCAATTAGAGACACGAGTTGTAACATCCCATGTCCACCGCTAGTAAATATTATTCTCTTTGGATTTTCCCTTTCGGGCTTCCTCTCAAGGTTTCTAAAACGTGTCTGCTAGGGAGCAATTTACACACCCTTATAAAGAATGCTTCGTTTTCTCCTCCAACTGATGTGGATCTCACACAAGTTTATCCAAATTATCGAATAGTAAGATGTAATAATTTTCATAAGGAATTAGAGACACGAATTGTAACAGCCCAAGTCCACCGTTAGCAGATATTGTCCTCTTTGAGTTTTCCCGTTTGGGCTTCCCCTCAAGGTTTCTAAAACGTGTCTGCTAGGGAGAGATTTCCACATCCTTATAAAGAATGGTTCATTTACCTCTCCAATCGATGTAAATCTCACACGAGTTTTCCCGAATTATCGAACAGTAAGATGTAATAATTTTCATAAGCTAGCTACTCCATTAGTCTACTATTATCAGACAGTAGGATGTAATAATTTCCTCCATTAGAAACACTAGTTGTTATGCATTTTTATATGCTTTCTTGTTGAAGTTAAAGTTGTCCGAGGGGTTCAAGTTCTGCTAATATATGACACTTGACATATATCAACAAACCTTGTTCCTTCTATCACACAATCTTCTTGCATATATAGAATAATAGTGAGTTTCGTTTACGGTGTACTTTTTTGGTCGGAATAAACTTGCAAGATCGATTCCAGTGTCTCCGCTGATGTACATTTTGAAGTTCTGACATTCTCTATTTTGTTCCTCTGACAAAGAATTGCAGAGATAGCTCGACGTGTATAAACATGAGTTTGGCATGTCTCGTATGCAACAGTGTCGATAGCCCTTCACACTCCCTTAGGAGCTATTCGGTTTCGAGTTCAGACAACGAGGGAAGATGCTCTGCAATAGCCAACTGCCTAATATGGAGACCATCTTTTCCCCCAACACACCACCACCACCACCACCACCCATCATATGTAGCATCAGCCAAGGTAACTCCCCAACCAACCATTTCCAACAGCAACGTAATGGATGGTACACCCAGGTTGGTTCGAAGCCGAGCCGTAAGAAGGGACCTAGTACAAGACTGGAATTTCGACGAGGTGGTCGTAGTTCAGCATTAGCGCGTTTTACGTTCGAGTAGACAAGAGTAGAATTTTCAAATGGGCATGGCGATGATCTGAAACGATTGAGGTAGCGTCTCGCTTCCTATGCATTTTTGTTTTCTTATGGGTACAAATATGAAGTTTGTAAGCATGAGAAAATGGGATTTAGAACCTTGTTTATATATATTAGCTACAGATTAGTGGTTCATAGGAGGCAAGGGATGGGTTTAGGTAAGTTTTGTAAGGTTGGATGAAATTATGCTTTCAAAATCTTCCATGATATACACCAAGTTTATGTATGTATAAACAAATAAGCATTGTTAAAGAACTTTTTGTAGAAAAGTTCCACATCTCAATCTTCCAAAACCTTGAAAACTCCTTTGAGTTTGGAGAAAACAAATAAGCTCTATGAATTGTTGTGCTTTTAGGTACTTTACTCTGACTCTTTTAAGTCTTTATAGAAGGACTTGGACCGAACCTTTGAAACTTTAGGTCTTTGTCAAGGATATTTAACATTCTATTACGGTTTACCATATGCATTCGATCATATTTGACCCTTTATTATAGGCAAATATCTTGTATGATATTTAGCTTTTCATTACGGTTTATCATAGGTATCATATTTGGCCCTTTATTATAGGCAAATATCTTCTATGATATTTAGTCTTCTATGACGGTTTACTGAAGGTATCATATTTATTTGACCCTTTATTATAGGCAAATATCTTGTATGATATTTAGTCTTTCTATTACGGTTTACTGTAGGTATCATATTTGTTTGACTCTTTATTATAGGCAAATATCTTATATGACATTTAGCCTTCTATTACGGTTTACGATAGGTATCATATTTGTTTGACTCTTTATTATAGGCAAATATCTTATATGATATTTAGCCTTCTATTACGGTTTACGATAGGTATCATATTTGTTTGACTCTTTATTATAGGCAAAATATCATTGTAGGTATCATATTTATTTGACTCTTTATTATAGGCAAATATCTTGTATGATATTTAGCCTTCTATTACAGTTTACCGTAGGTATCATATTTGATCTTTTATTAAAGCTAAATATCTTGTATGATATTTAGCCTTTTATTACCCTTTACCATAGGTATCATATTCGACCTTTTATAGTCAAATATCTTGTATCCACCTATTGCTCTCTTCATTTTCTTTGTAATTTATTTTATTCGGTAAATGATTATAAATAGAAAACTTTCACCCCCACATAGCTGGGGTGGTTTTAGCAAATATTTTTATTCTTCGTAGTAAACATCCTTATACATGACTAAGTTGTAGCTCATATCCACTTATAGCCCTTGGGTGACGAAAAATCAGTTATCCTCATATTTGTTATTATAGTGAATGATGTAATTGGTTAATCTACGTGCGTCAATAAAAAGAGTGTTGAATCATTAGAGAACCGTAGAACAAGAATCTAAGTTATATATTAAGAAAATTATTTGCTTTGACAAGATAACAAAGAATTCTTGATAAACATAGGTATAAAGGCATGACAAATGGGAGATGAAATGCCTCCAAATTTTTAGTTTATTTTGTAATATTCTTGGTTTCGGGGTTAATTTAAGGTTTTTTTTAATTCCACGAAGCAGTAAGTGATGTCTATTTAGCCTGTGGAGCGTCTCGCCCTCTCTGTCCTACTTAATATAGATATATTTTCAAAGAGAAATGACCTAAATTCCACTTTCAAGTTTCAATATATATATATATCTCTTCCATTTATTGTCATTGTCATTTGGGTTGTTTTGTTTTTGTCATATTTACAGGTATTATGGTTGATTCAATTATTAATTTATTAAAAAAAAAACCATCACTATTTCATGTGTTCTTAGATTTGAAAATCACGTTATCAGATGATTAATTCAAATTTTTATAACATAACGAAATTATATGTTAAAATGTTTCTATCTTTTTAAAAGAATAATAAATGGGAAAAAAAAATTTCTTAGACACCCGATACCAGTAAAAATAAATAAATAATTTTACACAACGAGAAAAACTTTCACATCCCCTCCCCTCCCCGTGGATATCTCTAGAAGCACCTCAATTGCAAAATCAAGTATAATGAGTAGATATTTTTCATTTTTAGTTACTATTTGTGCTGAGTTTTTTCTATTTTGTTATTAGCGATAGATAAATTAATAAATTACGTTCGTGATTAAAAACTAGTAATACAAGGCAACTAGTAATACAAGGCAGACGAGTACCTCCATAATTAAGAGACGATCGAATTACTTTAGGTTCAGTATCTCTTTGCAATTTCTTATATCGATGAAATTGTTTCTTATTGAAATAGGTCGGTTTTTCAAATTTAAATAGGTTGTTTATACACCTCGGCTATATAAACCCAAGAAGCTGAGATTAAAGTTGAACGAAAACCGAGTTTCGTGTAATTGTCTGAGAACATTATCCTCTTTTGCAAGGCTTGTGTTCGTTCCATAACAGGATTCTTCGACTGTTTACTTCTTTGAACAAGAAGACAACAAAATCTGTCCCTGTTTTTTTTTTTTTTTTATCAATGAAAGCCCCAAAGATTGCTGTGTATAATTGTTTGTTTGCTTTATTTTTCTCCAATGCACCAAAATTTAAACAGCATTCAAAGAAGTTTGCAAACAACCTTAATGGCAAGAGTAAATCAAAGGCTGATATGTGACTAGCAAAAGTGTTAAGAATGTATGGAGTAAGAATGGTAAGATGAAACCTGTATTAGAGTTTTGGCCAAATGGGTTTATGCACTTCGCCTCGTAATAAAACATTTCCGCTGCTTCACCTCTTAAAACCATTGCCATCGTGAGATCCCCTATCTGGTTCGGGAGGAGAACAAAGCATTATTTATCAAGGTGTGGAAATTGCTCTCTAACAAACGCGTTTTAAAAACCTTGAGTGGAAGCCCGAAAGCGAAAGTCTAATAAGAATAATATCTGCTAATAGTGGGCTTGAGCCGTTACAAATGGTATCAGAGCCAAACACAGGACGATGTACCAGCAAGGAGGCTGATCCCGAAAGGAGATTGGACATGAGGTGGTGTGCCAGTAAGGACGTTGAGCCCAGAAGAGGGTGGACATGAGGTGGTGTGCTAGCAAGGACGTTGAGCCCAGAAGGGAGTGGACACGAGGTGGTGTGCCAGCAAGGGCGGGTCCCACATCGATTGAAGAAGAGAACGAGTGCAAACGAGAACGCTAGGCCCTAAAGGGAGATGAATTGTAAGATCCCACATCGGTTAGGGAAGAGAACGAAACATTATTTATAAAGGTATAGAAACATCTCCCTAACAGACGAGTTTTAAAAACCTTGAGGAGAAGCCCGAAAGAGAAAACCCAAAGAAAACAATATTTGCTAGCGGAGGACTTGTGCCGTTACACCCACAACCTGCCATATATCCGTAACACCGAATTAATTACTATTATACATACAACAATAAAAGAAAAGCTTCTTGATAGGGCTGGATGAAACATACTTGTAGAAGATGCAATCAGAAACGATTTTTCTTCTCGGATACGTACAAGTTGCACACAACCCACCAGAAACCATGTTCATATCCAGGGGAGAAAACATCAGATATCCTTCTTGAAGCTCTATCCTTTTCCACTTTATAATGGAAAAGGCTGCTTGGATGGCTACAAACTGTGCGGTATAAATTATGTGCAGCTCACAATTCTCACATAACAACTACTTGTCCCTACAACATCTTGTACTCCAATAAGGTAAATCAAATCTCTCGAGCAAATGACAGGGATCTGATCGTCGGTCTACTTCAAGCGAAGCCGAGTTGGGAGAGTCGCGCTCACATTTAGTTTCATCGTCCAGGTCCCAAATCATGCCCCGGACAAAAACAAAGAATGATGACCTTCGCAATCTCTGTCTCGGCATTGCTAAGGAATCGATGCTCGAGAAAATCCACTCTTAGAAAGAAGTCCTGAGAGAAACCCTTTGTTACTGTAATTGTTGTTGTTGTTCTCGAGACTGGTATCGCTTAGTTTGCTTATGAGAGACCATTGTGTCTCAAAATCCAACTCATAACCACTTTGCTGCATCGCTTGCATCGTCTCAGATGCCTTTTCAAGATCATTCTCATAGCGGTACCTGTTAAGCATGGAGCGGTACGCATCCTTGCTCGGTATTTCACCCATCTCTAAGATGCTCATCAAAACCCTTTCGGCTTCTTTCATCTGCCCTTCTCTGCATAATGAAGACACAAGTTTATCACACGTCGTGATGCTCGGCTTTAGGCATCGATCCAACATCTCGGTATGTAAATCTAACGCTTCTTCCAACTTCTTGTAATTACAACAACATTGAATGACAAAATCATAACTTGAAGCATTTGGTATGTTTCCTTGCTTAAGCATTATGTTTATTAGATCCATTGCCTTCAACCATCTTCCACTCTGACAAAATTGCTTGATAATGTTATTGTAATCTACATGTTTAGGGATGAGATTCTTCTCAACCATTCTATTCAAAAAACATTCTGCTTCTTGAAGCTTTCCATATGAAATGAAACACTCAACTATTGCATTCTGTACAGCTGAATTATGAATCCATCCCCTAAATTCCATCTCCCGGCTCACCTCTAACGCTTTCTCGAGCTGTCCGGTATCACAAAGGTGGCTTATTACAGCGTTCAAGCTCCGATTGCTGGGCCGAAACTCTCGTCGGATCATGGTAAAGAGATAATATGTGGAACTTGAAAACTCCTTGCACTGAGAAAATCCATATACTAGAAAATTATAGGTTACATTATCAGGTAATAGTTCATCCAAAATTTTTCCCACAAGAAAACAGTTTCCACTTCGAAAAATATAAAAGATCAGAATGTTATAGATAACAGAATCATGAGATTTGCTGTTTCTAAGCATGATGTCCTTTAGATGCAATGCCTGGAGACTTCTTCCTTCCATAAACATTAAACGAACTAATTTCCCGTAACTTGATATCGAAAGGCTTAAGTCCTTCCTTAACATAACGCCCAGTAGCTCCCGCGCTTTTTCGAAGTTTTTCGCTTTGCAATGTCCTTGAATCAGAAGATTATATATCTCAGCATCTAGAGAAAGACCTTTAGACAACATGTCCTCGAGTAGTGCCAAGGCTTCTCTAACCTTTCCCGTCGTAAAGAAACCTTTCATTAGTGCACCGTACACCCTACGTGAAGAAGACGATAGCTTGGTAGTTCCGATCTCTTTTAATGCAATAGCAGTTTCATATCTACCAATCTTACATAAAGTAGGAATTAATAGAAGACAAACATCAATGCACGGAACCATACTCATAGCCATCATATCGTCTAACATGTTAATTGCTATTGAAACAGTATTCTCCTTACATAATCCTATAATAAGAAGTTCGTATGCCTTTTGATCCAAAGAAAATCCGAGGGACGTAAGCTCCTTAGCCAATACCCGTCCAATTGCAGGGAACCCGGCTTCTGAAAGCCTTTCGAGGAATATATTAAGTATGTCCAACCTCGAATGTGGATAAGACACCAACATGGTTTCGAGGAGGACGACAACTTGTTTGAGTTCTCCTTTCTTGCAAAGACAACTGATAAGTGATTTAAAGTCGAGCAATCCCGGAACCCAACCATCTTTTCGAGCTCTATCCCAACAACCAACAAGGTCACTTAAGTTTCCTATTTTGCACAAACTAATTATCAGAGCGCTGTATGTTTCTTTCTCTATTCTAACATCCATTCGGATCATTTCGTTTAGTGTTCCGATTCCACAAGAAGTCGACCTATTTTTGCTATACGCTTGCACAAGTAAATTTAAGGTGTCTGCTTCTAACTGAGCAATCATATCTGGTCTTCTCTTCCAAACATCAATGATAGGCTTGATTCTCGAATTCGATTTACAATGGCTTTTCAATAAACCCATCAAACCTACTGAAGTTAGTTCTTGACCCCATCGATCCATTTCAGCTGTCAACCTTAATACAGCTTTAAGATCTCTGTTTTTGCACTCCTCGACAATAAACAAATTAAAATCCGGTAATATTGACTTTTCGAGAACTTCGGTAAGCGTTTTCTCATATTCATCCACGTCAGTGTCCAAATAAAGTCCGTTTCCAAGGGTATCGAAGAACTCGGTTTTAGAAACACCAGCATTGTTGTCTCTTTTCAACCTAATTGCTGAATCATTAAACCCCAAGAAAGAGAATATTTTGCACAATAGATCATCCACCGGAGAAAGTTGAATAAAACCACATCTTTCCATTTCAAGAACTATTTTCTTCGCTTCTTCAAATTGTCTAGCTTTGCAATAGCCTGCTAAAAGAATTCTGAAAGTCGATAAATTAGGTTCGGTTCCCCGCTCTACCATTTCAGCAAGAATACCTTGGCCATTCTCCCAGAGGCCCTCCTTCAACATCGCGCTGATGAGAGCATTATATGAATGTAAATCTGGTTTTAGGCCACTAAACAATAACTCCGACATATAAATAAAAGCGCTTCGAAGATTTCCCTCATGACAGCTCCAACTTATCAAAATCCCAAAGGTTATTTCATCAGGCTTGAAACCTGTACACTCAAGTTCTCGTAGATACAGGCACGCACTTTCGGACCCAAAATTTTTACAGAGAGAATGAATGATTTTGTTGCCAGAAAAAACATTTGGGGGACTCTTAATTTCAAAGAAGAAACTCAGCAAATCTTCAAAGTCCTTCTTCTCACAGTAACCCCTCGTAATTCGATAAAGAACCTCATCACTAGGCCTAAAATCCGAAGCCACGAACTTCTTCACAAGGTTCCTAGCTTCAAGAACCTTTCCCTGACAACAAAGTAGACCAACGACATTCTCAAAAGCAGCCTTCTCGTCATCCCCCAAATCAAATCCCATCTCCACCATATCCGTACATACTCCAAGTGCTACTTGTGTTTTCTTAATACGAACCAAAGAATCTAGTAGAACACGATAACATGACAAAGACGGAGAAATACATCGCTGCCTCGCTTTTTCGTATATCAAAATAGCCTTTTCAAGATTACCTTCACAAACAAAACCTTGAATTATACAACTAAAAACTTCAGGATTATCCAGTAAGATTCCTTGAATCTCCATCTCAGAAAGAAACTGCTCGACTTCCTTATACTTCCCAACTTGAACAAGTAGCGAGGCCATAACCTCGTACAACCTCGGTAATTCCTTGAAGCTCCCATTACTTTCATTAACAAACTTCAAAATTCTCCATAAACACTCAACTTTCTTAACTTGAATTCCATTATCCCCAACCTCTGATTGAAACCCAAGAAACAATTTAAGCACATCTTCAGGCTTTAACTCCGAAACTCGCCTAATTCTACGCACATATTCCGGTACAACATCAGATATTTCCAATAAAAAGTCCTTGAGACAAGAATTAGGCAATACAGAGCCATTCTCTTCCTTCTCAAGCAAAGCAGAACACCTTGATATGAGAGTTTGCGCAATGCCACAGCAACTAATGGAAGAATTTATGGTGGTACACTTATTTCGACATCTCAGAGTTACTGGTGATTGAACAAATAGATAGAAATTTCTGGGTATGAATAAAATGAGAGGTATTGACGAACGAAGCTGGTGAATTTGAGATAAGTAATTACACAGAACTCTTATCATTTGGGGATCCAAAACTGACGCAGATATCATGCAACACAAGAACAAACAATAAACTACAATAAAAGGTACGATAGAAAATTGACCTAAAAACTGGATCAATTTGTTTCTCTGATCTCAAAACTGTGTGGAATTGCATATTTACCTTGTTTGTCTAGGTTCAACCTCTTCCTTCCATCATCCTTGAAACACAGCCTTCAACATCGAAGCTTCAAAATCACTGCCCTAATCAGCCTCGCAACCTGTTGCACTATCAAAATCCAGAAAACGAGTAAAAGACGGAAGAATTCAAGCCATTTTTTCTTCCGCTCATCAAGAATTTCAAATCCAGTTGTGAAATACTTCAGTTTCGGAGCTAAGATTCGCCATTTTCCCAAATATAATTGAAATAGATTCTCTAGGAAAATACCATCCCGAATTTTGCCGGGAACATTGACGGCCAAATGCGAACTTCAAACAAGATAGGAGGAAAAAGAAAGTAATAATCAATAATATTTTTTTCCCTTAAATTAATATAAATAGTAATTTGTCTAAAAAGAATATTCTTAATTTTTAAAATTTTTAATAATATTTTTAAGCTTCAAAAAATATTTATTACTTGCTTTTGTTCGATGATGAAGGTCCCACATCCGCTAATTTAGAGAATGATCATGGGTTTATAATCAAAAAATACTATTTTCGTTGATATGAAGCGTTTTGGGAAGCCCAAAGCAAAACCATGAGAGCTTATGCTCAAAATGGACAAATATCATACCATTGTGGAGAGTCGTGTTCCTCTAACAGTTTCAAGAGGAACCATTAGTCACGAGTCAATACGTATTGTGGCTTTTAAGCTTAATCCATTACGAAAACACAAGGAGTGCAAGCTCCTAGTGGCAACCAAGAACGAAACATCAATCAAGAAATAGAACATGGATCAACATCCAAGTTTTAAAGACAAATACCCAGAACCTTAGTACTAAAGCCTTTAGATCAGAACCAAGGTGGAGACCACAGGATCCAAGGATCAAGGTTCTCATGATTGTTCCTTAATCTCTACTTTATTTCTAGATGGGGTTACGATGCATAGTACTTTACTATACACGTACACATAAACCTATTAAGTTAGCTCATATATATGTACCCATTAGGCGTGACTATGGACTAGCACACGCTCACATTGTTGAAAACGAATGAAAAAAAAAAGGAGCGCTAGTAACATCGTAGTGTACTCCTCCATAAGTAATATATTGGAGCAGTAATCCATGCTTGTGTGACGATCAACATGCATGAGCTCTCTCATTTAAAATCATGGTTTAGTGTAATAATGCATATCGTACTTCCATACTTACGGTGTAATGAATTCCCTACAAGTGGAAATTTTGTCATAGTTGTTAAAATATATCAGTAGCCCAATAGGGTCAAGCCCAATAATTGTATGAGACTCGTGTTGTAATGACCCAAAATTTTCTACTTAATTTAAGGTCGCTACTGTATACATACCATACATACCATAAACATTGAATGTAGAAGACTTCATTTAAATTCCATAAAACATAACCTTTAACTTAAAACATAATCATGAACTTACGTGTTTCGAAAACATCTTTAAAATGACATAACAAAAGACTCGAAATAAAATAAATAAGCGTTTAAGTTTAAAACATCCTATTCTATCATAAGTCTAAGAAAATAAATGTCACTATCCTATGCATGTGCCATGATCTTGAGTTGCGATGTCGTTGTCAGCCGTACAGGAATGCCTTGCCTTAACCTGAAAAATGTAGTAGCACATGGCTTGAGTATTTAAAGAAATACTCAGTAAGTGACCCTACTATTCGGGTTAAATGCAACAATCACATGCAATAATATGATGAGACCTATCTTTCGTTTCGTTTTGTTTTGTTTCGTTTCGTTTCGTTTCGTTTCGTTTCGGTGTAATCCTAACAGGTAATCGTGGACGTGTACCATATACTTTACACGCAGCCCATACGTGCGAGTATGGGCTCACCAGCTAGTTCGCACACCGCTGGGCCACTGTCCCTAGCCGGTGGGCATGCTTTGGGAGCCCTTATACCGGGACCCATTAAAACTAGAACTGTCACGGCAGCGCTATGCAAAGCATAACGATCGTTGTCCTGCCATTGGATGTACGCGTCCGTACCCTCGTGATGGGATAGGGGTATCCCCCCAAATGCATAAGCACACAATATGCATGAGGTCCCACTAGTCCTACAGTTATCATTAATGAACATAACCCCCTGTCACGTTTTCATGCTTACATGTCATTCTCATTCTCACTTCTTTACATATCATACATATTCCTAACGGGGTTATGTTTCATGCAATTTACCATTTTTCATGCCATACAATTCATGCAGTTACATTCAAATATTCATACAAACAAGCCATAATCGTTCAAGGACCACACATCGTTACATGCATTACACATCACATCAAACTAAAAGCATACATTCACGTTCACATAACTACGTACTTAAGCACAATAATCTAGCATACAATGCATCATATCATAAACAAGTCATAACGTAAACACTTCATAGTCATATCGTTCTCTAACTTACCATAGCCTTAACGTTCTTATACCTATCACAGACATATCATTACGTAACGTACCTTAGTCATATCATCACCAGAACGTATCCTAACACCATCGTTCTATCAATCTATCACAAACCTATCCCTTTCTACCCATAACCTAACCGTATTCTTTCATCAATCTCTCCTATCCATAGCACTCCAGTATGTAACCTAACCTTAACGTTTCATGAACGTATCTTACTCCTATCGTTACATTTCGTTTTGTGCATCCTTCTCGTATCCTATCTCAAACATCTCCTAGAGCACATTGTACAATAATTATTATCATACAATCCACATATTATAACATAACATAACATATAGGAAGCATATCGATCCACAGACAATTCACACATATCAATATATATGACACGTGCAGAACCATAGGGCACGTGTCAACATCAAAAATAACCATGCCGATAGTAAGGTCACTTACCTAGCCAGCTTAAGTCGTTGTCACGAATATATCTTTAATTAAAGTTCGATTCCGTCCTTTGAAATCCGAGTCAACCTATATGAGCCCATGACATTAGTTTCAGGTTTGAACTCTACAACATTATTTCTCTAATTTACATTGGTCCATTGTTAAAAGTCTGAAATGTTATATATCTATAATTATATTTTTATTAAAAATCTTATTTTTCATACTGTTGTATAAGAAAGTAGATACAGCTTTTTCAAGTTAGTCTCGGCTTTGCTACTCTACTCTCTCTAAACTCTCTGTGTTTACCTTTTTTTCCTCTATATTTAGTTTGTGGTTTTTAATTCCCTAATCTTCTTTTTTTTTTTTTTTTTTAATTTTTTCCTTTTAATTCTGTTGTCATGCCTTCGAAATTTCCAGTGATCTTTGTTTCCAAATCTTTCCTTATCTCAATGTTTTCTATTCAAAAGTTTTATTGGCCATTTTATCTTTAATCTATTCATTTTGCTACCGATAAAAATTTAATCTAATATTACTAATCTGACGTGATTGACTAGAATCGTATGAATGATTGACATTTAGTTTCTCACTCAAAGCTAGATCATTGTAATAATTCAATGAAGATCTAGTTGTGATTTCTAAAAAAATAGGATAAAAGAAAATAAAATTTTAATATATACTTGTTGATCAGATCTATCTTCACGTAAATCTCCCGTGAGTCTCAACGGGGTAAAGGTCATTCTCATTTTTTTTTACTGAAGTAAATGTTACGATTATTGATTTTCTGTTTCTTTTTTTGCCGTAACTATTACTTGCTGGCATAAGGATAGGTTGAGGAGAGATAATTGTGGGAAGAGATGAGAGGTTAGGGGAGAGAAGTGGGGAAAGGTTTTTTTTTTTTTTTTAAATTAATTAATTTTATTATTATTATTATTTTAACTATTTTTATAATTATTTTTATTCGTTTATTTCTTTATTTATTTTTGGGCTATTACATTATATCCCTCTAAAAGAAACTTTCATCCTCGAAAGTGTTTTAATTTTGAAATAACTCGGGTCCTTATTCTTAACAAGTATATCTTAATTCGTATGAGTCATAACATTTATTTGCATGCATAAAACTTTCATAAGCCTATCACTTTGTATTCATAAAATCTTTGAATCCTTATAAGGTGTCTTGTCAGATAGTTAGGTATTTTAAATCTTAATTCATACTCCAAAAGGGTCTTTTGGTCATTTACCCCCAAATCTTGGTTTAATTCTTCAGCATATTCCAATGGCCTTGTAACTTTGTGTAATCCCTTTACACCATGATATAAGGCTCCTCATCAAATTTCATGTCATTTAGAGGTCACTTTGGTCATAAACTAGTGGTACGTAATTATAGGGGCATTTTAGTCATTTTATACCTACACTTGGTTTAGCCCGTTATCATAACCTAATGGTCACCAAATTTCGTACATAGCCTTTTCATGTCATATTGGGTCTTCTTCTAAAATTTCATGGACAACATAATTCATCTAAGGTTTGTGGCTCTGGCACTTCATTGAAATAAATGTTCATGTGTACAAAAGGTTGGAAAAACTTACTCTCTAAACTTAGCTAAAGGTTCACTCATTGACCTTTCTGTTATCCGCCTACACAAGACAATTGTTTATAACACTCCAAAATGGCACTTTCTTTTGATTCAATTTTTTTTCTCTCTCTCCCTATCATTAAAGAAATACAAAGAAAAATTTCGGGTTAGAAACATTCTCGAGAATTTCTCTTAAGATTTGAACCCATAGCTGATGGTAGAACTAAGATAGATATTTTATGTTTCCTACTCACACGCGCTCATATATTTGCTTCTCGATCTATCTCTAATTTTAATCTTCCTCCCCAATAAGATATTACGGTGCTGGTGTAGACCGAAATTTCGTTACAGTCCAATTCTGACCGGTAATAGATACCGGGTCTTTGCAATATTTGACTGATCACAGTTCTATATAGTCCATTTACTATAGTTCCCCGGGAATTCATTAGAGGAATGTTTCCAATTAAAATTGTTCGTTCTCTATATTTTTAATAATTAAAAAGAAAGAAAGAATTGTTTTCCTTTACTCATTATTGTTTGTGTCCAATTGATTTGGTTCATCATTAATGTCTCATCTTTGTAGATGAATTCCATATACAAATTTGCCTATTTTCCCATACAAAATCAAGAAATTTGTAATACTTCTTCTCTTTTGACTACCTACCCCAATTCTAGTAAATTTTTGGAGTCAAAATCATGACATGAAACTGGTTAAGAACTCCACCCTATCCCAATGCAAATAGAATGCACTAGTAAATCACATGGATCTAGAAACAACTTCGTGTATTTGATTTGTGGTTAAGCTAGAGTTTGAGGATTTGGTAATTTTCATAGGAAACATTGTCAAATAGGCTTTTCTCTTGATATACCTTATCTACTACCGTCCAAAATTAATGTTCCTATAACCATAATGGAAAGACATCACATCCCTTTCAATGCCTTTGTAATATCAAGAATGTGCTTAACAAAATTCTCTTCTAAAAATTGGTATTATATAAGCATGGTAGATATCCTCAGATACCATAAAACTTGAGATACTTGAAAATCAAACTTAAAATAGTTTTAAAACTTTAACTATAGTAATACCTTTCAACCAAGTTGACATTGCTAGGAAAAATTGATTGGTAATTTTCTACAACAATTTGTTTATGTTGAGCTTCCTGACTATATTCGTATACCCTAAGGAGAATTACCACAAAACTTCTAGTTGATTTAGAGACAATGTCCTACTCTAATCCTCGTGTATCCCCCACCCAAGTTCATCTTAAATCATGGTTTCTTAAATTGAAGGTATGTTGACAATCTCATATCTCATATCGTAGTCCCTTTCCATATACCTCTAAAATTTTGACCATGATCGTAATGCCTCGTCCAAACTGTGGCCGGATACTTTTAAATCACCTCATAACTTCCCTAATTTTTTTTGTTTTTTTTTTTATTTTCAGCTCGTATTAAGGCAGGAAAGTTTCCTACATCTCACTACTTCCAAAACTCAGCTTCCATTAAAGGCACTTATGTCATTCACCCATCAATTTAAGTATACATGTTTTAAACTTTTATGGTAACTTTCTTTTTTTTTTTTTACTGATACTTTTAATTTCATCTTTACATACCTTCAAAGTTATAAAATTTCCTTTCGAACACTACCACTTTTAATATCTATAGTGTACTATAAGATATTGACATCTATCAAGCTTCTTAGGTCATTTTATTTCATCTGACACTACTTACTCTTCAGTATACATTGGTACATTCATTCTCATCTCTATGGTCATAAGACTGTGTAGTTTATCTATGTTCGAGATGTCTAACTAAAGCATATGACATTTCTTAGCAAAATCATATTCACGCATACACTAACATTTAGCAGCTTACTAAAACTATAGTTACTCATTCACAATAACAACCTCAGTAAATCAAAACATCATCAATACAATAATTTACATTCACATTCCATGCAAGGTAAAACATAACATATTCTACATTCTAATAAATATAGAATTAAGCCAACAATAATGTAGTAAATTACAATACAATCAATGGTGTAAAAGTCCAATTACGAGTTATATTTTATAATGACCAAGCAATAACAACATACACAATTCACGACATTTCATTTTTTATCTTAAGCAAGACATACCTGATGGAGACGGGGCATCAACGGTGGGACCATGGAACATACCAAGCCTACTTCGTAAGCTAGTCTACAAGATCTATAACCTAGAGCTCTAATGCCAACTATAACGACCCAAAATTTTCTACTTAATTTAAGGTCGCTACTGTATACATACCATAAACATTGAATGCGGAAGACTTCATTTAAATTCCATAAAACATAACCTTTAACTTAAAACACAGCCATGGACTTACATGTTTCGAAAACATCTTTAAAACGACACAACAAAAAACTCGAAATAAAATAAATAAGCGTTTAAGTTTAACGTCCTATTCTATCCTAAGTCTAAGAAAATAAATGCCATTATCCTATACATGTGCCATGATCTTGAGTTGCGATGCCATCATCAGCCGTACAGGAATGCCTTGCCTTAACCTGAAAAATGTAGTAGCACATGGCTTGAGTATTTAAAGAAATACTCAGTAAGTGACCCCACTATTGGGGTTAAATGCAACAATCACATGCAATAATATGATGGGACCTATCTTTCGTTTCGTTTCATTTCGTTTCGTTTCGTTTCGTTTCTTTTTTGTTTCGTTTCGTTTTCCCTACGGTGTAATCCTAACAGGTAATCGTGGACGTGTACCATATACTCTACACGCAGCCCATACGTGCGAGTATGGGCTCAAGGGCTCCATAGCCATTAGGAGAGGCTTTACAATGTTGACCGAAGGAATTATCCCTAAACTTTTCTTAGCTGGTCGTAACCTAATTTTGTCTGTAATGGCATCATAGTAGCCTTTAATTGCCCTAAATTATGTCAAAAACAAATATGAAATGGTTCAAAATGGGTAAAAAAAAAATCGAGAACATCGAGCCAAGCTAAGTTGGAGGGTGTTGGCTCGAGAGACACGTGTGCAAGGGAGGTGGTTGGAGGCACCATGTCACAATTGTCGTTTCTTCTTGGCAGCAGATTTGGCGATTGTGCAACAGTCACTCAGCAACGAGTGAGTCAAGCCAACTTCGGATCATGTTGCCTACGGTCAAGCAACGTGTATTCAAACATCGGGCCTCGATTTTGAGGCATTTCATGTCTACTAGACGTAGCCATGATTTCGCCGAAACGTCATACTCTTAAAGAAAACAAGAAAGAAATAATACAACATTTAAGTAGTAAAAGAAAGTGGTACAGTAGTACAAGACAAAGGCTTTCAGTGTGTAACGGGTGTCACAGTCACGCTCGTCCAAGGCGTGTTGCCCATGGCCGCATGCCCATGACAAGCCAAACCCTTTATGTCTTTCTATATTTAGTGTTTTACTTTTGTATTTCTAGGAAGTATGATATTCTAGAAATATCATGTCTAGGCCTACCAGACATGAAATGCCTCAGAATGTACTATAGGGGGATACGACTTGTTGTCAACTTCTCCCTACCTAAGGTTATATACTGTGAGCCGTTGTTATTTCTCTCTTGCTTGCTTATATAACGTCTCTTTCAAAAATCTCTCTTTCGAAAATCTCTCTCTTGTCGTTGAAAAATGAGTGCCGCACAATTGTAAGTGTTGAGTTTTATGTCCCAAAACTCATACTTTGTAAACAAAGATATATTCTATTCTCCATAAAGTTATTATTGATGTTTATTCAGTAAAAATTGTTATTGAATAAAGTGAACTTTACAATCATTAATCTAAATCCAATAAACTAAGAACACTCTGGCTATAGTATGATTACTTGAACTATATGTAGAGACATAAGAGTGGATCAAGTTCAAGTATATTGTCAAAATGATCTATAGTATAAGGATAAGGCTGAGTACCTTATTCTGGGCACACTATGGATGCGGCCCACTTTTGTATATGATATAAACAATGTGATCACTAAATTGTACATGTGGAGACATGTGAGTGGGGGCGTCCTATGCAATGAGTATTGCATAAGATCGGACCATGAAGAAAACCACTCTCACTTTATAATGTCGTTTACTGTTGAGTCTGATTTTCTTTTCATTCGATAACCTAGGTAACTCGGTTTTAATCCTGAGCTAACCATGAACTCCTGTTTATTCGGAATTATCCTTAGATTTGCATGGGTGAGAGTGGCTCTAGTTCGCCGACTCAACAGGCCTCCCATTTCAGGGGTAAGACTGGGTGAATGGCTGGGGACGTGGGGTGCAAGACGGAATTCACTCCTACCCACTTTTAGGGATAGAAGAAAGGTAGTTCCCTTAAGCACTAACTCCAGGTCTTGAACAAGGGGCCCCACCCTCTCATTGGCCTGAGAGGGATTCGGTTTACTGGTTGGACCACAAACCAATTGTTCATTAGAGAATCAGTGAGACATAAGGAACAAGAAATAACTTCAGGGGTAAAACGGTAAATTGACCCAACTCTAGTTACGAACAACCTGTGAAGGATCGACTTACTAATCATTGTTATATTAAATGGACAGAAATATATCTATAGTGAGGGGAGTGCAACTACTAGGCTATAGTGGAGTGTCCTAGTAGTTAACGAATGTTGGTTAACCAGGTTAATGAGTTTAACCGGTTAATCTTGGATCGTTGGAGCCCATGATCTATAGGTCCATTAGGTCCCTCTGCTAGCTCATATCGGACTAAACCATAGAACAGTGTGACGAGTGAGTTCGAAGTGTTCGAATTCAAAGTAAGGAATATGCGTTACATATATATACGATATATTTAACCGCAATTTTGTTTTATTTACGAATTAAACAAAAAGAGAGAATCTGAGATATTTAAATAAGATTTAAATATCTTAATCAATTATGCGTTGAATTGATTGGGATTGACATTTGAATTAATATTAAATATTAATTAAATAGTTTAATTAATCATTTAATGTTACTTTAATTTTGAAATTCATTATTCAAATTAATTGTTGAATTAATATGAAGAAAGTCAAAATGTTGACTTTTATATAATGGAAAAATCCATGTTAGTGGAATTTTGAGGTGTCAAAATTTGGTTTAACCAAACTTGCATGTTTGCCAAATAAACCCCACAAGTTTGAGTGGAATTTTGAGTGTCAAAATTTTATTAACTCCAAACATGCATGCTTGCCACATAATCCCAAACATTTGAGTGGAATTTTAAGTGTCAAAATTTGGTGATCTCAAGTTTGCATGAACATGCAAACATGACTCTTTAAATAGAGTGATCATGATACATGGAAGGTCTTCTTTATCTTGGTGAAAAACCTTGAGAAAAACCGATCACAAACACTCCCTTCACATATACAAAATCCCTCCCAAGTTGAGTCACTCACCGGATTCCACAATCCCGTTCTAAGGCCGGAGGATAGTGGAGAAGACCCTAGTGGTAGTTCGAAACCGGTTCATGAGGCAAAAGGAGTTTGAACTACAAGAGGTTAGTATTTAAACTCATTAAGTTTTAATACTTATGAACATGCTAGTTATTTACAATAATTGATGTTCTAAAAGTGCCTAAGATCCAAATTGCTTCGGCATGTGTTATATTAACACCATCAGTAAGTCTGCTGGCATCAAGAGTGCGATTGTGACAAGTGGTATCAGAGCTTTGTTAGCTCCGTGACATAGCAAAGACCGAAAACATGTCGACGACAAAGTCGACACCTAAATCACAAGCCGACCGGCTTACTTTAATAGAGAAGGAAATGCTGTTCCTCAAAGAAGTCTCTGACACCATCCGCTTCCTGGAAGCACGGGTGATGGGATTGAATGGAAAAATCGTAGAAATCGATGCAATGAGCAACCGCCTGGATGGGTTGTCAATCGCAGAACTAATGTTTCGAGTGATCTCGCTCAAAGAAAGAGTTGCTCCTACGAGCAGCCCAAGACCGTCTAGTAGCCCCGATACCTCTGTCGCACACAAGGAGAGACGTGGCGAAGAGTTCAATGTGCTACAAAATACAATGATGAGTTTGTTCAATGGATTAGCTGACGAATTCAAAACAACAATTGATGTCATCCAAGAAAAGATGGCCGACATGAACACCCGAATTGGGGTGACCATGAAAGCCATGGAGAACGTCACGACCGGGCAAACTAATACAAGATCCAACAAACTGAAGTTCCCAGACCTTAGATCTTTCAAAGGGAACTGGGATGTCAAAGAGTTGGAGAACTTCATCTTTGATGTCGAACAGTACTTCAAAGCCCCAACGGCTTGTACCGACGACATAAAAGTGACAGTAGCCTCAATGTATCTCATAGACGATGCAAAACTTTGGTGGCTTATGAAGGTGCAGGACATCAAGAATGGATTGTGTACCATCGACTCGTGGGAAGACCTCAAGAGAATGGATTGTGTACCATCAAGAATGGATTGTGTACCATCAATTCTTCCCCGAAAACGTAGAACATCTAGCAATGGAAACATTAATAGCCCTAAAACAAACTAGAAGCATAAGGGACTATGTCAGACAGTTCTCGACCCTAATGCTAGATATCAGGGGCACATCAGAGAAGGACAAGGTATTCTTCTTTAAAAATGGGTTACAATCGTGGGCCAAAACAAAAATACACGAGAAAAAGATCCAAGACCTATCTACCACAATTCCAGCGCCGAGAGACTCCTAGACTTTGGGAACAAAGCGGGTTACCAAAGAAGAACAACACAGGCCCCAAACACTGGGGTCAAAACATATAAACCGCTAGGTCATCGAAATGGAAGTCCCAATAGGCCAAACGGAAGTAACGACAGACCAAGTGGGTGGACAAATAGACCTCCTTAGAACAACCAAGCGGGGACATCTCGAGGACCTTACCCTAAAAAGAACTACCCGACGACACCTTTACAGTGCCTGTTGTGTAAAGGCCCCCACAGATTGTCCTACTATCCTCATCGAGCCTCTCTCAGTGCACTCCAAGTGTCTATTCAAGAGAGCAACAACACAGGAGTCGAGACTACGCCAGACAAGAAGGAAGATCAAGACAACTCCCGAATGGGCGTGCTTAAATTCTTGTCAGCCCTCCAACAGAAGGTCGACCCAAAGGAGATAATAGAGAAAAGGCTCATGTTCGTAGATGCGACAATAAACTCTCGACCAAGCAAGAGCACCTTGATAGACTCAGGTGCGACCCACAACTTTATCGCCGATCAAGAAGCACAAAGATTGGGACTCACCATAGAAAAGAACCTTGGAAAAATGAAAGCTGTCAATTCCGAGGCCTTGCCTATTGTGGGAGTTTCCAAAAGAGTCCCCTTCAAATTAGGGGCTTGGACAGGAGAGTTGGACCTTGTCATGGTTCGCATGGACGACTTTGACGTGGTACTTGAAATGGACTTTCCTCCTAGAACACAAAGTTACCCCAATGCCATTGGCGAAATGCTTGTTGATCACCGACCGCAACCCCACTGTAATACCTGCAAGCATCAAGCAACTAGGTAATTTTATAATGATCTCGACCATACAATTGAAAAGAGGACTCGCACGAGAGGAACCTACATTTATGGCTATACCCCTGATGGAAGAAGTGACCACTGAGGAAACTATTCCAAGCAAAATCAAGGAGGTACTAGACAGTTATGCTGACATAATGTCAAAGAGCTTACCACAAACATTACCACCCCGTCGAGACATTGATCACAAAATTGAACTCCTCCCCGAGCTTAAACCCCCAGCGAAGAACGCATACCGGATGGCTCCCCCTGAACTAGCCGAATTGAGGAAACAACTAGATGAGTTGTTGACGGCAGGATTCATCCGCCCGGCAAAGATGCCTTACGGAGCCCCTGTACTATTTCAAAAAAAGAAGGATGGGACGTTGCGTCTCTGCATAGATTATAGAGTCCTAAACAAGGTGATGGTACGCAACAAATACCCACTGCCAATAATATCTAACTTGTTTGGCCAGCTTCATGGGGCAAAATACTTCACGAAGTTGGACTTATGATCAGGGTACTACCAAGTACGTATCACCGAAGGGGACGAGCCTAAGACGACGTGCGTAACAAGATATGGGGCCTTTGAGTTCCTGGTAATGCCCTTTGGCTTGACAAATGCCCCAACTACGTTTTGCACGTTAATGGATCAGGTTTTCCACGAATACTTGGATCAATTCGTTGTAGTATACCTCGCGACATAGTTGTATACAACACAACCCTAGAGGAACACAAGGTGCACCTGAAGTTAGTGTTTGACAAGCTACGACAGAATCAGTTGTACGTCAAGAAAGAAAAATGTGCCTTCGCACAAACATGTATCAACTTCCTTGGACATGTCATCAGTTGTGGACATATCGGTATGGATAGCGATAAGATAAAAGCTATCCAAGAGTGGAAAATCCCTACTTACATATCCGATGTGCAATCCTTCCTAGGATTGGCAAACTAGTATAGGCGGTTCGTCGAAGGGTTTTCACGGCGAGCCGCCCCATTAATAGAGCTCCTGAAGAAAGACCACTCTTGGTCGTGGTCAAATGAATGTCAAATGGCCTTTGAAGATCTGAAGGCAACCATGACGAGGGGTCCTGTCCTCGGGTTAGTAGATTTTACTAAGCCATTTTAAATAGAGACAGATGCTTCCGACTTTGCCCTAGGCGGTGTCCATATTCAAGAAGGCCACCCCATCACTTATGAAAGTCGAAAGCTCAATGATGCTGAAAGGAGAATACACGTTCTCCTAAAAAGAAATGTTGGTTGTGGTCCATTGCCTATGAGTTTGGAGATAGTATCTCTTGGGATCATAATTCGTAGTAAAGACGGATAACAGCGTCATTCGCCATTTCTTCGATCAACTAAAATTGACGGCAAAACAAGCCCGGTGGCAGGAGTCATTGGCTGAATTCGACTTCAAATTTGAACACAAGGCAGGAAAGAGTAATCAAGCAGCCGACGCGCTGAGTCGGAAGGGCGAACATACGGCCCTGTGCATGTTAGCCCATATTCACTCAAGTAAGATCGATGGATCGATGCGCGACATCATCATAGAACATTTACATAAAGACCCATCAGCCAAAGCCATCGTCGAACTAGCTAAAGCTGGGAAGACGCGATAGTTTTGGGTCGAGGGAGGCCTTCTAATGACTAAAGGAAACAGATTATAGGTCCCAAGAACGGGAGAACTGAGGAAGAAGCTCATTCAGGAATGTCATGATACTTTATGGGCCGGATACCCTGGGTGGCAAAGAACATATGCCCTAATAAAAAAGGGTACTTCTGGCCAAATATGCGGGACGACATCATGCAGTACACCAAGACATGCCTCATCTGCCAACAGGACAAAGTCGAGAAAGCCAAAGTCTCGGGACTCTTGGAACCTCTACCTGTGCCAACAAGGCCTTGGGAAAGTGTGTCTCTAGACTTCATAACACACCTCCCAAAAGTCGAGGAATATGACGCCATCTTGGTTATCGTAGATTGATTCTCGAAATATGTGATGTTCATCCGCACTCCCAAATTATGCTCCGTTGAACTAGCAACCCAACGATTTTTCAAACACATTGTAAAGTTATAGGACATTCCGTCGAGCATCATCAGTGATAGGGATGGTAGATTCATTGGCACATTCTGGACTGAGTTATTCGCCTTCTTGGGAATGACTTTAAACATCTCCTCGAGCTATCATCCTCAAACTGATGGACAGACGGAACGGTTCAACTGCTTGCTCGAAGAATACTTACGTCACTTCGTCGACGCTCGCCAGAAGAACTAGATACAACTGCTAGATGTCGCCCAGTTCTGTTTCAATTGTCAAACGAGTTCGTCTACGGGAAAGAGTCCCTTCGAAATTGTAAGTGGACGACAGCCGGCCTTGCCCCATATTATTGATCACCCTTATGAAGGAAAAAACCCTCAAGCTCAAAATTTCACAAGAGAATGGAAGCAGACAACAAATATAGCCCGGACATATTTAGAGAAAGCTTCCAAGCATATGAAGAAGTGGTTGAACAAGAAGCGTCGCCCACTCCAATTTCGAGCAAGAGATCAAGTCCTCATCAAGTTGAGACCAGAATAGATCAGATTCCGCAGCCAAAAGAAACAGAGACTAGTTCGAAAATATGAAGGCTCGGTTGAAATCCTTAAAAAGATCGAGGCTACCTCCTACAGAGTTGCACTACCCACATGGATGAAAATCCACCAAGTAATTCATGTGAGCAACTTGAAGCTCTATCACCCTGACCCAGACAACGACCAGCGAAATGTAATTACTAGACCGAGCATCGATCTGAAACAAAGAGACACCAAAAAAATAGAGGAGATCCTAGCGACAGAGTTAGGAAGATAAGAAGACTTGTACAGAAGATTCGTGAATTCTTGTCAAATGGAAGAATCTCCCTACGGAGGAAACCAGTTGGGAACGCGCCGAAGATCTGGACTCCGTCGCCACCCACATCGCCAGGTGTGAAAGTAGTCGGTTGACAGAGATGTCAACCAATTAGGTGGGGGAGGATGTCACGGTCATGCTCGTCCAAGGCGTGTTGCCCATGGTCGCATGCCCATGACAAGTCAAACCCTTTATGTCTTTCCATATTCTAGTGTTTTACTTTTGTATTTCTAGGAAATATGACGTTTCAAAAATATCATGTCCTGCCAGACATGAAATGCCTCAGAATGTATTATAGGGGGATACGACTAGTTGTCAACTTCTCCCTACCTAAGGTTATATACTGTGAGCCGTTGTTATTTCTTTCTTGCTTACTTATACAATATCTCTTTCAAAAATCTCTCTTTCGAAAATCTCTCTCTGCCCTCGTTTTCTAAAACATTCTCTTAAACCTAGGCTAGAGGCTCGAGCATACGTCGCTTGGCCGTAGGCGACGCAAAAACGAATTGGCTTAGCTCACTTATCGGTGGAAAGTGAGTGTCGCACAATCGCAAGACCACTGCCATCAAGAGTGCGATTGTGATAACGGGCATGCGGCCATGGACAACACACTTTGGACAAGCATGACCGTGACACACCACATGGGCGGCTTGGGGGAACCATGGGGAACCGAGGTCTTGTCATTCCCAAGCTTCCCAATACAACATCGGTTTCCCAACCCTATACTCCAAACACCCCTTCGTTTAATAAAGATTGTTCGCGTTAGGTCTAAAAAATGTCTCAACCTAATCCAACCGATCTCGTGGACGCTCCTATTTGAGATATATCATTAGTCATGTGGATATCTTTAAATCTTGTATACGTACACGAGTTGCTGATAAAATCTACTCGAAATATATCAATGGTATTTAATTCTAACATAATTCTCAAATTTTTTTATTTATTTATTATTATTATTACATTATTTAAATTATTATTTCCAAAACTAATTAGATTTTTTGCAAATGTAATTCTCTTTAATCTAAAATAAAATAATTGAATTTCAAAAAAGGAAAATCCTTACCACTAACATTTTAGGAAAGATTGAGGAAAAACCCCAAACCCTAAACGATCTGTGAGGTCAGCGTTTAGAAGTATGAGGTCATCTCCATTCTTCATCGGAAACCCTAAACCCACTTTCTGCGTCTCACATCCCAACCCCCACCCTTATCAACTCCGGCGCCGACCTCGACGGCACAACCATCTGCCGTGGGGAGCGATCCGGCCACTCCGTTCCCCCATTCTCTTCCGGCGCTAGCACCAACCGCAAACACCCGAGACGTGCGGCGGCGATAGCTCCTTCAAGAAACGGTGCGGCGAGGCTCGACTGAGCAGATTTGTGAACTGCACGAGGACATATTCCGGCGGATTCTTCTTTAGCTATAGCCGACTTGGCGACGTCTTCCGCCGATATCTACAGTGGTTCTGCTCCTCGACGGCATTCCGAATTGTCTAAATATTCTGATTTGGAATCCATCCCTGTAAACCATCTATCTTGTGTAGGATTCGTTCGATTTGCTATACGTTTAAGTTGTAGGAAAACTAAGACACGGAGAACATTATTTGCTTGTAATCGCACGTTCTTCCGCTCTCTCGTTGAGCGCAATGCGGTCACTGAAGAATGCCATCCGTTCGCGGCTATACAAGAAGCGAGCTCGGCCGTAAGTGATAAGGGCTTTTTGTGATGCAATGGGGTTTTTTTTCTTTCAAATTGTGATATCTGACTCTTTGTGGATAATGGGTTCATGTAATGGATCAGGCATTCTCGGAGACATTTTGGGCTTTTTGAGAAACACAGAGACTATGTCAAGCGTGCTAAAGCTTATCATAAGAAGGAAGCCACTTTAGAGGTAAAGTTTGGAAGGCCCATTATTACTCTGTTTTTTATGTTAACACAATTTTTCTGCTGTTTATTGAACTCTGTGAAGTTCTTAATTTGGTTGTTTGTATTTTTTTGTGCTGTTTGATTTTCAGAAACTTGAAGAGAAAGCAGCCTTCAGGAATCGAGATGAATTTTACTTCAAGATGATTAAGACCAGAACTGTCCATAAACCAGAGTAATCATTTTAGATTATTCTTAATATCTATTGATTATCAGTAATTCTGGTTTCTTCTAGTTTCTTATGCATCTTAATCTTTATATAATGTAGGAGACGAGTAAATAAGTATACTAAAGAGCAACTCATACTGATGAAAACCCAAGACGCAGAGTATATACTTCAGAAAATGCAGAGTGAGGAAAGGGTGTGTTCTTTGCGAGCTATCATTTTTTATAATTGACCAGGAGTTCTTTGAGGAACACATCGATTTAGTTTAACTAATTTATCAATTCTCACTCTTCTGTGTAGAAAATTGAAAAATTGACAGCCACGTTACATTCTTTTGATAATCAGCCATCAAATGAGCATCTTTACTTTGCTGAAGAGAGGTTTGAGCACAATTTGAATCTTTTTCTACATTCCTAATTGGAAACTTATCAAATAATTGTTGTTCTGCATTAAAAGGATGAAACCCCATAACAACCACCTATTATTACTTTTCTTTTGTTTCAAACAAGAGCGTCGAGAACGTATCACATAGATTTTTTGTTATGAGATATTGTATCAATATAACCTTACTACATTTGGTTGCCAAGGAAACTCGTAGGATACTAAATTCTAGGTATCTAATCACATTGATTGAACTCATTCCCACTAAGCTTTTATTATTCTCATGGCTCTTATGGTCACTAGGCTAACCCATGATGGTTGACTTGTGCCATCTTTATTAAAATACACTAAACCTTATTTGCAGCAAGTTTTGGTGAACCATAACTCATTGCTTTTTGCTCATTCTAATGAGGTAAAGTTATTTATGTTAGTCATTGTTGATTAATTGCAGGGAGGAGACCAATGAAATTCAATGTCGTTCCTCCAAAGGTAGATGGATAGCATTGTCTGAAACAGTTCCTAACAGTATTAAGAGGTAACACACTTAATGAGGACACCAACTGTTGCATGTAATCTTTTCATGTTTACTTATGATTTTGATTTCTGTATTTTGAGACTTGTTCAATTTTAGTTCTTGTAACTTTCAAATTTCATTTTTTTTTTTTATAAGAACCGATTTCATTGATGATTGAAATTTACGAAAGGGATGTAATATCCATGATGTTTACAAAAGTCATTCCCAATTTGCAACGAGGAAGGTATAACTATAGGAACTAAAAATATTAGACAATTTACACCAAGATATAGCTAGGACTACCTCTAAAATTTAACCACAAATCTTTTGATATAAATTTTTTAGTCCTAGGTACAAATGTCATAGGTCCTAGGTACAAATTGACATTTGTAAAGTAAAGGTAGTCCTAGGTACAATGTCAAAATTTAGTCTTCATCTTTTGTTTGAAGTTTATTCTTTTGTGCGAGTTGTATTTTTGTCATTTTAATTTGAGACTGCTCCTTCGAGGAATTTGGTTTTTCAGGTAGGTTTGTTTGATAGTCGAGGAGTTTCTTTCTCATCCGCCCTTACGTGAGAACGGTTGGTTTTCGTGGTTTGTGGGAGTTAGTGTAATTCGTGGGGCCTTCGAATTGAGAGGAACAATAGAGTTTTTAGAGGGGCTGGAGAGGTCTAAGGAGGTGGATGTGTACCCTTGCTAAGTTCCATGTCTCTATTGGAGCCCTGTTTTTGTTTTGGTTTGCCTTTTGTTTGGGTTGATTTTCTAGTATGCACTTTGTATTGTTTCATTTACTCTCAATGCAAGTCTGGAAGTTCATCAAAATACAAACCGGTGCTCATTTCCAATACTTTAAATTGGGCCTGATCTGTACTTAGTTTCCATTCTGTTGGTTAGTGAAGCTCTCTTTCTGCACAGGAAAACCGCTGCTTCTTACAAAGAATTGGAGGCAAGGAGGAGTAGAGTCTGGGAATTAGAGAAACTTTATAGGGATATGAGATTTCAACAAGAACTAAGGGTACTTTTTAACATGTTTAAGTTTTCTGCTCCAGTTTGATAGATAGGTTGTATATATTAAAATTGTTGATTCTGAAACGATACGTGCTTATAACAGAAAATGGGCCGCAAACGTAAACGCCAAGAAGATGAACTCTCCAATCCAACTTCTAATCCTGTATACAAATGGCGGGCAGAACGAAAACGCTGAATAAGGTCTAATACTCTTTGCTTTCTTCATACAATTTTAAGCATTTTTATTTAAGTAAACATCAAACTGCCCACGTTTATAAAGTTCTTGGGATCCTTTGTGGGTTGCTAGTGGTGTAGTGTTAGGGGAGTGTAACGGCCGAAGCCCATTGCTAGTAGATATTATCTTTTTTGGGCTTTCCCTTTTGGGTTTTCCTTCAAAGTTTTTAAAACACATCTGCTAGGGAGAGATTTCGTTCTCTTCCCCAATCAATATGGGATCTCACAGGTGGAGAGATTTGGGTTGTTGCATAATATTATTGTTTTATTGTTTTGGGCTTTGAAGATACGTAGGGTGGTAGCATAATATTATTGTTATTGGTGCACTGTTGGGCTCGTTTGATAACCATTTGATTTTTGGCTTTTGGATTTTAATTTTTGATTTTTGAAAATTAAGCTTATTACGTTTTGGTATCTACTTTCTATTAATTTTTAAAATCATGCAAAGTTTTAAAAACTAAAAAAAAGCAGTTTCCAAGAACTTGTATTTGTTATCTACTTTCTATCAATGTTTTCAAAAACCATGTAAAGTTTTTGAAACCGAAAAAACAGTTTTCAAGAACTTGTTTTCGTTTGTTTTGAAAATTGAAAAAACAGTTTTCAACAATTTGTTTTTGTTATCTATCTACTTTTCAAAAATCATGCAAAGTTTTGAGAACCGAAAAAACAGTTTTCAAGAACTTGTTTTTGTTTTCAGAGTTTGACTAAAATTCAAGACCAAGCTTTTTTTTTTTTTTTTTTTTAATACAATCACAATCTAAGGATTGTTTTTCTTGATCAGGGTTGTGTATTAGGACTAGAACTATCAGGAATTGAAGGACTGGAGATCGTTAAATATTTCTCTTTTAATTCCATATTTTATTTTATTACCAATGTGTTAGGAATCATGACTCTTCACAATGATATGATATTCTCTACTTTGAGCATGAGAGCTTATGGGCCTCGTATCTCCATACTCTTCACAATGATATGATATTGTCTACTTTGAGCATGAGAGCTTATGGGCCTCGTATCTCCATACTCTTCACAATGATATGATATTGTCTACTTTGAGCATGAGAGCTTATGGGCCTCGTGTCAATGGAGATACTATTTCTTGCTTATAATATAAAGCCATGATCATTCCCTAAATTAATTCTTGCTTATAATATAAAGCCATGATCATTCCCTAAATTAATTCTTGCTTATAATATAAAGCCATGATCATTCCCTAAATTAATCTATGTGAGACTCGGTTCCAACGTTCCTCAACAGGTTGATGATTCTATGATTTGCCTATTTGATTACCGTAGAATTATTTGCAATTTTCAAGGAAACAGGACGAAGCACCGACAAACACTCACTGACGACCTAAATTTTGGTTCCTTTGTTTTCATGCTATTTAATTAAGATGTTTTGTTTCTTCTTTGTTCTGGGATGAAGAATGTAATGACCGTATTGTTACTGTTTTTAGTTAGGAATATCAATATAGTTTGATTCATCAATAGCTATAGCTAACAAATGGCCATTGTATCCCAATCTAATTTCATAGGTTGATTTTGATTAATATTTTCCTTTTTTTTCTCTTCCAATATTATAACTTTAGATAGTGGTGGTTTCGGGATCTTGTTGAAAATACTCGAGGAGAGGAAAGGAAAGGACTCAAGATCCGAAGACATTGTAGTTCTCGTGCTCCTAGCATAGTGGTCGGTTCCATCTTTCTTTTGAATTTCATCAGTTTCAAGTTTAAGTGCCTGCTCATTAGACAAGCGGTGACTATGGAGACGCCTTGCTATTGTGTTCCTTGTGTTCCAACACTAAAAAAAAAAGGGGTTTAAGTTGAAAGTTGAGATTAACGCCCTCGGCACATATTGCACCCTCCAAAATGAGTTATTCCACTCGAAAAGAAGAAAACAAGGAGGAAAATAGTGAGTCAATTCTCCCTGACTGCATCCAAATTTCTTGATTATAGTGATCCAATGGATAATATTAGTTTTGAATGTCGTTCTAGACACCAAGTTTGCAAACTATTTCGTAAAGGTACTAATCCCCGATTATAAGTATCACTAAAAATGAGAGAATGAAAAACACTCAAAAAGACGAGTTTCCTTGGCAATATTTTTCGAGATGGCTAATCCATATACCATCTTTCTTAAACTCGAGAATACTAAACATTAACCAAATAGGGATGGGTTTTATTATTTATTTATTTGAATAATATGACCAGATCTTTATTATGAGAATTTAAATAAATGACCTCGTATTGTAATATCATGTTAATTTACCATTCAAGCCCAACGATTTTCGAAAAGAAGTTTATTTTTTAAAATAGCATAATTAAAATCCAACATTAATTTAAGTATAATATAAAATGAAATAATAAATATAATATAAATAGCTTAGTTCTTCCTCTCATTTATTTTCTCAAACACTTATGTTGGGATATGGAGCCTAATGTCTTAGCGATGTACGATAGATATTTGGTAAAGATTTGATAGAAATATATTTAGACAATATCATACTGGAAACCAAAGCAAAGCCACGAGAGCGGACAATATCATACCCTTGTATAATTATACATCTAATTCTTTTTATTTGGGTAATTAATTTTGTTTTAAAAAAATCGACCCTCAATCTTTAAAATACATAAAATTTTATATCTAAAGATAAAATTAATCACACGAAATTATTTTATTTAATCTTATATCGAAATAATTTTTATAAAATATCAAATAAAATTAATACTAATTTTCAAAACTTAATTATCCTTATTTTATTTGAAAATATCTTTTTTTCCTTTTTGAGATACGAAAATTTACTATTTTAGCCTCCTAAAATGCTTTCATAAATTAATTAAATTCTTTGGGTTCTTGGAATATCCCTTTGCAATAATTATAATTATAATTAGATATTTGGTCATTAATTTAAAATATTTTAATATTTTAATATTTTAATATTTATATATTTATATTTCAAATTGCTCTCCCAACTCTCTAATATTTTATTTAAGATATATCTTTGAATCTTTGTCACGCTAATCAAATAAATTAATCACCTCTACTTTATGTTTTATTAAATATTCTTCCCTAAATTATTCAAAAATTAATTATTTTTATTTAAAATAAAAATTAAATCAATTTATATATATCATTGTTTTAAAAGTTTTAGTTATAGAAATTTAATAATGAGATTTTTTTTTTTTATGAAAAAAAAAAATTCAAAGATCGGGAGGCAAAAGTAGGAGTGTACATTCAACCCGACAACCTGAACCAACCCAATCCGAAAAATAAATTAATGACAAATTGATTCAAATTAATCTGTTTGGTCACTAAAATTAAATAAATGATCAATTTGAGCACAACTCTCGGTAAAAAATCATTCATTTTTAAATTTAATAGTGGCTTAAAATCTTATTTATTCAGTCAAGCTCGAATTCTCCGTTCCTATCATATTTATAAGATATATGGGTGTTTGTGGGTTGAATTTTTTTTAGATCGGATTCGGGCCGTAAATTTTTTCAACCTGAATAATTTTTATTAAATAATGAACTCAACTCAATCGAGCCGTAAATTTCTTTGGGTTGAGTTGATTCGGGTTATTTGGGTCATTTATTTAAAATTTTATTTTTAATAAAAATAAAATATTAGTTCATAAAACATTTATTTATTTATTTCTATACATTTAATTAAATTGCGTAACTCAATTTTAATATAAATTTTAAAAATTTTGTCATACAAGATTTATGGAAGAATAAATAATAAAAAAAAAATAATTATAAGTTTAAATAAATTTAAAAGATATTATGTATATATAATTGTATTGTAAGCAAAAATATATATTTAAAAATTAATAATGAATTCGAACTCCGATTTAACTCTTGGATCTCGAGGTTCCACAAGCGGTACTTCCTGATACTATATTCGAAGCAGTTGTTCGAATTCGTTATGATATGCAACTGAAACAAGTTCCTGGAAATGGGAAAAGGGGCAGTTTGAACGTGGGGCTGTTCTTATTTTACCCGAAAGGTTTGAATTAACCTCCCTCCCTCGATCGCATTTCTCCCGAGATTAAAGAAAAGATGCATATCTAGTTTTCGGAGAACACATGAATCAATTGAATCCATAAAATTTCATTTACGTGGATTCGATCTATACAATTGCGTTAGATTGATCAGATTATTTGGCTTATCGAAGTTTTCAAACATTAATATATTATCGGAATAGAAGGGGACAAAAAAGACCTAATTTTTAGAAGTTAGTTAAAAAGAGAGGTGGGTTTGGAGGTATTAGCATTGTTTAAGAAACATGATTGGAAGCATTAAGGAACAATGTGTGTTTTTTTCCTCCTTGAAATTGGGTCTTTCATGCGCAAACACACACCTTTTCCTTTGTATATTTGGTCGTGTCGTGGATGGCGGTGCCGCTCTTTTCAAGTGCCTTTTTATATTGTGTTTTTGTCTTCTATTATTTTATTATGTAACTAAGTTTCCACGTTCTATACGCCCATTTTATTAATGTTTTCGAGAAAAGAAATCTACTGAATTAGTGAATGTCACAATCATATTGTGAAGAGAGTAGGTTGTGACTCTCGTGTTGGTAAAGCGGCGACTCTCGAGTGATACCCATTTGACCACACGAGGGTCAAGATTGACGAGTGATATGATGCGATAGAGAAGGATGGTGTATCATCCAACACACTGTATAATGTGTATATTGAAGTTAAGATGAGGTATAGACAAGAATGAGGTAACGAGTAGATAAGAGTGTTAAAGATAGACTGTTGAAGGGTCGGATAGGGTCTCGGGTCTTAACGTTGAAAGTCTAGACTCTAAAGGGAATTTGGGCATGCGATTTTGGAGTCAAGTCCATCCATATGAAATATGAAAACTCAACAAATTCTATGTTAATCAGACCTTGAAAGGACGCTCCACGACACTGTATGATCGTTAGCCAAAATCATGTTTACATCATCTAAACCAAAAATGCCCCAGAATTTATCTTAGGGAGAGGCATGATATCATCTCTCTACCACTCCTTGGCCTGGGGCCTAAACAAGCTATAGTATGGCACATACATGTGTCATGGTGAAAGCAAACATTGCGAAACGAGTGTCTCGAGCAACTTTCTTTGAAATGAGTTTTTCAAGGAGAGTGTCGAACGGCACAAGTGTGCCAACATTGCACCTCAGCCTATGTGTCATAGGTTGGATCATACATCCGCTATCTAGTACGAAATTTGTAGATAATATGGCATGGACATGGGAGAGCCCAGTGCCTCAATAGAACTAGATGGATAGACTTTTTGGATGTCTCGACATTATGAACGACACGTGGGTCCATTCTCGAAGCCATGACCAAGTGAGCTATGATGGTCGACTACACCCCCGAATTGGGATGACGTCAAAACATATGGGTCATGTTAATTGGGAACCTAGATGATGTTGAGATGCGACATTGCGTCAAGAGACCTTGGCATCGAGTAGAGGCAATGTCGAGCTAAATAACTTGGCCTAGTGTAGAGGCAAGTCGGATGAGTCTCAAAAGATTGAACATGCACGTATAGGCGGTGTGTGGCTGAACAAACTTGGATTCCGCATAAGTTGTATTCGGTTGGCGAAGACAACTCTCGCCTAAGGTCCGATAAAGCCATGAAGACGAGCGAAAAATGAAGATGAGGCTTGGATTCTCTTCAAGGCTGATCGTGAGCGTGTCAAGATCAAGATGTCGCATGTTATATTCTAAGTTAGTTGATGAGATGTTTATATTATGTTTGGACACACACACACTCACACACATTAATGAAAGACAGTTTATGAAAGAACGAATGTACGACCTGCATCATACATTTATGTCACGATTTAAAGCTATGGAGACTTCATGCATTTTTGTATGTTAACTTGCATCAATATACTTTCTCGTTATGATGAGTATGGATGCATACATATAATATCTATGTACGCCATAATATTATGTGGACTCCATTCTCTCCACAGCTCCAACACTGTGAGCGTATGTTGGCTTAAGGGTAAACCTAAGGGGTACATATGCACCTGCCTAATGACACCATGTGCTCGTACTGAGCAGTGTGTAGAAAAGTACTACACATCCAATTTTTGTCCGGACTGGAAAGCAAAGTTCAAAGCTATAAAATATTTCTACGAAAGGATAGATCCCACCAAGTTTGTTTATGTATGCATTGTCAACCCCAATAGTGAGGTTACTTATTGAATATTTTCTAAAATACTGAAGTCATGTACGACTTTTATTTCTTAAGGTAAAAGTATGACACCCCTGTACGGATGATGGCGTCACGATGAAGGTCATGGAACCAGAGTTACGAATGTTGCATTCATGTCTGCTTTAGTAGCCCTTAAGTTAGATCGGGAGATTGCTTTTGTTTTTACTTGAATTCATGTTATTGATTTTCCCACTATTTTGCTAATAACCTTATTGTTTTAAAAGAATTTTTTACTAACGTTTATGATATCTTTTAAATGAATTTTTCTACATGTAATAGACATGTCATGCATGCAATGACTACCTTATTTTTAATAGGAAAACAGGATCGTTACAGTTGGTATTCGAATGGTATGCTTATAAATTTTGTAGACTAGCTTACGATGTAGGCTCATAATGTTTCCATGACCTTGCACCGAGCGCTGGTCACTGTTAGATATGACTTACTAAAGATAATAAATGATGTTGTTTTGTTATCTTGTGGTTTACTATATTTGATCCAAGTATAGTAAGAAGCCTTATCTCCGGTGTTACTTACCACCTTATAGTAAGGAGCCTTAATAGCCAAAATACCCCCATAGTTACGTACTACTCGTTTATGATCCAAGTGACATCTAATTGGCATAAAATTTTATATGGAGCCTTATTTCACGGTTTAAAGGTATTATGTAAGTTTGAGACCATTGGAATATGTTAAGGATTTAAACTAAGATTTGGGGTGGTAAATGACCAAAATACCCTTATAAGAATTCTAAGATATTTCGAAGAATCTAGAGGACTTCAAATGCTATGAAACGTTATGCGAGACTTATTTATGATCTTAAGGGTAATCATGCAAGGTCTTAAGGGGGATTAGAATATGTTTGGTGTATGAACAAAGAGGGACCGAACGAAATTACCCTTAAAAGGTTTTATGAATACCAAGTGATAAGATGGTTATAAAAAATGTATGCATGTGAAGAAATGTTTGACTCATACGGATGAAGGCTTACCTGTTAAGATTTTTGCTTTAGTTGTGCCTCAAGATTTAGGAGAGTACCCTTAGAGTTGGAACCCGAGATCCTTAAGACCTCTCGATGTGTAGTGCAACATAGTCCTATGACATAGACTACGTCACAGGGAACACATGAAGCCTTGAGTGTAGATATTTAGACTATGTCACAGGGATTGCACGAAACCCTAGACATAGGTATGCATATTTCATAGTAGAGAACACATAAAGCCTTGGATGCAGGTACCAAACTATCTCACGGGGAATGAATGAAGCTTCGGACATAGGTCAAAATTGAGTTGTTCACTAACCGTAAAACCTCACAGATCTCCTAGAGGAGTGTCTAATGGCCAATACACAACAACCAAGAACGGTCCAAGGTTCTCAAACAAAAACCATGACCAAGGGGAGTTGTCCCTCGAGAAAATGACGTAAAAAAAGAAAGTAAGTCATCTTGAAAGAAGTGGGAAAATTATAAATTAAGTATTTGAGGTTTTCTAGCATTAGTATCAACATGGGACGTTGATTTCAATAAAGTTGTGAACCCACTTCAAGTTCTTAAGATTATGGATAGAACGATAGAGTAGAGTTGAGGTAGACCAAGCCATAGATACGTGAGCTACTAAGTCAGACTTCAAACACTTTAGCATTTTCTATTTAACACATTAGTGTAATCGTTAAGAGAAAATGATCGACCCATGTGGCCATTTATTAAATATCACGAACGGATCAAGGTAGCAAGAAAGAAGATGCATGCTTCCCAAGAACGTATGAGCCAAGCAGGACAATGTATCAAAGATTTTCTCTAAGTTTCAATATGGTCGTTATGAGTGACTCTGAGGTCTTATGACTTACTAATGTCCACAACTTGAAGAGGTTCTTAGACTAATTTGTGTAATGTATATAATAAACATAGTAGCTTAGTCAAGGTCTAACCGAGTAATAAAATGAACCCTTAAGCCAACTTGGTGTTTCTATACAGTGAGCTTTATACCAAGTTCTCAGAGTACGAGTCTTGAATGAATAGAAATATTTTCTTTGGACATCGAATGTTGAATAACGTGATCTGGTGTACACTTTAAACGAGGAATAGCTTTATTGGTCTAGACTTGTTCAGAGGCATAAAGTTATAAGTTCTCTCGTTTTGATGATTTGATGATGTAGAAGGTTTACTCGGATATTTTGAATTTGACTTAGTCGATTCACGCAAGCACAACTTGCAGTTACAACGAGCCTGTGACGAGTTTTTTGAAGTTAAGGAATAGGTTTGCCTTAACTTTAGTATATAGTTATGCTAGATGATATATGAAGCTAGTAAAGTCTAACGATGTTACGGAGAGATCTAGTTGGAATACTAGGTAACATCAAAAGGTTAGCATCTTACGACATATTTACTAAAGGAACCTAAGATTATTTGCCCCACCCATAGTTGAATTGACGTTCCTAAGAACCTAGAAGATCTTCACGGCATCTAGGAATGACCAAGGTAACTCACTAGCAGTTAGTAGTACGATGGGTCATCAAGCCCACTGTTAGCAAATATTGTCCGCTTTGACCTGTTACGTATCAGCGTCAGCCTCAAGATTTTAAAACACGTCTATTAGGGAGAGGTTTCCACACCCTTATAAGAAATACTTCGTTTCTCATCTCCAACCAATGTGGGATTTCACAATCCACCCCTTTGGTAGCCCAGCGTCCTCATTGGCACACCACCCAGTATTTGGCTATGATACAGTATGTAACAGCCCAAGCCCACCGTTGACATATATTGTTCGCTTTGGCTCGTTACTTACCGTCATCAGCCTCACGGTTTTAAAATTTGTTTCCTTGGAAGAGGTTTCTACACCCTTATAAGGAATGCTTCGTTCCTCTTACTATTTGTGACAACCCAAGCCCACCGCTAGCAAATATTGTTCGCTTTGGCCCATTACGTACCACCGTCACCCTCACAGTTGTAAAATGTGTTTACTAGGGAGAGATTTCCACACCCTTATAAGGAATGTTTTGTTCCCCTCTCCAATCGATGTGGGACCTCACAGCCTTCTGTCTTCTTCTGTACACCATTATCGCTAGTACTTCCCTACTAAGAGGTAGTAGTATAGGTATCATCGAGGCAAGCTTAGGCCAGATAGTATAGTGCGTCGAGACGACCAAATGTCCTTATATAAAGGAAAAGGCTAGGGGTCCCCTGAACAAGGGCACTAAATAGTAAAACTCGTCCTTAGAGGGGCATGGTGTCATGTAGTAAGACATAGTAGCTAGCACATGGGGGTCACTCCCTCGAACTAGGGTGACTTTATGGTCTTGTGGGAGTGTTCGCTAGCTAACCTCTCATGAATGATGTACAGGTTGACAAACATTATACTATTCCGTCAAATGATTATAAGGTAGCGTCTCAACTCAAAATACTAGTCATTCACTGTGTAAGCAATGCAAATTAAGTTAAATAATAGAATGGTTGAGAAACTTGTGCAAACCCCCGGGGACAAGATTCAGCTCAATAACTTTGAAGTCTCCCAGGTGCTCAAATTATAATAGAGAGTAGGTTCGAACTTCATAGAGCCTAGAGAAAATCTGTGGATACGTGTTTAGTTAAGGATGCGATGAGAGCTTACAAGTAGGTTGCTAACTGAGTACTTTTATACTCACCTCTTTCCACTTCTTTTTTATTTCAAGTGTTCGTGAGCTGCTGATCGAGTGGGAAGCATTTGAGAGCTGCATGGTCATAGAGGGGGACATTCTAGAGTGTCAATTCGTCTTTCTATTTTGATGGCCTAGCGTTCTCATTAGCACACCGCCCGATGTTTGACTCTAATACCATTTTTAATGACTCAAGCTCATCACTAACAGATACTGTTCGCTTTTGCTCGTTATGTATCACTGTCAGCCTCACGATTTTGAAATGCGTTTGCTAGGGATAAGTTTTCACACCTTTATAAAGAATGTTTTGTCCCCTTCTTCAACCGATGTGGAATCTCACAATCCACCCACCTTGGAGACCTAGCGTTCTCATTGGCACACCACCCGGTGTCTGCCTTTGATATCATTTGTAATGGCTAAAACCCATCTCTAACAGATATTGTCTGTTTTTGCTCGTTAGGTATCATTGTCAGCCTCACGATTTTGAAACACGTCTACTAGAGATAGGTTTTCACACCTTTATAAAAAAATGTTTCGTCCCGCTCTCCAACCGATGTGGGATCTCAAAATCCACCCACCTTGATGGCCTAGCGTTCTCACTGGCACACCGCCCGGTGTCTACCTTTGATACCATTTGTAACGGCTCAAGCCCATCACTAACAGATATTGTCCGCTTTTACTCGTTACATATCATTATCAGCCTCACGATATTGAAATGCGTCTGTTAGGGATAAGTTTTCACACCTTTATAAAGAATGTTTCGTCCCCTTCTCCAACCGATATGAGATCTCACAATCCACCCACCTTGGTGGCCTAACGTTCTCATTAGCACACCACTCGGTGTTTAGCTCTGATACCATTTGTAATGACTCAAGCGCATCCCTAACAAATATTGTCCGTTTTCACTCGTTTTACGTATCTTCGTCAGTCTCACGATTTTAAAACACGTCTACTAGGAATACGTTTTCACACATTTATAAAAAAATGAATTATTTCACTTTTAGGTTAATACAATGGATTATTTCAATAATTGTATAGAATAAAGTATCAAAATTGATGGATTAAAGTAAAGCATCAATTAAATGGAATAAATTTGTTTGATTATTTTATTTTATTTTTTATATTTTGTCTAATACGACGGCGTATGAACAACGCTCAACATTCCTCCCGTTTTCCAAGTAACAAACGGGAAAGTCGTGACATATGACTAACAAACCATTAAATGGTGGGCGACAGTTTTTAAAGGGATTCTTATTCTTTGTTTTTATTATTATTTATTTATTTATTTATTTATTTATTATTATTATTATTATTTTGTTAAATTAAAAATTAAGTTTAAAATTCGAACATCTGACTTCTTGTATAGATTTTACTCCCGTTGAAAATTATAACTATAATTATAGAACTTTTAGGACTGTGTCGGTGTCGGGTCGATATTTAATCTTGGAATATTGTCGGGTAAGATTTATTAAATTTAATTTTAATTTAAAAATTATTCAATAAATTAAAAAGAATTCGAGTCTATTTATGTCAAACACCACTTTAAACTTTCGAACATGCTCTTAATCTATACAGAGAACGCGTTTGATTCCGACGACCTACATCAAAGTTGTAAGAAAGAACCACTCGTGTTTGGTGCAGCATCTCTGACCTTATTAACCTAACAAGGGTCCACATTTGTATTCTTTATGACGATTAGTTGGTATAAACATAGTCGTACCTGATTGTGTATGTTATATGGTGGTTGAAGGATACTATGTATTCGGACCGTTAGAGAATCTCCAACGATCCGTTCGCTACGTAGTTGTTAAAACATGGGTAGGGTCCATATGAGTATTGTCACGACTTGATTTTCGAAGTTTCGAAATTCGGCTTTTCCTTTCGAGCTTCCTCTCAAGGCTTTAAAACATGTCGTCTGCTAGGGGAAGGTTTCCGCACCCTTATAAAGGGTCTTTTGTTCTACTAAATCCACCTCCCTTTGAGCCCCGGCGTCCTTACTGGCACACCGCCTCGTGTCTACCCCCTTTGGGGAACAGCGAGATGGCTGGCACATCATCCGGTGTCTGGCTCTGATACCATTTGTAACGCCCCAGATCCACTACTAGCAGATATTGTCCTCTTTGGGCTTTTGCTTTCGAGCTTCCCCTCGAGACTTTAAAACTCATCTGATAGGGGAAGGTTTCCACACTCTTACGAAGGGTCTTTTGTTCTTCTAAATCCACCCTCCTTTGAGGCCCAGCGTTCTTACTAGCACACCACCTCGTGTCTACCCCCTTTGGGGAACAGCGAGAAGGCTAGCAAATCGTCCGGTGCCTAGCTCTAATACCATTTGTAACGACCCAGATCCACCGTTAGCAGATATTATCCTCTTTGGATTTTTCTTTTCGAGCTTCCCCTCAAAGCTTTAAAACGCGTATGCTAGAGAAAGGTTTCCACACCCTTATAAAGGGTATTTTATTCTCCTCCCAATCAACGTGGGACATCACAGTCCAAACTTATTACACGTAAGAAAAAGAAGAAACGGAAAAAATCAAATTAGAACGCTTTTAAAGATATGATTAAAGTAAAATAATCTCTTTTGCTTACTAATTAAATTAATCCAAAGCCATTTAAAAAAAAAAAAAATGCTATATGTCTTCCTAAAGGGAATTGCCTGTCCCCCACTCAATATATTAAACTATTAATGAAAAATAAATATTAATTCCATTTTTATTTTATTTTAATTTGACGAACCTTCCAAAAAAAAAAATTCTTAGAAAGTCGTCGAACATAGAATTACTTCAAGCAAAACATGCTTAACTTTAGAGATTTTACGACAAGATTGTACCTATATTTTACTCGAGTGTCACATGCACACCAACTTTCACGTTGGTTCCTCCCCGAACCACATTTTATTATGAGAGGTATCGCTCTGATACCATTTTATAACTTCCCATGCCCAAGATTCGGAATCCTCACGAACCATCACGAACCCTTTCAACATGTTTTGTCCTCATTCACATGCATTCTAGGAAAATTCTTAGTAAGTCAGCTAGTGTAGAATTGCTCCAAGTAAAACACACTTAACCATGAAATTCCTAGTTACTATATATACCAATAGGATAAAGCACACTTACACGCGTTTTAATATGAAAAATCTTATAAATGTAAGAATTAATATAAATTAGAAAGAAATGCAATATGACAATCAAATATAAAAAAAATAATAATAATAATAAATAATAACAATAATAAAACAACAAAGCGTGATATCCCGCGTTGGTTGGAGAGAAGGACGAAACACTCTTTATAAGGGTGTGAAAACCTTTCTTAGACACGTTTTAAAGCCTTGAGGAGAAGCTCGAAAGGGAAAATCCAAAGAGGACAATATCTGTTACAAATGGTATCAAAGCTAGATACGGAACAACGTGCCAGCAAGGAGACTCAAGTGGCTCTTCTCCGAAGGGGTAGACACGAGACAATGTGCTAGTAATGATGTTGGTGATTTGGTGGAGTCCCACATCGAACAGAAAAATGAATGAGTGCTAGTGAGGACGCTAGGCTCTGAAGGAATGTGGACAATATCGTTAGCGGTGGAATCGGGCTAATAATAAAAATTCATATCTTTCGTATTAATAATAATATAGTTCTCGATTTTTGTACCTACTTCATTTTGGTCCCTAAATTTTAAAATATATTTTTCTAGATTTTATTTTAATATTTTAAACTTGACATTATTTCCCCCTAATTTATCATAATTTATCATAACGTCCATGCCACCCTATGATAGAACTATGTTGCATTTAAGAATGGACCCACTTCAATATCATTTAATAATTAATATAATATTAATTTTATTATCATTTTTAATTTAACATCTTTTTATATATATATATATATATATATAAATATATATATAAAAGACACAATCGCACTTTCGAAGGCAGCGGACTAGCGATTGTGCGGCACTCACTTTCCAACAACAAGTGAGCTAAGCCAATTTGTTCTTGCGTCGCCTACGGCCAAGCGACGTATGATCGAGCCTCTAGCCTCAGTTTTAAAAGAAGATTTTAGAAAACGAGGAGAGAGGAAGATTTTAGAAATAGAGATTTTGGAAAGAGACGTTATATAAACAAGCAAGAAAAAGATAACAACGGCTTAGCATATATAACCTTGGGTAGAGAGAAGTTGACATCTATATATATATATACACACACGACGGCATCACAACTTGAGACCATGACACATGCATAGAATAGTGATATTTATTTTCTTAGACTTATACTAGAATAGGATATTTTTAATTTAAATGCTTATTAACTTTATTTAGCTTTTTATTGTGTCGTTTTAAAGGTGTTTTCGAAACACGCAAGTCAATGACTGTGTTTTAAGACAAAGATTACGTTTTATGGAATATATATATATATATATATATATATATATATATATATATATATATATATATATATATATGACGACATCGCAATTTAAGACTATGACACATGCATAGGGTAGTGATATTTATTTTCTTAGACTTAAGTGGATGTTTTTAATTTAAATATTTATTTAGCCTTTTGCTATATCGTTTTAAAGGTGTTTTCGAAACACGTAAGTACATAGATGTGTTTTAAGACAAATGTTACTTTTTATGGAATTTAAATGAAGTCCTTTCGCATTTGATCTTAAATTAAAAATTATGTTTTAAAATATATATTTTTTTTTTACAGAAATATCAAAAGCAAATAAAATATTAAGAAGTTTCTAGTAAATTGTCGCACCATAATATATTTGAAGGGCTAAAACGGAATAAACAAAAAGTTTAGGGATTAAATTGAGATTTAAATTTCAAATAAAAATAATAAATAAATAATTTCAATAAATAAATCTGGAGGGAAAATGACTGAGAGACATGGACGCTTCCCTCCCATTCTCCTTTTCTTCTCCCCTCCTTCTTCCTTCCGTTTCCACTCTCTTTCTTCATCAGAAACTTCGCCATAGCTTCAATCCTCGACTTCCACTTCCGTTTCAGGTGATCAATCTATCTTATTCTTTATTCATTTCTGAATTCTTTAGTTTACGAACTGATTTTAGCATCGGATTGCGCCGTCTGATGTGAGGAAGAGGATGTTAATAAGAAACGTGCGCCGGAAGTTTTCCGGCGGTTTCTGGCGTTTTTATTCGTCTGAAAACCGCCGAATATTGGCGGTTATTACTAAGTAGATGAGTTTTTTTTTTTTTTTTTTAAGAGAACCTAATTTCTAGTACGTTTGTTACACGATTCTCTATTTGATTATCTTGATCGAGTTTCGACCATTACTTGTGGAGTTGATTTGAAATTTGTGTTGTATTGTGGTGTAGTGTTCATTTGAGTGCCTTGATTTATTTTTCAGATTTGGATTTTTTAACTTGGCTGATTATTGTTTAGCGTATTTGTAGAGGAGTTTGAGAATTTTACTGAATGCGTTTGGAGGCTACGATTTAGAATTTGTTTTTACGTTTTGATTTGTTTGCGAAGTAGAAGACAATGGAAGCAATGAAGTTGGATGTGTATTATTGCAGTGTTCAATAAGTACAAAGGAATATCGGACAGAGGCTATGAGGAACTTCGTTATGTCGGAATTTTCTATTAATCTAGATTCATTAATATATATATTTTTAATTTTCTCAATCATTAACTTGAATAATATTGATTCAGAAAGAGCTAACGGGAGCCAGTGTACCAACAGACATGGCCTACAAATTCTAATTTGTGAGTGGATAACATTTCTTTTGGCTGAGTGCATTAACCTCTTACCAAATTTCTTTTATTGTATAAATTAGTGAATTTGATTATATTTTTTTTGTTTTTTTGGTTCAACATCATGTGCGAATGGGTGAGAATTTGAACCTTTCATGGAAAATACATAGTTTGATCATTTAAGTAATGCTTAAATTAATATTGTAGAGTTTATTAAATGCTTTAGTTAATTGCTAACAAAAGACCATTGCATCAAGTTTCTATATATTGGACTTATTATAACATTTGCTTTACAATCGCTAGAATACATTTGCCAATTGGTTTTTTTTTTTTTTTTTTTTTTTTGCAGCTTGTGATTTTCTTAATTTGTTTGGTGATAATTCTTTGTCATTCATTTATAGGTTAATTGCACGTGATATTGTTTTTCCAATTATTTAGCTCCGGAATAATAAAAAAATAAAAAAAATCTATTTATTCATATTAGGAATTGAACTTGCATATACGTATATATATATATATTTTTTGTTTCTTTGGTTCTCGTATGCATATTCAATGCTTGCTTTTTATTCTCTCATTTGCATATCTATGTAACTATAGTTTTTATAGTTTTTCTTAAGTGGGTTGTGGTTCTATTTTACCTATAAGAGTAATCCATTAAGAAATATGATTTTTAAGCTACAAATATTATAAAATTTGAGGTCCGTATGATTATTGTATCGAATATTTTGTTGGGTTAGTCATATTTTTTCGACGTCCTTAAATATATGGATATATAAATGCTTTCCACGTAAGAAGCATATATGTTGTATCTTTTATTTATTTCTTTATTTTAGAAAGAATAGATTGTTTCAATTGACTTGTTGTGTGTAAGAGTCTCTTTATAGTTCTCTTTATGGTTACATTCTCTTCTATTAAAGTAGTCATACTCTTAAAAAACTTTGACGGATTTTTGTGTTTGAGGGAAACTTTTGAGTTAATAATTTCATATTTTGTTTAGTTGTGAATTCTAGAGGATAAGTGGATATGTATCTGTCTTTTTTTCTGTTCCAACGTTTATGAAGTTTGAAAACACAATTTTGGTCATAGGAAGCACAAGAAAATTGGAGTTTTGAGTCCAGTCTCCATTGCTGTTGGCCTTCAAGTGCCGACTCTTCCAACCCTCATATTTGACCCGTCCCCACCCACTCTGTATTCGTGTGGCACACATGGTGGGTCGTGCCGAAAAGAAAAAAAGATTTAACTTTTCGGTTTCCCACGGTTTAAAGAGAGTATAAAAAGTAGAAAATCTTGGATATTAAAAGTTATCAATCATCGAAACGCCAACAAATGGATCCGTTTCTTTTTGCCGTCCCTTTCCGTCTGCCCCTTCCTCCTTCCCCCTTCCGTTGTCTTTCCTGCTTACTTATCTCTATTCCCTTGTGCTGCTACCATCATTTTCATAAACTCTAAGCTCTAAACATTCAACTATTTGTCAATATGTGCGTGTGGTAGGTAGTAGGCCATAGCAGCCACTTTATAAGTCATTTCTGCTTTTCTAAGCACAAATATATGTCGCTCTGTGTATATAATACAACATGGCATGGGCGTGCATGTATACCTTAATAAAATAAAATAGCTGATCAAAAGCACTTGAGCATTACATCGTATTTTATTTCCTTTTTGAGGTAAACAATTAAAATTCGAGATTCCTGCTTGGTTGTTTCTGTCTTCCTTCGTCTTCTTATTCATTCCTAGCTTTTGCTTGCTTCTTCTAACTCCTGCACTTCAGAGTCAGACTTCTATACCAGCGTAGGAAGGTATGTTTCGTGCCGATCAAAAAGTATCAAACATATTTTAATAAACTCGTATCTCATTAATAGTTGAACTATTTAGGCTGTTTTCATACTCTACTCTGTTTTCCTACTCATTGTTCTAAATGCCACACTTTCCATTGGAGGTCTGTATTCATCGATAAATTTTATGACGTCGATTTCTCTTTTGTTCATTGTTTGATCGAGTGTGTCCATGCAGCTTATACGCCTCGTCGAGAAATTAAAAAAAAATATAATTTCTTGGTTGGAAAAAATGGAAGTCGGAAACCCAGATGCCTCTTCAATCAAAGCCCTCTCTGTTTCTCAGGTACAGAAACGAACCAAAAATTTAACATCCCCCGGTTTTTGTTCAAGATTTGAAGATTGTATAACGGCTAATTACAGGTGGTAGAAGAGTTGAAAGAGCTGTGGGGTTTGACCTTTCCGGTAACTACCATGAACTTTTTGGTGTTTTTAAGGCAGGTGGTCTCTGTCTTGTTCTTGGGCAGAATTGGAAGCCTTGAGCTAGCAGGTGGTGCACTTGCTATAGGATTTACAAATATCACAGGCTATTCTATTATGGTGGGTTTAGCCGCTGGGTTGGAACCCTTATGCAGCCAAGCCTACGGAAGTAAAAATTGGGATCTCCTCTGTCTTTCTCTGCAACGCATGATCTTAATCCTCCTCTTTGCAACTATACCCATCGGTTTTCTCTGGATCAACCTTGACAACATCATGGTGTCTTTGGGTCAAGATCACCAAATCACAAGGATGGCGGCTATTTATTGTATTTATTCTCTTCCAGACCTTTTAACAAACACCTTGTTGCAACCCTTAAAAATATTTTTGAGGTCACAAGAGGACACGAAACCCTTGATGTATAGCACTCTGGTAGCAGTTGGCCTTCATGTGCCTCTGAATTACATGATGGTGGTGGCGCTGGGGATGGGAATGCAAGGAGTGGCAATGGCTTCGGTGATAACAAATTTGAACATTGTGGGATTGTTATCTGGATACGTGTGGGTGTGGGGAAGGAAAGGGGTGATGAGATGGACGTTGAAGGTGGGTGAGGTTTGTGGAGGCGTGGGGCCAGTGATGAAGCTAGCTATACCGAGTTGCTTGGGAATATGTTTGGAGTGGTGGTGGTATGAAATAGTGACAGTATTGTCTGGTTATTTATCCAATCCAACGTCGGCTGTGGCCGCCACTGGGATTCTCATCCAAACTACAAGCATGATGTACACCGTACCCCTGGCTCTCTCTGGTTGCGTCTCCTCCAGGGTAAGTTTCCTCCCCAATCTCTTATAATTATTATGTTTTTTTCTTACATTTTTCTCGTCGTATCTATAAATCTAGAAAAATTGTGAAAACACTACGTAGATTTATCTCTGTCGTATCTATAGTCTGCCAATTATTATTGTGATTATCTTTGTGTATTATGTAATCATTAATTTTTGACAAGTCATATGCTTGTTTCTCATGATCCTTGTTTAACATTTGTCAATTGTACAGTTTGTCAGTCAATATCCGGTATGGTCAACCGGTAAAAACCTTTAATTGAGTAAAGCTATAAATTTACAGACTTATTACCAATAACCCACGTCATTTTCTAATCCTATATTTCGATGTGGAACCTTTCATTTTCAGCCGTCTCTCTCTCTTCTTTGTTTGGTTATAGGTATATTAGCATTTTAGGACATTTTGTATCTTACACGGCTGCATATGAACTCCATATCTTCAAAAGGGATAAATCCTTAGTGCGTTTTTCCCTTTTAGATTAGACCTTAGTGGTTCTTACTCTGGAGGTGGTCTCCGTCGACCACTGCTCGTGCGCGTATCTCTCTCTTTAGGTAGAACACACTCCTTTCTATGTATTTGGCTAATTGTTTAGCCGCCCGTTCATCTTCAGCCTACGAGCACCCATCAGTGAACTGTCACGCATTGAAAGAGAGGTTTTTTCTCTAGGTAAACTTTCTGGCTATCTTGCACCATAGACCTTTTATCGCTAGGCGGCCTAGAGGCCTTAACTTTTTTCTCTTGATTATGAAACTTTTCCCCTTATTATCTTACTTGTCACCCTATACAAGATGAACTCTTCTTATTTTGAGCCATGTTAGTATTAAGATTTGTCCTCGTTTGGTACTTTGGGCTTGTGGAATGAATACTTTACTAATAACAATCCCGGTTTTGTGGTTCATATTTCTACCAGTTTGATTATCAAATCAGCCCAGTAAGATGTCCGTTCTTCCCAATAGAAAATAAGGGAAGATAGTTTTATCTCTCTTTCGTAGGAGATAGTTTCTTTGATGAACACAACTTTTTGTAAGAAATACCTTATTAACCCTAATTGAAAAGATATTACAAAAATACTCTGAATAAGCTACTTCATGTACTATGTATATCTTTGGGATAAAATTAGGTTGGAGGGGTATTTATAGTAAAAGCTAAACAATTTATTCCTAAAATATATAATCATTTATTTTTAAAATATCTTAATTCTTTTCTTAAAGTAATAGGTATCTAATACTTAAATCATTCTCTTAAAATATCTAGGTATAATTTTTCTAAACAACAAACTCTATTATGGGAGTGGGAGTGGGAGTGAGGATGTTTTTAACATTCTTTAGTTGTTTTTGTTTACCCTTTATTTCTATGTTCATGGTTCAGTAGAGATTGCTGTTTGAAGTACATGCCATTTCATGGAAAGATTTCTTCAAACCAGTTCATTAATTTGGAAAAACTGGAAAATCTAGTAAATTTTTTAAGCCATGAATCTAACAGCATTTAAATTTAAGCTCTCCATTAACAGTGGGGCTGAAATTATATTGGCATTTATTTGGGCACATGATGCCTATTTGTGCGTCTGGGAGGCGCAGAACCATGATGCATAAGATAGCATGGGTTTTGGAGAACGGGAGGGGGTGAGAAGAGGGTAGCACGTGTACGTAGGGACAGCCTATCCACTGATGATCTAAAAAGTTGTGTACACGAGGGGTCCAGTAAGAAAATTTTGTAGTATTCTTTCGTATAGGCACCGCACTCATTTATTATGCATCAGTATTGTTAAGTACCAATGAAGTTGACTAGAAAAGGAAGAGGTCGTCTGAGAACCATTATTTTGATATGAATTATGTTTGAGTGCAACTTAGAAGTAAAATCAGGAGAGGTTTGGTGGACAATATTATTTTGATACGTTGTCTTTGTCAATTGATATCTCAAAACTATCCAAGATCTGAAGGACTTATTTAAACTTATAGGAAAAAGGCCCTCTACCTGAAACTCAAAGTGTTGAGGATATTTAGTTTTAATTATAGTTTACTATATGGATCATATTTGACCTTTTATGATCGACAAATATCTTATATAATCTTCCATTATAGTTTAACATATCGAAATTGGCTAGAACTTCTTCTTCATGAATAGTTCCTTGATCATATGATCGGAACTAGTCGATCGGATTTGAATTGGAGGTCTTGAACTCGAGTTTGTGAAAGACTCTTGCCGCTTCTTTCATTTAAACCTTTTTTTTATTGCCTTAAAAGATCCGGCTTCTTCTTTCTTTTATGAATCCAGCTAGTTAAAATCCTTTCTTCTCTTGAGTGATTGCTTGAGTTAAGCCTAATTTCCTCGTTTTGAGTCCCGATTTTTAGTCCTTGGAGGATCTTTCGAATCTTAGCACAATGGATTCTATAGGCCTTATTTGTACTCTTTTGGAAGCATCTGGAAATGACAGGGGATTAGTTTTAATGTCCTTAAACAATTCTAAGGATTTTAAGGTCATTCAAAATTGTTTTTTTTTTTTTTTTTTTTTTTTTTTTTTTTTTTTTTTTTTTTTTTTTTTTTTTTTTTTTTTTTTATTATGAATGAAAGTAGAATGAGTTGAGATAAACTTCCGAATGTGTTTTACTGGGAAGAGTAAATTCATTTGTCATCTTTCTTGTAAATTGTTAAAGATCTGATTGTGACAACCGAGAACGCACTTAGATTGTTGTAACCCATTAAAAAGCTTCTGATTTGATTGATGCAATAAAATATGATTTTGTTGGGAAGCGAGTGTGTCCACATGAATCCCCACCGTTGATCTCATCCCTTTTGTTTATGATCAATTCTTGATCTGATTAGGCTGTAATGTACATAACGCAAGGCAGGTAGGGAAGGAGCTGGGAAGTGGAAAGCCAAGGAAAGCGAAAGCTGCAGCCATGGTGGCATTGGGATGCGCACTTGTGGTAGGCGGAATCAACGTGACGTGGACGGTGATTCTCCGGCGGACATGGGCCACATTTTTCACAGACGATATGTCGGTTAAATCATTGGTCTCTTCGGCTTTGCCAATCATAGGTCTCTGTGAGCTTTGGAACTGCCCGCAGACCACTGGATACGGCATCCTTCGTGGCACTGCCCGTCCTGCTGTGGGTGCTCGTATCAACTTGGGATCCTTTTACCTGGTGGGTACCCCTGTGGCTGTGGGCTTAGCATTTGGGCTTCGAGTTGGGTTTGTTGGGCTTTGGTTTGGGCTGCTCTCGGCCCAGATCGCTTGTGCTGTGTCGATGTTATATATGGTTTTGGTGAAGACTGATTGGGATGCAGAGGCTTTGAAGGCTAAGCAGCTCACTGGTTTGGAAATGACGGCCGCTAATGGTGCAGAAGGGGAAACCATGGGGCTCCTTGGTGAGGAAAATAGCCATTAACTTTACATTCTCTAGAGAGAGATTGAAATGGTTTTTTCTTTTTCTTCTTGTTTCTTTCGTGTTTTTTGGCTGTTGGTGGTGTTATCTATTTTGTGTGAATGTTCCTTTGCGTTTTTGAAGTCTTGTGGTGATGCAGCGTTTGATTAGAGGCTTCCAAGTCATTCTTGTTTGTCATAATCATAGAAATTCAATCCATCCATTGGTGCGATGAGATTGTTACCAGTGAGTCCCTTATTCCCTAACTAATTTAGGGAATGATCATGGGTTTATAAGTAAGGAATACGTCTTCATTGGTATAAGGTCTTAAGGTCTTTTGAGGGAGCCAAAAGCAAAATCACGAGAGCTTATACTCAAAGTGGACAAATATTATACCATTATGGAGATCCATGATTCCTAATATGGTATTAGAGTTGTGCTCTTAGCTTAGTCATGTAAGGTGTACTTTGTTCATGGGCTCTAAAGAAAGGAGTCGAGCCTCAATAAAGGAGAGGCTCTATGGCGTACTTTATTCAAGGGGAGTATATAGGGACAATATCATACCAATGTCAAGATCTATGATTCCTAACATAGTGCATTCGAGTGCAGTATTCAGTATAGTTTTCAGTATATCTATGGGTGGATTTTTTTTTTCTTTTTTTTCTTTTTTTTCTTTTTTTTTTTCTCTTAATCAATTATGTGAGCCATTGCTTAGCTAGAAGGTTGAATTGATAGGATAGTTGATGACTTAATTCAGTCATCGTAGAGAGTGTGTTGGATAAAGCTGTTCTCTAATGTTACCAACTATTTTAACAATAGTTTAGCTGATTGTGAACCGGGGAAATCATCAAAACTTGAATTAATTATGGTAACAACAGTCGGGGAAATTCTAATTTTTTTGATTGACATACGAACTATAGTACATTATCAAACTTTGGGAAGCACAACGGCTACCGTCATCAATTGTCGAGCTATTTGTGTCATGTTATTTGTAAGAGACACTATTTTTGTTGGTATGAGATTTTTTTAAAAAACTAAAAGCAAAAGTCATGAAAACTCCTCACACTAATCATAGTGAAAATTCATGGTAGAGCTCTATTGCTTTCTCAAGTGTCGAACCAAGAAGTTGAGAGCTTTGAAGATGTTGTGATAGTAAAAATATGTGGTAGAGCTCTATTGCTTCCTCAACAAAAAAATTGTGAGCCTCGAAGTGTTGTCATAGTGAAGGTCCATGGTAAAACTTTATTACTTCCTCAAAGTATTGAACAAATAAGTAGTGAGTCTCGAAAGTATTGCTTGCTTTAGTGAAGATCCATGGTAGAACTCTATTAAACTAACGATGTGTACACATTCAACAATATAAGTATGAATCAAGAGGTAGGAAGAGAAATTTTGGGTCAACCTCATTTGGACATACGTAAAGGAGTTTTGGTGGAAAGGGTTAGGATCGCACATCAACACACACTCGATGAGAGAAATTACAGGGAGGAATAATGACTCCAAGTATGTACAGTATTAGAGAATAAAGAAAAAAAGTAAATTTTCAAAACACAACCTAAGGGTATATATATGGTTAAGTTTATATATTCTTCTACTGTATATAACTTATCTACCCTATATAACTTTACTAATAAAGTGATTTACTATATACAAATGTTTACTATATATGATCAATTACTATATTTGTCATCTATTATCTTATTGTGTATAACCCTGGAGTAAACTATAAATATGTAGCAGAGTGCAGACGCATGCACCAGATGCAGAGGTAGAGGCAGACGCAGACGCATGCGCCAGATGCAGAGATAGACGCAGACGTAGACGCATAGTGACTCATGGGCTTGAGCTGTGTGGGCTTGAGCCTATTTTATTTATTGTTTTAAGGTTTTTGGGTTGGGTTGAGTTAACCCAATAATTTGAACTTTGAACTCGAATCCAACTCGAATCAGATCAGATTCCAAGGCCAACCTAAACCCAAAATCCTTTTAAACTCAACCCAACCCTTATAATTTGGGTTAAGTTCTCGAGTTAGCGGGTTGGATGTACACCACTACCTCAAATGTCATGTCAAGAATGAAGGCACCAATCAGAAGGTTCCACGTGTCATGCCAAGAGTGTGACTACTCCTCCAAGTGCGTGACCAACTTTCACACGTGAAACTGCTCATGGAAGGCCCTCCAGGCACGTGGTGAGGTCCTTTTTTTTTTCATCCAACTATTTATCATCAACCTTAATTTAACTTGAATTAGGAGCTATTAAAAATTTTTTAAACAAAATTGCAACGAAAGAGCAAGTTTTGGAAGGCATGTATCCCCCAAGTAAGTAGTCATTAGAACTTCCTTCAAATAATACTGGTAGCGCCAAGACATGCTAGCATGCGAGCATATATCTTGCTTAGGTGGTTAGAATATACAGGAGTAGGACGTTAGAAAGGCAATTTTAAACAAGAATGCATTGTATGTTATGAAATTCTATTGAAATGCCCCTAGGATATGAAGAATAGGGTGTTAGAGCTTGAACGGTTTCACATTGACCTAGGTCAATACGTTTTTCAGTAGACCGAACACCTTATGATCGTAAGTGGCGATTAGTAGTTGAAATCATAATGCTCCCAAAAATTAGAATACCCTCGAGGAGGTAGCCCCCAACATCTTAGAAATGTGAGTTCAAAAATGTGACTCAGATCGATTATATATGATAGCGTGACAAGACAATTTAGTTACTATCATGTGTAGCAATGAGTTTAAGATTGAGGTCACAATTCCGTAAACCAGTCTTGAGAGGAACTAGGAATTACATGGGTAACTAGCTTGGAACTTCGAGACCTTCCTAGAAGCTCCGTTAGTTGTAAAATTAAGACCGAACTTCCTAGAGCATAGAGAAAAGCCTATAGTAATTTACTAGAAATGAATACCATGGGATCCTACAACTGAGCTGCATATTGAGTATTTTTATACTTGACATCAGTAAGGGGTCATCCCGGGACATCAGTTTTGTTTGTGTAATTTGCGTCTTTATTTTCTTTGAAGTTTGTACCCCGAACCCTATTCTGTTCATAAATAAACTTCAACCGCACCAACTTGAATGCTGTGTTGTTTGTTTTTTTTTTTCGACTTTTAGAAAAATATAATACAAATAAACTTTATTTCCACTAAAAGTCGATTCGTCAAGTAGAATCTTGCTGTGAAATTGAAAAACGTTCATCAATGAACTAAAAAAAAACGACACAATCGTAAAAGATAAAAAGTAAAAAAAAAAACTCTTATTATGAAATTGAAAAACACTTTACCGAGTTTACGGTAATTTAAACAATTTTATTTTTAAAAACATAACCAATAAGTACACATTTTTTTGACACGTATAAGAAATCTTTCTACTCGAGAAACTTAATGAAGAATGTAACGGATATAGTTAAAATTAATACAATCCGCTAAATTTAAAGTTTAAATCAATTAAATTTAAAATTATAGTGAAAAAAAAAAACTCTTATTATTATTTTTTTTTATTGCTCCAACAATTAATATTAAAGTTAAAATTGCAACATGATTTAGATTTAATCTGATGTCACGATCATGCTTGTTCAAAGCATTTTGCTTATGACCGCATGACAAATATCTTAGTCTTGCTTGTTCGGATGGGGTGACAGGGACGTCAACCAATTAAGTGGGAGAGGACGTCACAGTCATGCATGTTCAAGGCGTGTTGTCAATGGCCGCATGACAGATAACCTGGTCTTGCTTGTCCAGGACGTATTAAGACACCCATAGATATTCATAATCATTAATTAACTAAAGTTAGGTCAATTTGTTGCGGAGGTTAGACCAATCAACCTTACCAAATTCATATATGATTATATCTATATACTTAAAAAATCATACTTTAATTTAACCTACGATCATTATTTGAATGTGTTACATCATACATGGAAGAAATAATTGTTCGGTTAAATTTAAATCTTATTTATCATTTTTGTCATTAAAAATAATTATATTAATTTTACTGCATAATTTATATTTATACGAACACAAGCTCTATTTTAAGAGTGGTCTGTGTGTTGGGTCAGATCCCGTTGAGACATTTTTTAGACCCAACTGTTCATTAATTAATTAGGATTGATTTGTTTGAAAAAATTGACGACCGTAATTATGGGAAATATTTGTTTGTAAAATAATCTATTTATTTATTTATTTTTAAATATTTAATTAAATTTACTGTTTATTTCAATATATATTTTGAAAATTTAGTTAAAAATTATTTTAAAAATTAGTCGGAGAATAAATAATAGAAAATAGACCTAAAATAATAAAAATATTCTTGAATTTTCCGTATAAAAAATAGTCCTAAATTTTAAAAACTTTCAATAATATCATTAATTTTTTTTTAAAAAAAATATGTATACGCTATAGTTCAAAACGGTTAATATTATATTTCAAAAATATCTTTTAATTTAAAAAAAAAATAAAAAATACCCTTTTTAACTTTGAAAAAATGTTTTAAATATACCCTTAAATTTTCACAAATTTAATTAATACTTTTAAACTTTTTTAAAAATTTCAAAAATACATTTAATTTTTTTAAAAAAAAATTTAAAAATACTCAGGGTTTGTACCTCATTTTAAAAATACTCATAAACTAGTAATATTAAAAAATTTGGAGATAATCTATATGGTCCATAGACAGTTTTCATCCATATATTTAATTTTTAATTTTTTTTATAACCATAAAATGGGTTAATGCTATTTTTAAAATTGTATGACACAGTAATAATATTTTTTAACCTTTTTTTTATAAAAGTTCAAAAGGGTAATTTTGAATTTTCATAAAAATAAATAAATAAATAAATGAATGTAGACATTTTTTAATTAAGAGTATTATTAAAATTCTTTAAAAAAAAAGTTTGAACAAAATTTTAGGATATTTTTATTAATTTAATAAAAAAATATAAAATTAAATATTATATATATATATATATAAATAAAAGTATATAGAAAAATATATTTTTTAAATTATTAATAAATTTAAATTCATTTAAAAAAAATCTATATATTTTAAATTATTAACAAATTTTCAATTTTTTTTATAGTTGGTTGAAAAATTATGAAACTTGATTGGTAGCCGGATTAGAATGTCCGAGGTGCTGTCAAGGAGTCGGGTTGTTTGAGAATGCATTCCCAATCAGACGATCGCTAAATATGGGCGAAAGACAGATAGCAACAACTACTACTGACCTATGGAAGGGATGCATTTATTAGATAAAAGAACGATGCAGACTCTGCCCGTTGCTCCGATGATTCATGATAACTAGACGAATTGCACGACCATCGTACCAACACGCATCATTCAAATTTATGCCCTATTAACTTTTTCATAAAATTTTCTTTAGTTTAATTTAATTCATTAGGTTTATAATGGAATGAATGATTGAATTTTTAAATATCAAATTCCCATAAAGAAACAGAAAACAAGAACAGTAGATGAAATGGAGAGATGATAAAGCAAGCGCACTCATTGATTCAAATTCCCAACGAGCTCCAGTTCATCACAGCCATTACCAGATTCCAATTCCGTTCATCGATCCATCATTTCTCTGCCTTCCAAATCAGACCGCTGGGGAATCTCACTTCCACACGTTCCCGGAATCACCGTCGCCGGTCGCCCATGGCCGCCTCCGCCGCTGGTAACCCTTCATCCTCCTCTTCGTCCTCCTCCAACCCTTTCATTTTCTCCCCCGATTCTCCCCCTAGACTCGCTCTCACACCCCATCAGATTAAGCTTTGTTCCGAAGCTCTTGAGGCCTTCAAGGAGAAGCTCCAGATGCCTGATGTCATCAACCAGGAGTTCGCCCGATTGCAGGTTCGCCTTTCATTTTTATGCTATATTTGTTTCTCTTGTCCCTCTGAGAAATACATGGAGATTGATCTAGTTTGTGGTTAATTTCTGTTTACTGTGGTTTATCTTCTTAAGAAGTTGGACAATGATCGATATGTTCATCTAGTTTTAGAATTGATAACGACATTATTGAGTTTTGTAAGTGATTCTACTTTTTTGCTGATGAAATTCTTAAAACTTTGCTATGGAAGTGTCTAAATGAGGTTCTAGTTCTGTTAATAGATTTGAAAGTTTGAGTGGGTTGATCAATTTTGTGTATCAATGTCTTGGATTTTGTCTCAGCAGCATGTACACTTTGTTTAGGTAATGTGTCCATGTCGGACACTCTGATGCTTCAATACTTGTTTGACAGCATTTGTCAGCACTGTAAATATATGTCAGACACTAGTTGTGCAAAGTGAATACAAATCTAATATTTGTTAGACACATGTAGAATACTTTTTAAGCATGAAAATTAGAGAAATATAGTAATGTAGGATGAGAATATTAGTGTGAGATCCCATATCGGTTGGGAAGGAGAACAAAACATTCTTTATAAGGGTGTGGAAGTCTCTCTCTAGCAAATGCATTTTAAAAACCTTGAGGGGAAGCTCGAAAGGGAAAACCCAAAAAGGACAATATCTGCTAGTGGTGGGCTTGGGCTGTTACAAATGGTATTAGAGCCATACATCGGGCCATGTGCCAGCGAGGTGGTTGAGCTCTAAAGGGGGGTGGAAACAAGGTGGTGTGCTAGTAAGGATGCTGGGTCCCAAAGGTGGGTGGTGGATCGGGGGGTCCCACATTGATTGGAGAAGGGAATGAGTGCTAGCGAGGACACTGGGCCTCAATCCGAAGGGGGGGGTGGATTGTGAGATCCCACATTGGTTGGGAAGGAGAACGAAACATTTTTTTACAAGGGTGTGAAAGCCTCTCCTTAGCAGATACCTTTTGAAAACCTTGAGGGAAAGCTCGAAAGGAAAAACTCAAAGAGGACAATATTTGCTAGCGGTGGACTTTGACTGTTACAAATGGTATCAGAGCCAGACATTAGGCCATGTGCCAGCGAGGAGGTTGAGCTCTGAAGGGGGTGGACACAAGGTGATTTGCTATCAAGGATGCTAGGTTCCGAAGGGGGGTGGATTGGGGGGTCCCACATCGATTGGAGAAAGGAACAAGTGCCAACGAAGACACTGGACTCCGATCCAAAGGGGGGTGGATTGTGAGATCCCACATCGGTTTGGAAGGAGAACAAAACATTCTTTATAAGGGCGTGGAAACCTCTTCCTAGCAGACACGTTTCAAAAACCTTGAGGGGAAGCCCGAAAGGGAAAACCCAAAAAAGACTATCGGCTAGCGGTGGACTTGGACTGTTACAAATAAGCTTCCAACATGAAACATATCCAACTCATTTTTTTTAGCCTGCAAGTACATAAATTTCTAGTTCTCACGCACTGTTGTTGAATCATTTTTTCTATGTTCTAATTTTCATGAACTGTGTTGTCTCATTGTGGATTCAGGCCCAGAGAATAACCGCATCGGATATGAAGAAAAATTGCTCTGTGGCTCTTGACAATGTCAACATCAGTAAGAATCGTTACACCGATGTATTACCCTGTAAGTTCAAACACCATTCAAACCTTTGTTTTACTGAATTTTCCATTTGAAAACTAAAAGTTTTCCATTATTAACTAGTCCAATATGATAGCTGTAACGTTGTATAAATAATTTCAGTTGACGAGACTAGAGTCGTGCTCGACTCTTGTAAGGATTACAGACCTTCTGCAAAGGGTTATATCAATGCAAGCCTTATTTCCGTAAGTGCAATAATTGATATGCTTCTACTTAGATAATATTTCAGTACAAGTATCTCTTTTGAGTTTCCTTTCCATTGTCTATTTGAATATGCAGAGTTCCTCCTCAGAAAGCCTTTCTAAGTTTATTGCCACACAAGGTCCGTTACCACACACTTATGAGGATTTCTGGGAGATGGTATTGCAGTATAAATGCCCTGCAATCTTGATGCTTACTCGTCTCATTGATAATTACAAGGTAATATTCTGTATGAACTACATGTTAATTTTAATTTCCACAAGATTTCGTTCGTGAATAAAAATGTTCTAGAAAGGATTGAAAGCTTTGATGGAACTAATGTTGATACGTTCTTATTACCTCCTTGTCGTATGGAGGAGACCGATAGACGTGAACAATTTTCTTCTACTAGATTAGGATCCATAGTATTATCCTCAATGGGTGACTGAAAAGAAAGGAGCAGCCCACTTCTCAGAGTATAGTTTAAGGGATAAGCAACAATGTCACGATTTGAACTTCTTTAACATACAAAGACCTTGACGACTCAAGAGCTTTAATGGATGCGTCAAAAGGAGACGCATGAATCTCAGAAGGAGGAAAATACCCACCCCTATCTCCAAATCTAATAAACACATTCCCCCATTTTTATCCTAGATTTCTATTGAAGCGGGAAGAAAGTTACACACATTTCTTTTTACTTCAATGAGGCTAACTGCAATTTAACATATTAAGAGTTTGGGAAGAAATACTCTCAAGACCACCAAAGTAATAACCGATAGCTTTACACGTCCTTCGATCCCAATAGGTCAGAGGCAAGTTTTTGATGGACATCCACACATAACCCTTAAGATGCGGATGACTTTACTTTTCACGAGGTCACTTTTCAATATACAAATGTAAATTACCAGAGTCTCCATTTACCTTAAGAATCAAAAGACATGAATGAGTTTCCACCCTTAAAATTTAGTGAAGCCTTGTTTTCCATGAAATGATTAATTGAAACAAAGTCCTTAAAGTTCTCTTCCAAAACATCATTAATCTCCTTCCAATTGTTGTGAGTGAATAGCCTAGAAACAACCATAAGCTCGCTAAGATTCAAATTCACCACTTCTAGGTCTTTCTTCACCCATTGAGAATAAGAATAATGCAACTTTTCAACTGTGCTTAAAATATTGTCTTATTTGTTGGTTGAACACGACTCTCCATTAGTGTAAGGCCTTCTGGAGAAGCCCAAAGCAAAGTCATGAGAGCTTATGCTCAAAGTGGATAAGAGTATTCCTTGATTATAAACCCATGACCATTCCCTAAATTAGCCGATGTGGGACTTTCATCCGACACCTCCCCTCGAACAAAGTACGCCTCCCCTTAATCAAGGCTTGACTCCTTTTTCTTTCGGAGTCTTAGACATTTTTTACTATGCCTTCAAGGAGCCTTTACTCTTTTTTTTCTTTTGGAGTCCTTTGTTCGACATTTGAAGATTCTATTAATATGGCTAAGTTTAGGGCATGACTCTGATACCATGTTAGATGAACACGACTCTCCACAATGGTATGATATTGTCCACTTTGAGCATAAGCTCTCATGGCTTTGTTTTGGGCTTCCTCAGAAGGCCTCACACCAATGGAGAGAGTATTCCTTGATTATAAACCCATGACCATTCCCTAAATTAGCCGATGTTGGACGTTCATCCAACATTATTGATGGGAAGCCCAAGTCCCTGTTTTCCGTTCAAGTCCTTTGATACATCCCGCACATTACAACTAAAAGAAGAACAATTTTTTTTCTAAGGCGACTTAGCTAAACCCTTTAAAACATGGGAGTTGTCATCATAATTCTTGAGGAAGTCTTTTAGCATTTCTTAGAAAATATACCAACTTTTTTTTTAAGGAACTCACAGGGAATTGAATTTACTTTCTTCCTCCAAAGGTGGCCAAACAATGCAATTATGAACCAACCAGAATAAGACCTTCGTTTTGACAAACGAATTGTACCACTATCAATCTCGAGTTTGCTTTTGAAAGTTCATAGACATTAGAAGAAGCAAAAGATCCACAAGCGAGCCTTCCAACTAGTGGAAATGTGGTAACGAGAGAGGAGTAATCAACTTGTTCTTCACTACTTGAACAAAGAACACACCATTTGCAAACCAAATGCTAAAGTACTTATTATCAACATAGCAGCTCCTTTCAACCATAACTTATGGGAAAAAAGAAAGTGCAAAAAACGAAGTTAAGAATCCTTCGGCTGGCAATTAGACAAATGGCGATAGAGCTGATGGACTACAACAAAAACAATAACTAAGAAAGAAGGTGTGTTGACAGCAGGCAATGGCGACACACGACTGTTGAAGCTAACCCATCGGAGAGATAGAAGAGCTTTTGCAAACTAGAACCAAAGTGTGATGTCCCGCATTGGTTGGGGAGGAGAACAAACCACAATTTATAAGAGTGTGGAAATCTTCCCTTAGCAGATGCGTTTTAAAGCCTTGAGGGGAAGCCCGAAAGGGAAAGCCCAAAGAAGACAATATCTGCTGGCGGTGGATCTGGGGCGTTATAAATGGTATCAGAGCCAAACACCAGACAGTGTGCCAGCCTTCTCGCTGTTCCCCGAAGGGGGGTAGACATGAGGTGGTGTGCCAGTAAGGACGCTGGGCCCCAAAGGGGGTGGATTTGGGGGCGGTCCCACATCGATTGGAGGAAGGAAAGAGTGCCAGCGGGGACGCTAGGCCTCGAAGGGGGCGTGGATTATGATGTCCCATATTGGTTGGGGAAGAGAACAAACCACCATTTATAAGAGTGTGGAAACCTTCCCTTAGCAGACGCGTTTTAAAGTCTTGAGGGGAAGGCCGAAAGGAAAAGTCCAAAGAGGACAATATCTGCTGGCGGTGGATCTGGGGCGTTACACAAAGAATGAGTTCATAAATGTGGATAGATATTGAAGCAGAGATCGCAAACAGGGACAACAGACAAAGGCAACTGGTCTACGACAATTAGATGATAATGAATCGGACCAGCGGTGGTGCGACTGAGTTTGGCAACGATGGCAACTAGAGTTAGGTTTGACGACAACGGCTAGGGTTAGGTCCATCGGGAGTAGAGAAAAAGCCTATTGGCTTTTGGTTCCTTGACTAAATATTCTAATCATTGTCTTATTATAAGAAGAAATAAGGGACTCTCAAATTTTCCTAATTTATATCACAACTATTACCAAATTCTATCACTATAGTCAATCCTGCTTAACTTTCTTGATTGTTTTATATCATTGTGATTTATAACTACAAATGCCTAACTTCTAATAATTTGTGCAGACGGTGAAGTGTGGAGATTACTTTCCAGCTGAAGATGGTAGTAGAGATTTTGGTAATCTAGTGGTAGTCTCCAAATGGATAAAATCTTCCAATTCCTCTCTTATACTGCGCCATTTGGAAGTGAACCATAAAGAGGTAATTTCTTACATGCTATTTCTACACGTGTATAACTTCTATACGTCAACCGAAACATATAAATACTAATGTTGCCTCTGGGTGTCATGTAGTTAGAGGGTCAGTTGGGTATATTTTGAAGGTGACAAGTTGGGTTAGAATTAGCATGTGTGTGCAAATAAAGTGCATAGGAAGTTGAAGATAGCGGGTGACGAGTCGGGTGTAAGGATTCTGAATATAGGAAAAATAACGCTAAAACTATATTGCCAATATCAATAATCTTTCTAGAGGGCTATCTTTCTCGACAATCCTCCATCGTGTATTGATTCATCAAAATTTTCTGTATCTCCATCTCCCGAACTTCCTCTATGGTACGAAGCTAGTGGAAATGACACAAGAAACTATAGGGAAAAAAAAAAAAACCTCTTAGACCTCTAGTACACAAACTGAAAGAACACAATAATATCAAATTGAAATTGACTCGAGGTGAGAGTTGGAAGTAGGGTATCTTATGGTCGAAGGCAAAGAAAAAACTTGTTCTTACCTCGAGAATGAAACGCTCTACAAGTTTGATGACCAACCAATACATGAATGCTTCAAACATGTAAGACTAAAGCAAGGCTTACAAAAGGACATGCGTGAACACAATTAAGATAATTCTTCCTAAACTAAAAATGCAATAAAATAAAGCTATAAAAGTCTCTTACAGAATATAATCCATGATCTAACATATCTCCAAAAGGATCAAGTATATTTCTAAATTAATCAAAGAAACAAGCAAGGAAACTTCTCAAAAGAAGTTGGTTTGGGTCAGGTTGTGGGCTGTTGAAGGGTGTGCAGGGAGTTGGGCGGTAGACAGGGTAGAGGCACGTGTAAGGAGAGGCGACTAGCCTTGTGAGTAGTGGATTAGGTGTTGTGGGTGGCCAACAGGTGATGTGCTCAAGGTTGGCATGAACATCCTGTGAACAAATGTTGGCATGCACCCAGTGTCCCACGCATGCATCGATGTGTTGGCAATGTTGATATTGTGTGTACACATTGGTGAGCAAGCGTGAGCTACCAAGACAGGGCAGTTGTGCATGGTATAACTTCTTAGGAGGGTTTTGAGTCTTATTGTGCGGATACACGTGGCTGATTGGCAATGGACGTGTGTCGTATGCACAACTTTACTCCTTGGTCCTCTATGGCTTATCCCTTGATGCGTTTTGGTAGGTTGAGACTCATGGTATCATGATCATATCACACCATTCATAAATGAAAAACCCATAAATATATAAAAACTGAACGACTACCGAAATAAAGACCTTACTTCCTTTTGAAACCAGGGCTGAATAGACTAGAAGGGTACAATGACAGCTTCCCAATGCTTGAGTCGAGTGGAGCCAACTTATAAAAAAGCCAGCTCATTTAGTGAGCTGCTTTAACATGTGCTACTTCTGGTGAAATTCATCCCCCTTTACGAATTCCAAATGCTAAGGTTTTGAACCATAAAAAGATCTGCTCACGAAATTCCCCTCCGCTATCCTAAATCCTAACCCAAGCCCACTGTAAGTAGCTATTGTCCTCGTTGGGCTTTTCCTCAAGGTTTTTAAAACGCGTCTACTTGGGAGAGGTTTCAACATCCTTATAAATAATGCTTCTTTCTCCTCCCCAACCGATGTGGGATCTCACAATCCCCCCCCCCCCCCCCCCCCCCCCCCCCCCCCCCCCCCCCCCCCCCCCCCCCCCCCCCCCCCCCCCCCCCCCCCCCCCCCCCCCCCCCCCCCCCCCCCCCCCCCCCCTCCTGGAGGCCCAGCGTCCTCGCTGGCACTCATTCCCTTCTCCAATCGACGTGGGACCCTCCAATTCACTCTCCTTCGGGGCCCAGCATCGTTGCTGGCACACCGCCTCGTGTCCACCCCCTTCGTGGCTTAGCCTCCTCGTTGGCACATTGCCCGGTGTCTGGCTCTGATACCATTTGTAATGGTCCAAGCCCACCTCAAGCAGATATTGTCCTCTTTGGGCTTTCCCTCAAGGTTTTTAAAACGCGTCTACTAGGGAGAGGTTTCAACACCCTTATAAAAAATGTTTTGTTCTTTTCCCCAACCTGTGGGATCTCACAATCCACCCCTCTTTGGGGCCTAGCGTCCTCGCTGACACTCATTCCCTTCTTCAATTGATGTGGGACCAACCTATCCACCCCCTTGGTAGCCCAACATCCTTGCTGGCACACCGCCTCGTGTCCACCCCCTTCGGGGCAAAGCCTCCTCACTGGCACATCGTCCGGTGTCTGGCTTTGATACCATTTTGAATGGTCCAAGCCCACCGCAAGCAAATATTGTCCTCTTTGGGTTTTTCCTCAAGGTTTTTAAAACGCCTACTAAGGAGAGGTTTTAATACTCTTATAAAGAATGTTTCGTTCTCCTCCCCAATCGACGTGGGATCTCACACCTATAATGTACATAAGAATATCAAATCAGATACTAAAACACTCAAACAGGAACTACGAGCATTCTACTAATATTGCTTGATGAAAAAGACAAACTAATGGAAGAAATACGTAAAAGCATTAGCAAATCACTCACAAATATTAGGTTTTATACTTTAAGTCATAGCTAGTAACTCTTTTTAAGAGTTCTCCAACCCCCAAACTTGAATTATAACATGTCCCTAACTAATACAAACCTCATGAATCTCCCCTAAAATTTTAACCATCAGTAAACCAACTACCCTAGCTAGAGAATTTGTTTCTACCTTGTATAGCTCTCCATTGGGCTCTTCTTTCCACAAATCGCTCTATCAAGATTAATTATGCTGCAAAACTTTCTGCTGTAATGTTATCTTATTAGTTCCTAACTTAACTTACCTATGCTACAGTCTCATCATTCTCTTGCTAAAACCTATAAACGCTTAACTAACCCGTTAGTTCCCAATCGCTAATACAACCATTACTTGAATCCTCAAACTCACTATGCAATCTTTAACCAATTCTTATTCTTTAACTTTGTGATATCCCACATTGGTTGGGGAGGAGAACGAAATACCCTTTATAAGGATGTGGAAACCTTTTCCTAGTAGACGTGTTTTAAAGCCTTGAGGGGAAGCCCAAAGGGGAAAACCCAAAAAGGACAATATCTGCTAGCGGTGGGCTTGGACCGTTACAAATGGTATTTGAGCCAGACACCGGGCGATGTGCCAGTGAAGAGGTTGTTCCCCGAAGGGAGGTAGACACGAGGCGGTCAATAAGAACGCTGGGCCTCGAAGGGGGGTGGATTTGGTGGGAGTCCCACATTGATTGGAGAAAGGAACGAGTGCTAGCGAGGACGCTGGGCCCTAAAAGGGGGTGGATTGTGATATCCTACATTGGTTGGGGAAGAGGACAAAACATCCTTTATAAGGGTGTGGAAAGCTTTCCCTAGCAGACGCGTTTTAAAGCCTTGAGGGGAAGCCCGAAAGGGAAAGCCCAAAGAGGACAATGTCTGCTAACGTTGGGCTTGGGTCGTTACAAACTTACTAGCTAAAACCTTTCTTTTTCAATCACTCTTAGAGAATCCCTAATGTCACATCCTTCGTTCTTGGAATGACAAAAATTTATGATGAGGTGTATCCTAACATCTAGACTCGTCTCCTAAAAGGAATAGTACTCATTCTCCAATCAAGATTAAGACCAGCCTTCTTGTTACTTCCTTCTTGCTCCCAGAATGGCAAAGTTGGTAATGAAGCTCATCTAACTTCTGGGAAGGTTGTAACTTTAAGGCAACCACTCATCCCTTCTTTCATTTTGATTCTTTCTTTCTTGTGTGTGGGAAAAGGCATTACTTCCGCCTTGGGAGACACTTTTGTGGATGATAAACAATTGCTCTCCAATTCTTGTTTCAGATTGTTAGTTTCTAACTCCTCCATTGTGGATTTTGCATATATCTTTGTATGTTTCTCCTGCATTTTCTGCTCGAAACTATCCGTAACGAGCTCACCCAGAACCCGAATCATAGAACAATTTTCAACATCGGTGGGGTATTTCAGGTTATCATAAACATTGAATTTCACCTCCTGATCATTCACTCCTATAGTCAACTCCCATTTATGAGGATTTTCCTAAGATGGTGGGTACATTTATGTCAGCCTCATGGTCCAAAATGAAAAAAGTACTTGTCAACTCGCACTGAAATACACTAATTTCCCTTCAGGAAAGGTAGTGGACCTATGTGCAAGTTGCAAAGTGATAGTGGTGAGCCTAGCTTCTCCTCTGCCTAATTTCTGATAAACAAAAAGAGGCATAAGGTTTATGCTAGCTCCAAGGTCACAGAGGGCTCTAAACAACTCTTTCCCTCCTATGTATATAGGGATGCTGATAGTGTCAGGTTCTTTCCCCTTAGGAGGAATTTGATCCTTCGAGATTGCGCTGCATTCCTAAGTCGAAGAGACCGTTTCATACCCGCCCAATCTCCTCCTCTCCTTGGTGAGAATATCTTTGAGTAATTTTACATAGTTGGGCCTTTGTTTCAAAACTTAAACCAATGGAATATTTATCCACTGATTTCTTGATGTTTTTAAGCACCTTCGTATAAATATTGAAACATAACATTAGTTCCATTGGTTTATGCATGAGTTTTGGTTATAGTTTAATACAAACATTCTTAATCCTTACCTAATGGTGATTAGTTCATGTTACAAGCTGAATTATATATATGTGTGTGTGTGCGCGCACGTGTGTATGTATATATACACATAAACTAAATGAACAAGCCATCAAAGAAAACAAACTACAGTAGACTAAAGTTCAGAGGAAGAAAGAAGCTTCCCATTGGTTGATTCGAGCTGATTCAACTTATAAAAGAGCCAGCTCTTTAAGCTCATTTAATGAATTGCTTTCACACGTGCTCTTTTCATTCATTCGTGCGACTCTTCGTGGACCTATTTTGTGCTTTTACTAAGCTCCGAGTCGCGTTTCCCTCTCCATTGGCTTTGTAGTCAGAAGAACGTGTGGCTGTTCTACATATTCAGTACCCAGAATGGCCCGACCATGGAGTTCCTAATGACACACTTGCTGTTCGTGAAATGTTGAAGAGGCTGTATCATTTACCACCCGATCTCGGCCCAATAGTGGTGCACTGCAGGTACAGCCTATGTCCATCATCGTACGACACACAGTGCTCGTTCGCTTTATCTGAGGTTATTTCACTTCTTCAGTGCAGGTATTGGAAGAACTGGAACATATTGTGCAATTCATAACACAATTCAGAGAATCCTTATTGGAGACTTGTCTGCTTTAGATCTTGTCAGTACCATTTTTACATTTAGATCCCAGCGAATTGGAATGGTTCAAACACTGGTAAACTAGCCTCTCTCGTTCTATATCTGTAGCCTCCTAATTGTTCTAAATTGTTTGTCCATGAAAAGGTCGTAATATGCACGATAACGTAACCGTTGCTGCGCTCGTATAACTATGAGTTTATGTGCCTTGTTGGTTTACTCCTGACAAACATGCAACTCCTCTGTCTATTAGGATCAATACTTTTTCTGCTATAGAACCATTGTTGATGAACTACAAGACCTTATATCTGTTCCACAGTAGAGGCTCGAAGCGGTATGACTATTCTCAGATGCTGTCTTCTTGACTCGTTTTCTAGCTTTATTTAATGTTATTCATGAGTCCAACGAAGTGCGGCGACTAGTAATATCATGTCTAACCGAGTTGTGACTGCTTGTTAATCTTTTTTCAGACGGATTAATGACCGACCGTATGCGGGGTTGGGATCTTGCTTAATAAAGAGCTTGCTGGATTTGATCTTCTCAGCGTTGATGAAATCAGCAGCTGTGGTTCCAGGAGGTTCGTTTTCTCGAGCAGCCGAGTATGAACACTGTTCATTGTGGTCATAGTGAATGTGCTAACCAACTAATTTTTCTCTTATGATGCTCACCATTGATCATTTCAGTAATTTGCTTAAACTGAATAGAATTGAACCATTCTGAATTCAGGCATTGAATTCATGAGCTTCATATATTTTGTGGCAAACATTTGCCACCCAACTGATTGTTCTTGGGTTTTAATTGGACATTCCTTGCTGAATATCATTACAAGTTTATCGTCTCCTTCAGTTTGACAATGGTACGTCTTGTAGTATGCTTAGTTACAAACATGCCCTTAGCGAGTGACGAGTTATTTTCATCGAAACTATTTCAAATGGGATTTGTCCTTTGGACACACGAGCAATCCAACACGTAGGTTTCTCAGTAATAGGGAGATCCATGAGAACTCTGACCTATATCGTTATTTTATACATATTCGACAATGTCTTCAATAGATCTAACTTTGTCTTCTCCTTGACGATGTTGAACGTCATGTTTCTAGACAACATCAACTAGATCAACCCTAAGACCTTTTGATTCTTGAGCTTTTGGACAACATCAACTGGATCAACCCTAGAACCTACCAATCCTTGAGTTTACACTTTATTTTTGGTCAACGCCAATTGGATCAACCCTAGAGCCTACCAATCCCTGAGCTTCCACCACGTTTCTAGAGACTAAGCACTTTTTTTCCGGGTGATTCCCTTAAAGTAGCAAACGGTGTCTAATTCGTTAAAATAAGTCAAGTATCGTTTCATGGCTTCTATTTCGTCCCAAACTCAAATGGATTAAAGCATTACTCGAAAATCTCGAAGTAGATCATCTCCACACCACAAATTTATTTCGTAACAGTTAACCAACATTACATATTACTCAAATCTTAATCTTTACGAAATCATCCGAAAAACAACAATTTCTTTATCTTCTCGGCAATCTCCATACTCCAACTTTATAAGAACGACTACTATTAATTTAAGAGCACACAAAAACATTTAAAAAAAAATTATTAAGTAGACATTTTAAACGTGGAAGAATAATTTAAGAAGAAATTAATTTTAATAAAAAATAAATAAATGACTAATTATATAATCAATTGTTTGATTGAAAAGGATTGACTTTTCAACGATCCCAAAGTCAAATTTCCTAAATTAAAATATAAATGAGAAACAAAATCGGTTGTCATTAAATAATTTTGCATTAAAAATAAAAAGGGAGAAATTTCTAGTCAAACCTTTAATTTTTAAAACAATGATAATTTATATGTTTTTATTTTTTAAAATTATAATGTTTTTCAAACTTTGACTTATAAAAAATGAAACATATGTTCTAAGTTGGAAAATATTCTATTAGGTTAAATATTATTTTGGGTTTTCAATTTCAAGTCAATTTTTATGAAAAATTGTTTATTAATTATAATTATTATTTTTATATATATATATCCCCACTCTCACGGTTCACTCCCCCGTATCTCTACCTAACCAATTTGTCCCTCACTCACGCACAAACTTACCTCTGTGCAGGGAATGTTAAGTGTGTCAATGTAGCGATCCAAAATTTTTTACTTAATTTAAGGTCGTTACGGTATACATATCATAAATATTGAATGCGAAAATACTTCATTTAAACTTTCATAAAATATAACATTTCGCTGGATTTACGTGTTTTGAAAATACTTTTAAGAATGACACAACAAAAAAACTAAATAAAATAAATAAACGTATAAATTAAAAACATCATATTCTAGCCTAAGTCTAAGAAAATAAATATTACTACCCTATGCATGTGTCATGGTCTTGAGTTGCGATGTCGTCGTCAGCTGTACAGAAATGTATTGTCTTAACCTGAAAAATGTAGTAGCACGTGGCTTGATTATTTGAAGAAAGTGACCCCACTATTGAGGTTAAATGCAAGAACATGCAAATGCAATGACGGGACCTATCCTTTCAGTCTATTTTTCTTATGGTACTATCTGGGTAACTTGAATGTGTACCATATGCTTTACATACAACCCATATGTGCGAGTATGGACTCACTAGTCAGTTCACACACTGCTGAGCCACTTGCCTTATCAGGCGAGCATACTCTGGGAGCTCCTTAGGCCAGGTACCTATTAGAATTGGTAACCGTCATGACACATTATGTAAAACATAATGATCGTACCCCTGCCCATTAATGTACGAGTCCGTACTATCGTGATGAAATAGGGGTATCCCCCAATGCATGAGCACACATAATGTATGAGGTCCCAATATTTTTTCATTTTCAACATTATTAGATATAATCCCGCTATCGTTTTTCATTCATATCGTATCATTTATCATTTTTATTTCTCATATCATACATAATTCTAACGGGGTTATATTTCATGTCATTTATCGTGATTTCATGTCATTCATATCATGTTGTATACACACAATTTAGAACACATAACATAATGTTTCATGCTTTTAACATAACATTGTCATCATATACATATCATATGTATCACAATATATCATATCATAAATATGTCAATTTATCACATTATCTCGTACCATAACATATTCCATATCATTTTCATATCATATGACGACAATATATATATATATATATCAGTCATTCACCTGTCGTATCATCATCATATCATATCGTAAACACTTCGTGGTCATATCGTTCCTTAACTTATCATAGCCTTAACGTTCTTATACATATTATAGTCGTATCGTTACATAAACGTACCTTAGTCATATCATTACAGGAACGTATCCTAACGCTACCGTTCTATCAATCTATTACAATCCTATCTCTTTCTACCCATAACCTAATCGTATTCTTTTATCAATCAATCCTGACCATATTGTGTTTATCAATCTCTCATATCCATAGCACTTCGATACATAACCTAACCTTAACGTTCCATGAACATATCTTACTCCTATTATTACTTTACATTTAGTGCATCCTTCTCGTATCCTATCTCAAACATATCATTGAACACATCGTACCGTAAATATTATTATACAATTCACATATTATAACATATACATATCATATCATAAGCATATTGATCCATAAACAATTCACACATATCAATATATGACACGCACGGGGTATGTGTCAATATCAAATATATCTATGTCGATAGTAAGGCCCACTTACCTGATTAGCTTAGGCTAGTGTCACCAATTTATCTTTAAAAAAGTTCGATTTTGTTCTTTGTATTCAAGTCAACCTATATGAACCATGACATCAATTTCAATTTCAATTCTCTAAATTTTACAATGATCCGTATGTTAGACTTCATGTAAGCAGTAGAGACTTTATGAGTAGAGTTTCTTAACATGATATTTCTTTTATTTTTTTAATGTTCACGGAATCTTCTATTTTCCTCTATTAAATTTTCTTTTTTTCCTCTACTTCCCTTCGTATTAATTTTAATTGTGTTCACCATTTACTCTATTAAATTTCATCTCAAATTCGTCTACTAACCTATACGCTACTAAATAGAAATGCATTTCAATATATACTAACCTATAGTTTTTAATAATTAAATACGAAACTATCTTAAGCATGTGCCACAATCTCATAGCTGTGATGTCATCTTCAACCTTACAGGGGCACCTTGCCTTTACCTGAAAAATAAAGTAGTATGTGGCTTGAGTATTTTATGAAATACTCAGTAAGCGACCTCCCTATCGGGGTTAAATGCAAACACATACAGTTTCATGCATGGGACCTATCATAACCGTCTATTTTCCTAGGACGGCTATCTTAATGACCAATTTGGATGTGTTATTAATTTTCCTACACCGTGCCATTGGAAAATTTGAAAAATAAATAAATAAATAGAAAAATAATAATACCAACTAATCACATCTCTTCTCCAAACTATCATGTCCGGTAGGAACACTATGCAAAAAAATAGAGAAATGTCATGCATTATAAGTATATGTCATGTTTTGATGTTAGGAGACCTCATGCATTCTACTTATATCACGTGCATTGAGATACTTCTCCATTATGATTAGTATGGACACAGACCTTTACAATATTTATTTTTGACATGATATTATACAAGCCTTTTTCCTTTGTAGCGTTTGACAACTTGAGCATGCACTAACCCAACGAGCCAAGCCCAAGGGTACCTGATAAGATATGGAATCAACTACAAGGGGAATAAAATTCGGATTACCTTGTTGATCGAATATCTCAAGCCAAGAACACTTTGTTTGAGATTCGAATCACTCCAGAAGCAAAGATCGATCATGTCTAGCTTCAATGATTCTTGTTGATCAAATATCTCAATGCAAGAACACTTGTTTGAGATTCGAATCACTCCACAAGCAATATCGATCATGTCTAGCTTGAATGATTCTTGTTGATCAAATATCTCAACGCAAGAATACTTTATTGAGATTCGAATCACTCCACAAGCAAGATTGATCATGTCGAGCTTGAATGATTCTACATGCAACCTAAACTACATAGAATTGCAAAGAAACTTAGTCATTGGCTAAAGAAAAGCACAAATGCTTCTTTTACTGTATTTTCCAAGTCTACCTTACAAATACAACATACATGGCTTTATATAGCCTCAAAATGAAACTATTAAAGGCATTCCAAAAGTGGTAACATTCATACTTAATGACCATAATTAGCCATTATGTAAATGTAACCTAAAGTAAATAAAATGTCTTAAAATACAATAACTCTAAATTACTTTAAATTGTAACCTACCCAAAATTTATAACCATCAAACTTCATTCCTCTTCAATGTGACATGAATTGCAACCTCTTTTGATAATTTTGACAACATTTTCTTCACATCTTCATTGAAGTATATTGTATGAATGATGTCTCTTGGTTCATATCAGTACCTCTACGAGCTCACCTAGTGGGCCCATGTGCACATGCGTGGGTCGTGTGTAGGGAAGTACTACACATCCAACCCTAATCATATGGAAAGTAGAGCCTAAGGTCATATTGTTTTTACGAAAAGATAAATCCCACCATGATTGTTTATGTTTGTATTTTTGGACCGTAATGGTGAGGTTTAGGCTACTTATTGAGTATTTTTTTAATACTCAAGCTACGTGCTGCTTCTTTTTTTAGATAAAGGTAAGACATTCCTGTACGAATGACAACATTCTTGTGAAAACCAAGGAACCTAAGCTTGGATAGTTCCATTTATGTTTCAATTATAGCCATTAATGGTTTGATCAGAGCTTTTTCATTACTTTGAACATATAGTTGTCTCGTTTTTTTCTTTTTCATTGATGTTTATTTTTTATTTGAATGAATTCGACGAACGTTTAAATCCATGACATCATTTATGAAACGTGTTAAATGAATTTTTATAATTTTACATAGTTTATGTTGCATAGTTTGAATAATTCAAACTTGACGTAATCAATCTTCTTTACGAACCATTCGAATCTTAAACAAAGATCATTGCCTCAAGATATTTGATCGCGAAGTCGATTTAGTTTCCACGAGGAGTTTGACTAAATATTAAAAAAATTTCAAAGATAGACACCGGACCATGTGGCAGTGAGGAGGCTCTTCCTTGAAGGGGGTAGACACGTGGCAATAAACACCGGACCATGTGGCAGTGAGGAGGCTCTTCCTCAAAGGGGGGTAGCCACAAGGCGATAAACACTGGACCATGTGGCAGCGAGGAGACTCTTCCTCGAGGAGAGTAGACACGAGGCGATGTGCCAATAAAGACACTGACCCCAAGAGGAGATGGATTATGAAAAAAAAAATGCAACATTAAGAGAAAAAAAAAAGTGTAAATCAAACTAAAAAAGCATTAAAAATCATTTTTCACCAATCTAATGATTATAGAGATGAAAGTTGTAAAAGAATTTAACTTTTTATCTAAGTAATTGAGTTTTACTTTTCACTGTGTATATATATAAATAATAAATTAAAATGATCACATAACTCTCTTTTATATCTACATTACACACTTTTGCCCTAAAAGCTATCCCTAGGATCCCTTAATACCATCATTTTATAATTATTGTTCGTAATTTTTTTTTTACGTGCCTTCTTGTAGTCTTGGAGGGCACGAGATGCTCGTTAGTTAGATTGAGTTGGACATTTTTAGACCTAACCCAATTGTTCGAGTTCGAGTTAAAAAAATTTAAAATTCAAAAAACGCTCCTTAAATAATGAACCCTACTCAATCCAACCCGAAATATTTTGGGTTGGGTTGGTTCGAGTTATTTGGATTATTTATTCAAATTTTTGTTTTTAATATAAGATAAATGTTATTCCATAAATGTTACCATTCAATTTCAATATATGTTTAAAAAATGGCATTTTAAATAGTTAAAAATTATTTTAAAAAAAGTTGTCCAAGAATAAATAAATAAAAATAATTATAAATTAAATAAATGTATATATAATTTATGATAAGCAAAAATTTATATATTAAAATTAGCAATAAATTTAAATTGGTTTAGTTCAATATGGAATCACTACAAATGGAGTATGATTCGTATTACCTTGTTGATTGAATATCTCATTCGAATCACTCGACAAGCAAGATCGATCATGTCTAGCTTGAATGATTCTTATTGATCAAATATCTCAACGTAAGAACACTTGTTTGAAATTCGAATCACTCTACAAGCAAGATTGACCATTTCGAGCTTAAATGATTCTACATGCAACCTGAACTACATATAATTGCAAAGAAACTTAGTCATTGACTAAAAAAAAAAAAAAAAACACAAATGCTTCTTTTACTGTATCTTCCAAGTCCACTTATAAATACAACCTACGTGACTTTATATAGCTTCAAAATGAAACTCTTAACCTTACAGACATTTCAAAAGTGGGTAACATTCATATTTTATGACCATAATATAATTAGTAACTTAAAAATAAATAAAGAATCTTAAAATACATAAATAAAATACAATAACTCTAAATTATTCTAAATTGTAATCGACCCAAAATTAATAACAATGAACTTACATGAATTCAAATATCTTTTAATAATTTCAACAGCATTTTCTTCACATCTTCGTTGAAATATAGGTAGGATTGATATCTCTTGGTTCATATCACAATCTATTTTTAATGTAACGCATTAATTATCTCAATTCAAAAGTTTTTTTTTTTTTTTTTATTTAAATGAACTAAATCAAATACAATTCAAATCTCATATTGGATTAATTATTCTCGTTATCGAATTTTTTGAACCTCCATATTCTCGGGTCGAGATGAATTGATTTAATTATAAAAATTTTAGAGTGTGAATGCAATTAAATCTATTTTTTTAGAATAATATATAGTAAAATTGATTTTTAGTATATAAAAGAACCACGTTTACGATTTTTTATATTTGCTAATAAAATAAAATCTTATGATTAACTTTTTTTTTTCCAAAAAAAAAAAAAAAAAAAAAGATTTAATTGAATTTTAAGATTCAAATTTAAGTGGGGCCCACCAAGACCACTCTACGGTTCAAGACATATCTCTATTCTCTCCCCACGAGGGAATTAAAATCAAAATTGGAGTTTACTTTTTTAATAATAATAATAATAATAATAATCTAAATTAATTATAAAAAAAATTAAATAATCCTAATAAAAAATAAAAAATTAAAATTTTTTTTTTAGTTTAAAAATATTCTTATAATTAAAAAATACTCGTCAATTTTTAAAAGAATATAAAAACTGTGAAACATAATTAAAAAAAAGAAAGATTTCGAAATTGTTAAATAATTTTAAATTGTTTGGGTAAAAATAATATTATAACAAATATATATAAATATTCCAAAACTCTAATTATGTAAAGTGTCTAATATCTACATTAAGTCTACCACATGGACTACCGTAAAATTTAGCAAAATAGGGTATAAGTTTGAACTTGAAATTGATGTCATAGGCTCACATAGGTTGACTTGGATTTCAAAGGGAAAAAATTAAACTTACATTAACGATAAATTGGTGACACTAGCTTAAGTTAATCAGGTAAGTGAACTTACTATCGGCTCGATCGGACGACTTGTTTTATGTATGACGACACGTGTCCAGTGACCCTTGCAGATGTCATTTATGATTTACGTGATATGATGATGTGATGATGTTATATGAAGATATAATGACAATGATATGACGATATGACGATATAACGATATAATGATGTGATGACGTTATATGATGATGTGATGATGTTAAGATGTTATATGATGATGTAATGATATTGCATGATGATGTGATTATGTTACATGATGATGATGCACGATATGATATGATCACATGATGATGAGGATGCGTGATAACATGATGATGTAAAATGCATGATAATTATATGACTTAATACGACGATATTTCATATTAATATGATGTGCATGTATTACATGTCATGATGGATTATGATAACGAGTTTTCTAAGACACAACCCTAATTGATGTTAATGACGATGAATGTATGAAGGCCAACGCATGCATGTTACCTAGTGTAATGCGTGAATAATGTATAAGGTTGTGTCATAAGGATGATTTAAAGATAAAAACTATAGGACTTCATGAATTTTGTATGTTCATATACATCGAGTTACTTCCCCATTAATGATGATGAGTATGAACGTGTATACTATGATGATGATCATCATCATCATCATCATGCCTCACATGACACTCGGGGGTTTGCTGATCTCCGGACGTCCGTCTACAAACAGCTAACCCTACTATGATGATGGGTCTAGGGGGTGCAAACTGCCTAGGAACTTACACTCGCACGTGTGGGGTGTGTAGAAAATGCTACACATCCAATTTTGTCCGGATTGGAGGTCATCTCTATGATGGTTTTAACGATAGGTTCTTAAGTATGAGTTGCATGTGTTTGCATTCCCTGACTCCAATAGTGGGTCACTTATGTATTTCTTAAAATATTCAAGTCGTGTGCTACTTCTATTTCAAGTAAAAGCTAGACACTTCTATACGATTGACGACTAATCACAAGTAAAAACCATGACACATACATAGGATAATGATATTTCATTTTACTTTTAATGTTTTATTTAATATTTTGCATGTTCTTTTTAAAGATGTTTGAAACATGTAAGTCAATGACAATGTTTTACGATGATGTTTTCAACATTTATTTTTCGCATTAGAGAATATGTTATGATGAGGATAGCGACTTTAGGTTAGCAGAAATCTAGAGTCATTATATTTGATGACTACTTGGTCCCCTTATAATACATTTTGAGGCGATTTAGGTATGACAGACCCATATATGATTTTGACGAGCGATCATACAAACAGAAAATGTAATATACAACATGAAAGCAAATAAAAGGTTTGACATATCATGAACATGCGGCCCCAACACGTCTTGGACGAGCACAACCATGACACTGTACACTCAAAATGATTATACAAATGTTAAATAAGTATAAAGAACGGCTACTAAATACAATGAACTAATAACTTTAACTTTATCTTTTAAACATTATGATCGATTGTTGGTGGTTGGTTGAGTGGTTGTTGAACATTTATTGCAACACTAGGGAGTTGTTGTAATACCTCATGCTCATAGAATCCAAATTCGGTAGCTGATGACTTCGACATTCCTCTACGACATGATCTTGTTACTTACTTCTCGCTTATAAGAGTAAAAATTTGACTCCAACATTCCCCTACGACATGGTGGATAACGGTGGTCGTTGGTAGAGTTTAGTGGTGGTCATGGTCATTAGAGGTTGTTAAGGATATTTAATACTAAATTATAGTGCACTTTCGGTTTAACAATCCCGATCCTTTCTTTTCAATGGCTTTTAAATCCTTTATTATTCTTCTCCACCACCACTGTTGGCTTTAACGTTGCAGGGGCAGTCTCCATGGCTGCCACATGCCGAGCCGATTGATTACTCTTCGGCTCCACCCTTTTGACCTCCAAATCACCCTTCGCCATACTCTGTACATACAACCTCACCTTCTCCAACACAATCGGTTTCCCCTTAGCCAACATAGCCTCTCTCATTTTCTTCCCAATCAACCCTTCATCCTTCATAGAAACCCTATTCTTAGGATCCTCATCAGCGTTCTCTTCAGAAATATACGGAATCTCGATAAGCCCATCGACCTTTTGCAGAGATTTACCTTTGGAATTTAGGCGCCGCACTGGCCTCTTCGCCAACCAAGTCGCCACCGCCCTTCTCACCAAAATTGGCTCCTTCGCCCCTTCTACTTCTTGGGTCAGACATATTCTCGCCATAGCCAAGGCAACATTGTCCTCTTCATGGGTTAGACATATTCTCGCCGAAGCCAAGGCAGCATCGCCGCTGAGCAACGATCCCTCTACAGTTTTCGATGGCAAAGAAAGTGTTTCTCTACGCCTCCTCCAAACCAGTTTGTCGACATCTTCACAAAAAGTGTTTCTTGACCTCTCTTTAAATTTTTTTAGATCCAAGTTTCACGTTCGTTCAAATTCGACACTCAGCTTGCGAGGGGATATTAAGAATATTTAACACTAAATTATAGTTTACCATATATATCATATTTAATATTTTATTATAGATATTTGTCTTCTTACTCGGTATCCATTTATTACTATTTCCATATCTTTGTAATTTACTTGATTATAAATAGAGAACTTTCACACACTATTTCGGTGCGGTGGATTAAGCAAACATTCTCAGAGGTTAGTGACAATAGTCGACACTTAGTTAGGATTGCACGACCCTGAAAAGCAAACTCCACCTAAACTATATAACGAACGTGTCAACAAACCATGGAACGAATTGTCTCACCATTGACAACAACTCAACTAAAGAAGCTCAAGGTGTCTATCTATGGCCATGGTTCAAAGTTATTAAATGACGTTTATTTATTTAAATTATATATATATATTGTATTTACAGACAGTTACAAATTTGGACTGTCGTTTATTATATAAATTTGTTGTCTCATATAAACCAAATTGAATTTGTCTTCATTTTTATTAATAATAAATGTCTGATCTCCTTTTATGAATACATAAATATACCTTAAACAATACCTTTAAATCTCTGATCTCGTGATCGAACATGTATATCTTATTGCAAAGAAGCTATGTTGAAGCCACGACACAAATATATGTAGGTAAACTCATGGTGGATACATTTAAACATTGTATAATGACCCGAAAAAAAAATGCACGATCATTGAAAATTCGCAAGAATTCAGGCGAGTGTTGGAATTCTCGCTCCCGACTCGACCTACACATGCGTCAGTGCCTCGTTGTACCACGTATCACACGTAATGCCGGAAACCTTCGGCTTACATGGCTTAGTCGGCTTTGGCTCAAAAAGCATTCCCTCGACTCGGTAAAGGGAAATTTGCCTATTTTCTACTGATCCAATCATCACGAAGTTGAAATTCACCATGTTTAAGGCAATTAAGGTCAATTTAAAGTTTTTTTTGATTTAAATTAAGGACATGTGAGTTACTAACGAAACGAGATGGACATTCTAATAGGAAACGAAAACCGGTGATACTTGGAGCAATGTCGAGAGATGGAAAGCGAACGTATTGTGAAATGTAAGTGGCCACTGAGTATGAAATGTCCTTTCGAGAGATGGAAACACTAAGCTATGGCCAACCAAGTAAGTGGCCATGTGTCCATGGTTTCGCACGTGTCATATGTTCGTATAGTTGAACGGTTATGAAATGTTACGTGTACGTTATGATATGTGAATGTTGTATGTGATAAATTGATATGTTTACGATATGATATATTAAGTTAGGATATGTTTGAATACATGCTCGTGATATGATATGTGAACGTTATGATATATGATATGTGCATGATACGAGTTGATACGTTAGAAGATATAATAAGCTTATAATATGACATATATACAACATAAATGATATATGATATGATTGGCATGCAAATGACGTATTGACATAAAAATGATATGATATAAAGGAAAACGTTAGATAGGCAGTGATACATATAATGAAAGGAAAAATGTTGGGACCTCATGTATCATTGTGTGTTCATGCATTGGAGGACACCTCTGCTTCTTTTACGATGGTACGGGTGCATACGTTACAAAGCAAGAAAACGATCATTATGTTTACCATAATGCTGCTATGATGACCGCTATTCCTAACGGGTGTCCGACATCAACAACTACCAGAGAATGCTCGCCCAACGAGAAAGGGGTCCAGGAGGTGTGCAAATCAATTAGTGGGTCCATACTCGCACGTCAGGATCGTGTGTAGAATAGTAAATACACATCCAATGACCCGCTTAGGATAACCGTCGCAAGAATATAGACTGATATGATAAGTCTCACTCATGATTGTATGTGCTTGCATCTAACCCCGATAGGGGTCAATTACTGAGTGCGGAACTGGAGCCAAAGCCCGCCATGTTCGCCTGCTAAGCCAAGTGTTCGCCCACTTCAATCTTCACATTTAGATAACAAAAAAAGGTGGCCGCTCCTTAGGTTGCCAAATTACGACGAGAGCTTCGCCTTTTGGCTACGCCAATCGCGGGCCAAATAAAAAAGGATTTGATGACTCGAGATTCATATTAGTGAAAGGAGAGTGAGAGGAGACCGGGCTACCTCAGCCCCATCATTCTATTCACTCCAAGAGACAGATATGATTATATAGTCAAAACAACTCCGTCAATTTTAATAAAACTAAAATGTTAATTCACACGGTATCTATTTATTTATTTTCAAACATTTAATTAAATTTGGTATCTATTTATTTATTTTCAAACATTTAATTAAATTTGCACTCGGTCTCAACTTATATCTTGAAAAATTACCTTCTGTTTTAAAAAATTATGAAATTAAATAAAAAAATATTTTAAAATTAATAATAAATTTAAACGGGTTTAATTCAACTCTACCCAATTTTAAAGAAACTCACACGAACCAACCCAATCCATAAAATATAAATTTATTCGAATCCAACGGAACCAAAACCGTTCGAGTTGGATTGAATTAGGATGGATCGAGTTAACCTGATTTGAAAATAATATTTTATTTAAATTCTGATCCAAAATTAATTTTGAATTTTTTAAGTTAAAAGGTGGGAAAATGGGAATAAGAATGAAAGTCGCGTGAAGAATACGCGCCATAGATGAGAGTGGTGGTGTAAGTCCACCAAAGTGACGGATTAAGAAGCTTTAAAGAAGAAAGAGAGAGAGAGAAATAGTAAGCAATGGAGGCTGGGGTGAGCTTCTTGGGGCTTTGACCAGACCCGATTCGCTTCAACCATGGCTGTACCACTGAGACCCCATTTATGGACTTCAAGCTCCTTCCTCTTTATTGATTTTTGAAAGCCTCACCCCTTCCCTGATTTTTCTCTCTCAACTCCGTTTTTCTTCCATTTCCATTTCCATTTCCATTTCCCTTCAATTTGTTTCTACTCTCTGATTTTCTCCTTCTTTCTATCGCAATCTTCTCTCCCACGATTCATCGCTGGAAATCGCTCCAAGATCATCGCCTCTTCATACGCTTTGATTTTCATCGCATGTTTTTGGTGTTTGTTTGATTCACCAGCGGTGTTTCAATCTTGGTTTCTTACAGATCCATCTACGCCCGCCAAGTGTTTGTTGGTTTGTTCCTTTTGCTCTCTGTCTCTAAAACATCACTAATTTATTGATTTTACCTCTTTTTGTATGAGCTGATGGTGTAGATCTTTAGCATGTTTACTTCACTTGCTTTAATGATGGAAATCGTTTTTTGAAATATGGGTTTTGGTGAAGGCTTTCTAATTTGATTCTCCATGTATTGATTCAGATTCTTGATCTTTGAACTCTTCTGTTTGTGTTTCGATTCACAGTTGAATGGCTATAATGGAGAGATTGAAGCTTCAAAATTTGTCGACATATGTTTTGTGGTAATTGGGTTCATCAGGGGTTTAGATTGTCAATGTTTGCTGAAGTTCAGTTTGGGAAAGGCCAAGTTTGTGAAAATTAATTAAGGCAGGATTTATGTGCGGATGTATTTAGTGTTCTACTTCATTGAGGGCTAGTAGAGGAAAATATTTGGCTTTTTTTTTTTTATGGAAATTGTGGACGCAGGAGAATTATAATTTGTTTTTGTACACAATGGGTGGAGTTTGTTCAAGAACGAGAAGAACTACTTCAGCTGTTATTGGTGGGCATACTGGTGTAGTAGGGGGTTCCACGCATGAAAATGGTCATTCTAACAATGAGTCGGGGATGGTTTATCAGTCTCGTGAACTGCCATCGAAAATTAGTGACTCCATACCGTCTGCTGTTGACGATGGCGTCAATAAGCCGTTGCGAGAACCGTTTTCGTTCCCTGAGGTGAATGTGGTTCCATATGGACTGGATGATATCAATGATGGAATTCCTCGCTTGTCTAGAACGTTATCTCAGAAATCTAGATCAACGAAGTCCAGACAAGCTGTTGCGAAGGTAAAAGCACCTAGGTTTTACTTGCAACTAGAACAGTTTAAGTAAGTACTTTTAATTTTTATGAAATTCTGTTTACAGATTAGCAAAAATATTCACAAGGACTGTTTCTTCTATCTTTGTTCAAAAAAATGACTACAAAGAGCGGAACATTTTCGTATGGTTCTTTTTATAGGACAATTTTCATAAAAATTTTCCTCATGAGTTTAAACCAAACATCTTATCAAAGGAAAGATAAAGTCGAATATTCTCAATGCGACGCAATGAAGTGTCAAGGTTTATAAGAATTGTTTAATTATGGTGATACCCTTCTTACTCTACCAAGTGTATTTATTTCTTCTGAAATATTCATGCACATGACCTTAATAATTTTCTAACTACCAGAAGGGAGAGTTTACTTTTTGTTTTATGTGCTAGATTTATATTTGAACCTATGATTTTGTTCTTCCAGGGAACTAGAATCTGATAGACAAATCAACATTATCACATCATTTTTTCTATGTCAACTCAAAAAAATTATATTTGTAATATAGGTATCAGAAATGAGCTCTCTTATAGGCAGAGCAGGTACCGTTGGGCTTGGAAAGGCTGTTGATGTTTTGGATACACTTGGTAGTAGTGTGACGAGTTTGAACCTTGGTAGTGGTTTCACCTCGGGGGTGGCAACGAAAGGGAACAAAATTTTAATCTTAGCTTTTGAAGTTGCCAACACCATTGTGAAGGGTTCTAGTCTAATGCATTCTCTCTCAGAGCATAACATTAGAGTTTTAAAGGAGGAAGTGCTTCCATCAGAAGGGGTCCAAAATTTAATATCAAGAGACATGGATGAACTCTTGAGAATTGCAGCAGCAGACAAGAGGTGGATAGTTTAGTAAAATGTTGTTAGTTCAGTACACTATTGATTTTTATCTCTCTAGGTCATTTTTTGAAGTCAAAATTGTGAAAAGAGTAATTCTCTTCTATGAATTCTGGCAGAGAAGAACTGAAAGTTTTCACTTGCGAAGTCATTCGCTTTGGCAATCGATGCAAAGATCCTCAATGGCACAACTTGAACCGCTATTTTGATAAGTAATGTCTGATGGAGTACTAGCCTCCCATTTTTTCCTGATTTCCAAGTTATAATACTCACTTGTAAGCTGTAATCGTTTCTTATGTTGTCTTTGATTGTTTTATAGGTTAGGTTCAGAAGTTACACAACAAAGGCAATTGAAGGAAGATGCCAAGGCAGTGATGCAGCAGATGATGATATTTGTTCAAAACACAGCAGTGAGTATATATAGGCTTACTGTTGTAAAGATATATGATCTTTCTTCTCTTGGACTTATTGCCGCTTTGTGTTCAACTATGTTTTGGTTGAATAGAATCATGATTAGGTTCTCTATACCGATGCAAGCATGTCAGCTTCTCGCGGGTCACCTACCCACTTCAAGTTTCTCTTTTTGACTTTGCTCGTTTTTTATTTCTTTCTTTTGCTGCGAAATTTCATTTTATGATCCTTGTGAATCTTCCTAATGAGGAGTAAGCTCTAAGTATTTAAGGTGTATAACCTTTTACACATATTTAAGACTAACCTGTTCTGTGCAAAAAAGATTAGCCTATTCATTGTCTTCAAAGAAGTTAAAGACCTTCCATCTCTGAGTAATTTTTTTTGGGCACTACCATGAGTATTTTCATTACCGTCTGTGGTGGTCTTGACTGAAGTCATGTATTAATTGTAAATGATCGAATTTTGTTTTAAAAATGATAGCTTCCGTTTTTAGCATAATTCATACTTTTAGTTCTGGTTAGGAATTGATTTTTCTGTTTTAAACCTTAACTTTAGAAGTTTTCTTTGTTATGGTATTGTAAAATTAAGGTTTTTAATATTGATTGAGGGTTGACTTCAGTAGTTTTGGTGTAAAAGAACTGGTTTGGGTTTCTCTTTATATCCAATTTACTTATATAGAAATTATTACCTTGTTTAATTGGATGAAACACTTAAAATGCAGTGGCCAATAACATTGGCCAAAACGAGAAAATTGTCTTATGTCAGCATACATCATGTTTTGCATATGCTTTTTAAGTAATGACTTCCGTAAAAAAATCACTTTTTTTGGAGTTTCTATAATAGCCAAAAAGATATGTTCAATCAAAGGAGAGAGGGTTGGCATCTCCCCTGGGTTCTTTTAGCATATGGTTAAGGCTACTCGCCTGTTGGTGGATCTCAAATCCATTATGGAAAAAAAGATATACCCAATACCTTCCTAAAGTTATTTCTGTATCCCTGAATTTAAATCTTATAAAATCAACTTGTAGCCTTAACTCTGGTCTTTTACAACGTAATTGAAGTTTTGAATGTTCCATTTCCAAGGTAAACAATAGAATTTGCTATCCCTTTTTATGTTACTTTAAAGATTTACAGAATTTTCTCTTCTCTTGTAGGAACTTTATCATGAGTTACAAGCCTTGGACAGATTTGAACAAGATTACCGGCGCAAGCTTCAAGAGGAGGATAACTCCAACACCGCTCAAAGAGGTAACTAGTGACTTCAATTACGTTGGGCTCTCTAATATTCTAAGATCACTTCTTGCATGGCCGTGCATGTCAAACTTTAGGCAAACCAGTAGTGGGATAGTATTTCTCGTGTTTATATAGTTGCTTATCCGAAAAAGGAAGGAAAATTTTGAAGCTATAGTCTTCTGAATCTTAATTTCTATTGGGCTGGCTGTATAAAATGTTCCAGCGGCTGGTCTGTTCTGTAGGCTTATTACAGTATTTTATCTCTCTGTGTGTTTGAGGTAAAATAACCAGTAGTTAATTGTAGTTTTGTAAAGTTATTGAATTACATTTCTTCAAGTTTGTTCACTTTATTGAATATTATATTGGCATACAGGAGATAGCATTTCAATCTTAAAGGCTGAGTTAAAGAACCAAAAGAAGCATGTCAGAGGTTTGCAGAAGAGATCTCTCTGGTCCAGGATTCTGGAAGAGGTAGCAAATGCTTACAACTCTTTATAATACTGTATATGGAATCAAATGGACGTTTCTTGGATGGGATCAAAGACCCTTTTTGTTTAATTTCATATTATCAATGAAATGTTTCCAATTCAAAAAAAAAAAAAAAAAAAAAAAAAAAAAAAATCATCCCTTGCTTTCAAGTAGATGTTGCTATAAAATGGATCATTCATTGGAAAATTACCCGCGCATGTGCTTACAAACATTAAGATGCTCTTATTCCAGTGTCATGGGAACAGTAAGATAATATCATGTATTCACAGGTGATGGAGAAACTTGTGGACATAGTGCAGTACTTACATTTGGAGATTCATGAAGCCTTTGGCAGTGCTGGTACGCATTTAAAATGATGAATAACTTGATTTTTTTTTGTTGACAAATGATGAATAACTTGTTGATAATTTTTTAGCAAATGCTACCATGTGTTTTATTTTATTTTTAATTTTTCAATATCTTTCAGCCCTTTGGTTTCAACCATATTGTTTAATTTTAAAATTGCTCTTCAGGAATTTAAGCAACCAAAGTTCATAAAAATGAAAACATAGTCACCTGCCTTGATTAATTGGAGGCTATTGAATGTTTCCTCTTATTTGACAAATGTGTAAAGGTGCGAAAGCAAAGAACGAAGGGGCTTATCCCCCATCCAAAAACCCTCCCAAAAATAGGAATTTAAACCATCATCAATCAAATAATCAATAAACATAGAGAACAAAGGAAATCCTTAAACTATAGCAGCCTAGAGGTGCTTGCTAGAACCCTACCAACCACCTGAAACCCTCTCAAAAGGGTGCTCACAATAATCCTACCCTATAGAGCATCTGGCTCCATGAAGAAATGCCACACCTTTTCGTCATAGAGCCTCATTATGTAATCTCAGGTTGCCCATGCCATAACTACCAAATTCTAGCTGCTTTGAAGTACCCTCCCACCTGACCAAGTAGGGCCCACCACCCTCATCCACTCTTTCCCAGAAGAAATTGCATATTAAACTTTCAATCTTGTTCGGACTGAGACATGCATCCTAAATATGGAAATAAGGTAGATGGAGATCCCACTCAATAGCAATTGGATCAAAGTAAGCCCCCTCCCTTGGAAAAAAAAAAATCAAAATGGTAGATAAATATTTAAAGGACTATCATATCATGTTACATGATCTGGATATTTGAGTTGACTATACATATGTTATGAAAAGTTAAAACATATAAATAAGGAGGTGAGTGAGGTTATCTTATTCCGTCGTCACAAGATAACTATTGATAGTCATTTACTTTGAAGAGGAAGAAGACTTGATCCAATCCAAGGTGGAATTACTATGTAAGTTTGGTGGCCAACCTTGCGTGAATGAAGAGCTTTCATGCATGCTACATCAAGCTAAGCACCATAAGCCTTTTCACACTTAAAAAGGAGGATAAAACTTTTAACTCAACGATTTCACTTAACAACATTCTTGGTTACAAAGGAGTATAAGTTGGCTTACACATGGCCAACCAAAAAACCTTGAAATGCTGATAAAAAAAGCTAACAAGATTAACCCCAAGTAAAGTACATTTGCAAATAAGTAAGATCGATAGAGTTTGGGTCAAAGCTTCAAAAGGTTTGGGCTTGTGCCTTTACAAGAAGTCAATAATAACAATGTCCTAAAAAACAAGTGAAAATAGGTTCAAGGGTCTATGGAGCTTGGTCCAGCCGGCCTTAGCGTAAACACTGGGCTTCATGGGAGCAGCATAGGTTGGACAAAGCGGGCTTGTGGGCGAAGGGTGGCGTCCATCAGGGCTTTCTTGGAGGTTATTCAGGTCCTTGAGGCAGCATGGCAGGATGGCACATGGGTTTCTCCTTGCTTAGCTTTTAGATCATGAGAGAAATGCTTGGCTAGAAACATTGAACTTGTCAGGAGTAATGAGTTCAACATTTGCAACCCCAGATCTGAAAATTTATCCTCCAAATTTTGATCGACTCCTGTTGTTCCACACTTGTCATCGAGTTTGGGCTTAAGTTTGTAGTGGATTTGTTTTGGCATTGCTGGAATCTTATTCTCTTGCTTTTTTATGACTTCTAAACATTGTTTTGGCTCTTCTCTGATATTGAATTATTTGTCTGCGACATTAACTAGACATTCTACTTTGAATTAGCTGTGCTCATTTCTCATTTTATTATATTTTTTTCAATTGGGATCTTGTAGATGATGATAAACCCGCCGAAGGTTCCCAGAGTAACCACAAAAAGTTGGGTACTGCTGGTCTCGCTTTGCATTATGCAAATATTATTAGTCAAATTGATACACTTGTGAGTAAACCAATTAATTTATAATACTAAAACGTTCAATGGTTAGTTTTTTTAGCAAAAGAACAAATTATTCTGAATTAGCATATGTTTTCAAATCAGGTATCTCGTTCGAGTTCCGTACCTCCTAACACGAGGGATGCTTTATATCAAGGACTACCTCCCAGTATAAAGTCGGCTTTACGCTCAAAGCTACAGTCGTTTCAGCCCAAGGAAGAGGTATTTGTAAATTTTACTTGAGAGAAAATTCATCATACTCTACTGTTAAAAAATAGTCTGCTTCATTGGTTTTGCAATGTGCCAATCTTAATTTTCTGAATTTATTTATGAAGCTTACAATTCCTCAAATCAAAGCCGAGATGGAGAAAACCTTGCATTGGCTTGTTCCCATTGCCAATAACACTACCAAGTATAGCTGCTTACCCTTTATATAGAGCGACGATTCTTATTCTTATTCTTATTCGTATTATTCTTGGGCGTCATACATGTTTCCGTGAATAACTCGGGTTTTATTATTTTTTTCATCTCCTTTCAGCAGGATGTAGTTTTAGTTCCTTTGATTAAAGAGAATGCTCAAAGTCCAGGAATATTGATTGATCTATATTTTATTACCATTTTTGTTGGCAAACGATCCGAACGTTTTGTGCTAAAGACTAAAGTTTCTAATAGCGGTTGGAAGTCGGGTTCTGTGATCGGCTAATGTTTTTGTGGTTGATCTCTTTTTTCTTCTTCTTGCTCTCCAGGGCTCATCATGGTTTTGGTTGGGTTGGAGAATGGGCAAATACAGGGTGAGCTTCCTTATATCATAATTCCCACATCCTGCATATATTTTCTCACTTACCCAAGAAATCTGTCGTTTCAGGGCTGAATCTAACCGAAAACCTTCTGGCCAGAACGAGTTACTAAGGATCGAGACGCTCTATCATGCGGATAAAGAAAAGACTGAAGCTTACATTCTTGAACTGGTGGTATGGCTTCACCATCTGATCAGCCAAGCTAGAGCTTGTAATACTGGAATAAGGTCTCCTGTTAAATCCCCAATTAGATCCCCAAACCAGCGAACGATTCAGTTATCGAACCAGAAACCAAGTTCTCCGTCCCCGACGTTGACCGTAGAAGACAAGGAGATGCTTCAATATGTGAGTAAAAGGAAACTTACCCCAGGAATAAGTAAGAGTCAGGAATTTGATTCAGCAAAAACCAGGTTAAGCAAGCACCATAGGCTAAGTAAAAGCAGTAACCATTCCCCAACCAACGAAACTAAGAAGGATCCATTCCCGTTACGAAGGCCGAACTCCATCCCGGTTATTGATTTTGACATCGACCGCATGAAAGCATTGGACGTCATTGATAGAGTCGACAATATCCGAAGCTTTTCATAAACTTGGATGAAAACGCTAGTGTATGCATAAGGTGTAACATGCCATTTTCGGATTCGGTTCGTGTGGTTGGTAGCGTCTATGGTGAAGAAGAAGAAGAAGAAGAAGAAGATTGTTGGTATGAGATGATGGAAGGGAAATTGTAAGGCGTTGGTTTTGTTTTTTGTTTTTGGATGTGAAAATATATAAGGTTAATAGCATGTTCATGTTAGAGGACAGGTTTGAAATAGTTGTAGAAATTGTGAGAGGTTTCAGATAATAGCTTCTTTCAGTTCTGTGTATAGAAATACTTTTATTATTTCATAATAATTGAAAGTTATTTGGATTCTTTTTCTTCTCTATTCTTCTCTCTAACATGTGTATGTTTGTTCATCTCTATTGGCTTGTCTTGATGCTCAATCATGTGGAGCTATTGGCAAGCTTTTGATAAGAAACGAGCATGTGTTTAGTCTGTAGTTTTGGAGAGTTTGTTAAGCTTGGGAATCATAACTCTTGATTTGCAAACTTGTGTTTGTCTAGATTTGTTGGATGACGGAACTCGTAGAAAACATGTTTGTCGAAACGTAAAGGCCAAATGAAGATTGGATAAGTCCGGGGCTTACCTGTTTAGACGGAAAATGGAGGAGTTTTTCCTGTTAGATAAATGGGGTCTGAGACGGGATTATATTCCCTATCTTTGTCCGCGCCCAAGCCCCTGTTTAGACGGGAAATGGAGGGAGTGGGAAATACTTTTTTCCCGTTAGATAAATGGGGTCTGAGACGAGATTATATTTCTTGTTCTTTGTCCCCGCCCAATTCTCTATCATGCTTAATATAAATATATTTTTAACGCAATAAAATAATATATTATTATTATTAGTAACTATTGTAATTTCTTTTTTAATCTTGAAGTTCGAGTTTGATAGCATTTTGGCTCCATCGATTAGTTTTTTATTACTTTAGTTAACGAAAGTTAATGCTATATATCTTTAGTCAAATAATAATTTTAGATTGTGAAATAGGGGAAATCCTCCCTTGTTTATCATGTTATTGTTACGTGTTTTTAAACAACTTACAAAGGTTTTGGATCTTCTAACTTATGGTTTCTCGAACACGATTTAGGTCTTTATTGTTTCACCAAATCTAATCTCGTAATTTCTCATGATTTTGCCCAATTAAAATTCTCATCATATCGTGATGTCTCATCACTCAGCTCTTTGTAGCACATCTATTCATCGGGGTTCTCTATAGGATCTTAAGGTGAATTGGTTAGCTCTTTAATATTTCCCGTGTCATACTTATGTATCATAAATAAGTGAGACTTGACCTCGTGTTTGTTCTAACTATTCGTACTATGACATTACGAGAAATATTGGTTCTCTTCTAGGGATTGGCTGACAACCTTCTAATAGACCTCATAATGTCATACTGATCTGGAAGGAAGCGACCCTCGTACCTACCAATTACTAGATACCCATGTGGACCTTTGCCCTTGTAGACAAGTTCACGAAAAATAAATAGTTGAAGATTCCCTAACCGTTCCATATGAAATTTTTTTATGGCAAATAAACTAACCCGAGAATGACCCTATTTGTACCCGCTCCTAAAAAATATTGGATATGAAAATAGACCTCTATATACCGAGACAAGTTCACTGTTAAGAGTTATTGGCTACCTCTAGTATTTTCTACATCATGCAATCAATCGTAGGGGAGTGTCCCCATATCTTTACAACATCATGCAAAACTCTTGTTAATTGAGCAAGTTCACGATTAGGGGTGAATTGGTGAGTCCACTAATCGTCTCCACATGACACCAACATCATACTATATGATACTAATCACGGGTCATAAGACAAGGCATAGAAAAGTTGCATAACCTAAGTTTCCGGCATCATATCTAACGTACATGTCCTTACAAGGTGTATACAAAGGATTTATCTCATCTATTATGTGCTAATTGTCACAATCGCACTTTTGATGGTAGCGGACTTGCGATTGTGCAGCACTCATTTCCCATCAACAAGCGAGCTAAATCAATTCGTTTTTGCGTCGCCTATGGCCAATCAACGTATGTTCGAGCCTCTGGCCCCGGTTTAAGAAGAAAATTTTTAGAAAACGAGGATAGAGAGATTTCGAAAGAGAGTTTTGAAAGCAAGATTTGAAAGATTGAAATTGGTGTTATATGTGATGGAAGCAAAAAGGCAACAACAACGGCTTATAGCATATAACCATCGAGTAGGGAGGATTTGACGACTAGTCATATCCCCCGAGAAATACAAAAGAAAAACACCTAAATTAAGAGAAAAGAAGGAAACCATTGAAAACAAATGGAAAATAAGGTTAAAAAAAAAATGGTTTAAGAGTCAAAATCTCGCTCGTCTCTATCGTACTATGATTGCTCTCTATTTATAAATACCACCCCTTCCCTTATCTTCACCTGATACAAGGCAGTCGAAGTCCACGCCACCCTGCAGATCTCAATCTAGCGACGTGGAACCACACAGCTGCCGCTGCCCTTTAGGCACGCCTCCTACACTTACCACTCACCTTTGTACTTGCAGCATACTCCCTTCCTTCGGGCAATACAGCTTTCATAATACGCGAAGCAGCTGAGCGAGCGATAGCTATTCGATCGCTATATTCTTGTGATAGCGAAGACGTGGTTGAGACTCTAAGAGAAAGTCGATTTTCTATTTTTTCTAGTTGTTTGATATTAGTAAAGCGCTAACGCGCCCCTGCCATCTTTCTAAAGCAACAAGCGGGAAACTTGGACTTAGAAGAAAGCAACAGCAACCCATCAACTCAACTACATCCATTCTCACCCTATCCGTCTCTTTTTCTCGGTTATTGATAGAGTGAATAGATCTTCAGTGTGAGACTCAAAAAACTTAGTTCAATAGACCCGTCCGTCGCAACCGGTTCAATCAAATCGAGTGATATCATCATTACCTATCTTGATTTCATCCTTATTAAATGACGGTGAATCAACAAAACTCTCTCAATAGTGAACATGGTAGGTATGAACATCAAATGAAGCGCCACTTTTCTCGATTTTGATAAAACAAATACTATCAAATAAATCGAGGGTAGTATTTAACTTTATACGCTAAACATTTCAAAACTCGTTTTTGACATTAAATTACTATATAAAAGGGTACTCGTGGAATCGTATAAAGACATTCTCGTTCACCTATACTTCAAAACAAACACGATTATCTAAATATTCTCGATATATTGATTCCCAATAAACAAAAGAAAAACAATCCATTTAGGAACTGAACAAGTTACAAAAGTACACCATATAGCAATTTTACAGCAAACCAAGAGGACTGAGGAAAGCAAACATCATTCATTCATTCAAGGTTATTAGAGCTCGATTCCGCACCAGATTTTTCGGTGTAATTACCCGACCCCGGGCTAAGGAATGAAAACACATTGTCTACATTCTCAAATGGCGGTCGAGGAAACTCGTGAAACCCCTCGAAATTACACGATTCGAAGTTCAGAGGTGAAAAACAACCAAGAGGATCATCAACACCAGTTTTTGCATCTGCTATGGTTTCAACAGAGCTTCCACCCGTAGCAATCGACCCGAAACTGAAATTTAGGCTCCTAAGCTTATCCGAGCGTTCTCCTCGATCGAACGACACGGCTGCTCCCTTCGACTCGTCGAGCGGAATCGCAGGAGTGTGGCCTTGGAAGAGAGCAATGTGTCCAAAGAGCTTGTCTTTCCTAGAGAACGTTGTCCCACAAGAACAAAGCCACTTATCTTTCCCACAGTGTTTCTCATGTGTTTTCAGATCAGCAATTACAGAGAATTTCTTAGAGTTACATTTGCTGCAAGTGAAGCTTTTGTCACAATGAGTTCTCTTGTAATGGTTTTTAACACATAGAATGGTTTTCAGAGGCTGAAACTTCTTATGATCCTTGTTCCGTTTGCAGCCGGTGAACGGGCAGGAATATCTCTTGATTAGCATCGTCTCGGAACTCGACTCTTTGTTCGGTTTAGCTAGGGCAGCTGCGGTTTTATACTCGTCACCGTGACCCCTCATGTGCATTCGTAAATTTGCATCCCTCTTGAACCCTTTTCCACATATTGGACAGAAATGTGTGTGAGGTGCTAGAATCTCTTCTTTTTCTAGCTGCAGTATTTCGTATGAACCGGGCGGGAGATTCTCGTGTTCATCGGCGTCTTCTTCGTCCTTTGATTCGTGTTCTTCAACAGCCATGTTCTGTTCCTTCCCACATTTGCTACTTTCCTCTACTTGGGTGAGTTTGGTTCCATCACCACTATTAGTCCTAGGTCCAGACGCGAAAAGAACCCTGTCGAGCTGCTCGAGTTGCTCAAGCTGCCCGACCGGAGGAACAGCTGCAGACAACTTATGCTTTACAGAAGGAAGCAGACTACCAGCTGTCGAGATTAACTGAACAATAATCGAAGTTAGATCAGCCGTTATCAGCTGTTGTTGCTGAACTACGAGTTCATCGGGACTCCCCAAGGCTTGGTTCCTCCGGCCAACGATCAAATGCACGAGTTCCTGAAGCTGATGAATCTTCTGCTCAAGAAATGAAAGATTATTCAGCATCGCTCTCGGGTCCCAATCTTGAATTTTACTAGCTAGAAGTCCTGCATTCAGCTCATTACTATCTTTATCTAAGATTTCGATTCGTTGATTCGAGCTACACGTTAGGGAGGCCTTCGATTCGATCCGTTCTTCGAATTCTTGGAAAGGTTGTTCCATATCATAGTCTAAAATGGAAGGATCTACCCATTTCTGTGAAGGTTGCTGAACATTAATATTAGGAAACGATGAAGATTTTGCCCAAACTTCAGAGCTACATAACCTATTTTCAGGCTCCATCTTCAAAAACTTATCTCTACTAACAAAGATTCAATACTGTTTGATTTGAATCTGCAACAAGTTTCAAACAAATCCATGATGAACAGCATGATGAACACCATGATGAACACAAAAACCAAAGAAACAAGAACAAACCAATCAGTTTTGCCAAAATTCATCAGCTCAGGAGCTTAGTTCGATCAGAGAAGAGTTCATGTTCATTGATCAAACAGAAATAAAGGAAAAACAAGAATGAATCATTCAGAAAGAAAGTCAAATTTCCAAAATTTCCAAAAAAAGAGAACGTTTAACGGCCGCCCAAGCCCACCGCTAGCTGATATTGACTTCTTTAGACTTTCCCTTTCGGGCTTCCCCTCAAGGCTTTAAAACACGTCTACTAAGGAAAGGTTTCCACACCCTTGTAAAGGGTGTTTATAAGGTTTCGTTCTCCTCCCCAATCGATGTGGGATCTCACAATCCACCTCCCTTTGGGGCCAAGCGTTATCGTTGGCACTCGTCGTTCCTTTCTCCAATTTCCCTTTCGTCCATTTCGGGCTTCCACTCAAGGCTTAAAAACGCGTCCGCTAGGGAAAGATTTCCACACCCTTATAAAGAGTGTTTCGTTCTCTTCCCCAACCGATGTGGGATCTCACAATCCACCCCCTTCAAGGCCCAGCGTCCTTATTGGCACTCGTTCCTTTCTCCAATCGATGTGGGACCCCTGCAAAATCCACCCTCCAAAAGGACCTAGCGTCCTTACTGGCACACCGCCTCGGCTTTGATACCATTTGTAACAGCTCAAGCCCACCGCAAGTAGATATTGTCCTCTTTGGATTTTCCCTGTCAGGCTTCCCCAATGCATATGCTAGAGAAAGGTTTCCAAACCCTTATAAAAAGTGTTTCGTTCTCCTCCCCAACCGATGTTGGATCTCACAACCGAAGGAAATCCTCCAATAATCCATTTCATTCAATTGATTTCCCAAACAAAACATTCAATAATCTCCGTTTACAAATCTAAATCAACAACACAAACCCCAAATTGCAGCAAGCAAGCAGAAACCATCTCAATCAACAAACAACAAAGAACAAAAATAGCCATAAACAGATCAACAAAATCCAATCCATTCCAAAAAAAACAGCCACGATCGAAAGGAAATTTACCGATTCACGATTCCAGTTCATCAATCGATGAACCGATCAATCAATCTCCTCGTCGATGGCTGCTCCAAATCCTGAAGAGAAAAACAGAAACAAAAAAACAGAGAAGCGAAAGTGAAGTGGGTTATAGAATGAAAAGCGATCGGCCAACTGCACGAATCAGGTCCGTTGAATGGGAGTGGGCGGAATCAGAGGCATGAATCGATGTGGGGTTTTTGGGAGTGGAAACATGGGATTAGAAGAAGAAGAAGAAGAAGAAGAAGAAGGAAGAATGGGACCCATCAACGTTGGATGATTCTTCCCCATTGGAGTGATTGAATTGTATATACCTTTTGACCTTGAGTTCGATCCAATGGAGGGATTGTTTCGAATCCAAAGAGGAAATTAAGAGCGTAATAAAATAATGGAGGAGAATTCTACTGGGGAACAAATAACAACTACAGAGGAGAACGAAACATTATTTGTAAGAGTGTTGAAACGTCTTACGAAGAGAAAACCCAAAAAGGATAATATCTGTCAAATAATCATCGAAACTCCTCGGATCTTCACAACCACTTCAATTTTTGAACTTTTGTTTGTTTTAAATAGCTTTCTATTATCTAAAATGGACGAACAGATCATAGAACTTCTAGAGTTGAGGATAAATTTTTTAATCTACTGGTTACTTAAAGGGCCTATTTGCTGAACCTCGACAAAAAATATGAGAGTCAATTATGCTTAAGTTATAGCACTGTAGGGGTTGATATGCACAGTGTCACGATCATGCTTGTTCAAGGCATGTCACCCATGTCCACGTGCCCGTGACACGCCAAAACCTTTGCGTTGTACTACTTTATTGCTTTCTTTTACTGCTTTCATGTTGTATTATTTCTTTCTTGTTTTCTTTAAGAGTATGACATTTCAGCGATATCATAACTAGGCAGACAGACATGAAATGCCTCAAAATGTACTATAGGGAGATGCAACTAGTTGTCAGATTATCCCTGCCCGGAATAATTATATACTGTTTAAGCCGTTATTGTTGACTTTTTGCTTGCATGCTATATAACGCCAATCTCTCTCTCTCTTGCTTTCAAAACTCTTTTTCCAAAACCTCTCTTCCCCGCTTTCTAAAACTTTCTCTTGAAATCGAGACTCGAGGTTTGTATTCACGTTGCCCGACCGTAGGCAATGTGACTTGAAGTAGGCTTGACTCACTCAGTGCTAAAAGTGGGTGTCGTACAATCGCCAAATCCGTTGCCTAGAAATCGTGATTGAAAAATTAGTATGAACGCTAAAGCAAACATAAATTTATTATTATTATTAAATATATATATATATATATATATGGTAAGTTTGAAACTAGAGATTAGAAATAGAGTGGACTAGTTCACTATTTTCTATGTAAAATCATGTCTTTTAACACAAATTAACATTACCATATTCTCTTTAAAAGTTCATCTCTTTTATTTTATTTTATTCATTATTATTATTTTGGCTTCAAATCTCGTCCCGACCTGTACCAATTAAGGTGTACTTTTCTTTCGGATGGTTCAACCATAAGAATGTCAAAGTTTAGCATACTTTACTTTGAACAATTTTATGTTGGGTAACCTCGTATAAATTTTCCTCGGTTGTATGTGAGTGATCCATGTTGGTTTGTGAGGACAGTCTTTAGTTTTAGAAGCAAGAAGTAAGTAACGTAACCATGTCGCATGGGATGCAGGAGAATGCTAGGGCACGTAGGTATTGAATCTGGATTTCAAAGCCTAATTCGAACCTTAGATGTGGAAAGTTACAAATGATATCAGAGTGGACCTCTTTCAGTAATATGTGGTTCTGGAACGAACTAAGGTAGAAATTAGTGAGCATGTGACAACTTAATAAAGAAGAGGAAGCTTTCAAATCTCACGTGCATATTTCCCACTTGATCTCATGTGCATTCCCTCAAGTCATTCAGTACCTTCCACTCCGCTCTACAAAACACACACGCTAGAATTACAGAATTGAGTGTTTGCGAGGTTGAGATCGCTGATGAGTTTTCGATTTTCTTTTCAGCGAGCGCTAGTGACAAGAACACTTTAGTGTTGTTGTGCTAGTGATTGGTGAACAACCAATGGTTGGAATCGGCGTGAGGTTGTCGGAGTGCAAATCGAAGAAGAGAGAAAGTTAGGGTTGCGGTTTCAGGAGGTTGGTGAAGAAGATGAATTCTCGGGTTGAGCATTCGAATCGGTTGAACCACGTTGATATGGGATTCGACAACCCAAGGAACGTGAATGCACACGACCCACGACCCATAGGGAATGCGCAACTAGTTAGGGCCAACTTGAATGCGACTCGCGACTTTCATAGACCCGACCCAAAGTACGTGGCTCGACCACAAGCGACGACCGTGTTTCCCTAGCCACGCACGTGCCAGACGCGTGCTCCTACCCTAGTCGTGGCTCGTCTTGACTTGTTCATCAGTGTGCTCCTCGGCTCAACTCACTAGGCTTTAACGGCATATCCAACTCAATATACAATTTTAGTACCGTTTCCTATGTTTTTGACCTTCTCGAAACTGTTTTTGACTTTATTTGGGGTATTTGAGGTCCGTAGGGAAATTTACTCATATTCAATATATTTTAGCCAAAATGAGGAGTAATCAATATGATTAGCTAAACTAAGTTTAATAATATGTCCTAAGAGTGTGATATGGATACGTAGAGGTTAAATTGTACGTTGAAGGATAATCTCGAAACAGTTATAAAATAGTTACGGACTCCGGCCAATACCAAACAAGTAAGTGACTTTACCGTTGGTGTTGGTAAAATTGCATGATGTATGATGACGTATGCTCCGTGACCCTTGCATGCGTCATAATCTTATGTATTGCTTATGTATGCTATGTGATGACATATTATGTTATGATATGATGAAATGAAAACCATGAAGGTAATGTTGTGCTTTGGCATGTTAAGCCTTGATTATAGATTATATGATGACGCAAGATGAAATCCATGATGATTACTATGCATACATGACTCATATATGTATCATGACACGGATGACAGGAAGAATGAAATGATTATCATTTTATGCTATGATTTTAAACCATGGGGACCTCATGCATTTATGTATGCCATGTACATCAGGGTATTTCCCTGTTTTGTTATGTTAGTACGGACGCGTGCCTTCGATATTTATGTTTGTCATGATAATATATGGGTCTTTCCCCTTTGTGGTGTCCAGTGACGCATAAGCACGTTTAGCCCGACTAAGCCAGACCCAGGGGTACGTATACGAGCCTGCTTGGTGGGTCCATCTGCTCGTACGTGGGTCATGCGTGGGGACGTACCACACATTCAACCTTGCCCTAACTAGAAAGTCTTTACAAGTCTGCTTGGTGGGTTCATTGTATATGATACAATACTCAAGTCACGTACTACCCTTATTTTTCAAGGAACATTACTCAACCCTAATAGTAGGATTACTTACTGAGTATTTCTTAAAATACTCAAGTCACGTACTACCCTTATTTTTCAAGTAAAGATAAATTGTCCTTGCACGGATAATGGTGAATGCTCGATTGACCATGGAAGAGATGGTAGGATAGTAGTATACATTGTTTTCAATCCGTAGTTTCATACGTGGCTTTTCATTTTCGTACTAAAAAAAATTATGTTAATGTTTTATATTTGATGATATTTTTATTTTTATTTCTTGTTTTAAATTAAATGTATAAGTCCACAGTTTCGTTTGAAATGTTTTGTTTAAATTTTTGCATATGTTATTAAAGGCATGCATATAGTGACGTCTCTTATCTAAAGACGAAAATTAGGGGTGTTACCTAAGAATTAGATGACTAAGACTTAAAAAAATTAAAGGTTACTATCAATATATTATGAAAGAATCTGTGTTGGTTTTGTAATACAGAAATACATCTAATCTACTGTCTATTTAGTATATTAGTCGTATAGCAATAATATATATGATATATTTTATATTTTTGTAGGTCGATCATATATCAATATTATATAATATACTTTATATTTTGTATATTAGCTTAGTTGAGTTGGGTGGATCGTGCAATAAGCCTCTCTCGACCCTCCCTGTATATTGATAATATATCTTATGTACTTCATATTTCATATATGAGTCATATATCAAGAGTATATTTATATACTTTATGTTTGGTATAGAAGTTAACTGATATACTCAAATGGTATGTCAATATTCATTTAAAATCCATTTCGAGTATAACATTTGTTGTGACCCAATTTTTGGGGTTTTTGAATCGTTTCAGATCTAGAAGCTTTCGGCTTATACGAGCCAAACAAACACCATAAACGAGAATAGGGAGAAGAGGAGACTCAGAAACGAAAGAAAAAGGAGAAAAAGGACATCGAAAACGACGTTACCAAAGAGAGAGAAAGCTCGCCAGAATTCCTCTGATAATCGGGCGAAGAAGACGAATCCCGACCCGCGCCCCGAACTGAAAATCCACCCAGATGAGTCCAATGTCCACGGCCCAAACTGTGCCTCAGCCCAACCCAATCAGCGCATCAGCCTAACTTGTCAGTCGCAAACCGAACTCAAACCCGCAAGCCTAATCCACATACGGACAGACGCCGATACTCGACACTGATTGTAACGATTAAGATTTTCCATTTTTGCCTTATTTGGTTAAAATTTTATTTTTATTTCTATAGATGATAAGATATTATGTTATGCATTTATTCTCGCCAGAAGAGATGCAATTTTCAATAAGGAAGTTATTACCTTAATGAAAATTGTAACAATTCCAGTTTCTTGAATAAAATCAAATCAAATTTTTTGAATAAAATAAAAATAAAATAATTAATTAAATGTAATCTCCCCGAAAATCGAAGGATTTTCTGCTAGACTTTTATTACCTTTATTACCTAATAAAAACATTCATATTTCTCTAAGTTTCCTTTTCCTAAAACCTCAGAATGTCTTATTAGTAAATGTCTTGAGATTATTTTTATATTCTTATGTCCAACCTTTTACATCCCTTGAAAACGATTTTCTCTCCAAACTTTCTTTCGGGACGTCGGGGTTACTCTCCAGAGGAAGAATCGAGTAGAAGTAAGGTATTGATGTCGGGATCATTGTGTCAAAGAAGGTTGACCGTTGGAAATCGGTGTTGAGGACGTTGTGGGATCGTCAACGCGTCACCGGAATCGGGGAGGCGGAAACTAGAGTTTCGTCGTTTGTTGGGTAAGGAAGGTGAGGTTTTTGGAATCGGGTCGAGCCGTAGACGCATGCCCAACATCTCCGGCAGCTTCGCACGCGTACACAGTGCGGCTCAACTCACACGTGCACGAAATCGTCTCGGTTTTGTCAATTCCCGCAGCTCGACTTGGCGACTTAGTTGGTCAGCTTGGCGGCTCGGTATCACAATAATATATCAATTCCAAGGTATTCAGCCCTTCTGAAGCCGTTTCTACCCTTAGTTTTACCATTTGAAGTCAGTATGGTTCCTAACTGTCAAAGACAAATTGGGTCGGGAGTTTATTTTGATAAATAGCATGAGATTTGGCTAGGGTATGTTATGAAAGGTTTCTAGGTCGGGAGTTTATTTTGATAAATAGCATGAGATTTGGCTTGGGTAGGTTATGAAAGGTTACTAAGTTTTTATGTGGTTATTATAGGACGTATTTAACTGTTGGGATTAGCTTGTTGTGAGTGACTTCGGCCAAGGCCATCGAGGTAAGTGACCTTACTGTTGGAGTTAGCTTACTACGTGTTGTATGATGGTGCGTGCCCTGTGGCCCCTGCATGCACCATGTTTCATTATGTGATATGACTATATGATGTATGAATTATGTGACTGTTTATGCTATGAAACATAATAGATTATGTTGACTGTTGACTGTTTATGTTATGTGAAGTTATGAATGATATGTTAGTAATATATGCCATGAAAATGTTGATCGATGTCATGGATACACATAGTATTATCGAGTCATGTCATGAGATGTTTATGCAACTGGAATGTACTTTCATGTTATGTAATATGCCTGTAATTAATTACATGTAATTACATGTTATGTAATATGCCATGTAAATAACATGAAAGTACATTCTAGTTGCATAAACATCTCATGACATGACTCGATAATACTATGTGTATCCATGACATCGATCAACATTTTCATATCATATATTACTAACATATCATTCATAATTTCACATAACATAAACAGTCAACAGTCAACATAATCTATTATGTTTCATAGCACATAATTCATACATCATATAGTCATATCACATAATGAAACATGGTGCATGCAAGGGCCACAAGGCACGCACCATCATACAACACGTAGTAAGCTAGTCACTTACCTCGATGGCCTTGGCCGAAGTCACTCACAACAAGCTAATCCCAACGGTTAAATACGTCCTATAATAACCACATAAAAACTTAGTAACCTTTCATAACCTACCTTAGCCAAATCTCATGCTATTTATCAAAATAAACTCCCGACCCAATCTGTCTTTGACGGTTAGGAACCATACTAATCTCAGATGGTAAAACTAAGAGCAGAAACGGCTTCGGAAGGGCCAAAAACCTTGGAATCGATATATTATAGTGATACTGAGTTGCCAAGCCGAGCTGCTGAGCCAACCAACTAAGTCGTCAAGCCAAGCTGCGGGAATTGACGGAACCGAGACGATTTCGTACACGTGCGAGCCGAGCCACACTGTGTACGTGTGCGAAGCTGCCAGAGCTGTTGGGCATGCGTCTGCGGCTTAACCTGATTCCAAAAACCTCGCCTTCCTTACCCAACAAGCGACGAAATCCTAGTTTCCACCTCCCCAATTCCGGCGACATGCCGACGATCCCACAACGTCCTCAACACTGATTTCCAATGGTCAACCTTCTTTGACACAATGATCCTGACATCAATACCTTACTTTCACTTGATTCTTCCTCAGGAGAGCAACCCCAACGTTCCAGAGGAAAGTTTGGAGAGAAAATCGTTTTCAAGGGAAGTAAAAGGTTGGGCATAGGAATATAAAAATAATCTCTAGAGATTTACCAATAAGGCATTCTAGGGTTTTAGGATAAGGAAACTTAGAGAAATAGGAATGTTTCTATTAGGTAATAAAAGTCTCGCAGGAAATCCTTCGATTTCCGAGGAGATTACATTTAATTATTTATTTTATTTTTATTTTATTCTAGAAACTCGAATCGTTACAGTTTCCATTAAGGTAATAACTTTCTTGTTGAAAATTGCACCTTTTCGAGCGAGAATAAATGCATAACATAATATCTTGTAGAAATAAAAATAAAATCTTAACCAAATAAGGCAAAAATGGAAAATCTGAATCGTTACACTGATGACCCAGCCCACCTGCAACCAAAACCCTGTTGCCCATCGCAACCCAGAACCCGCAACAGAAAGTCTGACCTACTTGACGACCCGCACCTTGACCCAACCTCAGCCTGCACACGCGATCGCTTCTAGTTGCGCCACATGTCAGCGTCTGGCGCAAACACCCCCTCGACTCCGGCGGCTTGATCGGCTCGGCAGCGGCTCCTCGGCTCTGGCAACTTATTCAGCTCAGAAAACCTATTTTTCAACTTGTTCGACACCGCTCCGACCCTCTCGGAACTCGATTTCGACCTTGTTTAAGGAACCAACCACCAACGAAAGTGTAGGACACATATGAGGAGCTAGGAGCTTACGTGTACATTTTAGGGAGTACTTTGGCTAAGGCCTACCAAGTAAGTGGCCCTACCATCGTAGGTTACGCAATTGTATGTTGTATGTTGACACGTGCCCGTGTATTCACATGTGCATTAAATTGTATGTTAGACTGTTACGCTTTAATACGTAAACTTGTGAAATGTGCACGTGTGCTATTTTTGTATTGATTTGACGTGCAATATAGTGTGACGTGATGTGTTGTGTTTAGAATGTTTATGTGATCACGAGGTGATTTCTTTATGAATTGCACGTCATAATATGTTATAATGAAAGTATGAGATGTGATGTTATGTTTCCTAATTGTATGTAAACAACATGATATGTATGGCATGAAATCACAATAAATGACATGAAATATAACCCTATTAGAATAATGTATTATGTGAAGACTGAAAAATGAGAAATGATATTGACATGAACGAAAAAAAGGACGCATACATCCAATAGTCCGGCAAAGTATCATTATGTTTTACATAATGTTGTCTTGACGGTTACTAATTCTAATGGGTGTCCAGCATAAGAGCTACTAGAGCAGGCTCACCCAACAAGACAAGGGGTCTAGCGGTGTGCGAACTGACTCGTGTGCCCATACTTGCACGTATGGGCTTTGTGTAGAGTATATGGTACACATCCAAGTTGTCCGTTAGGATAGTGCCGTAGGAAAAACAGACTAATATGATAGCTCCCGTCATTGCATTTGCATGTGCTTGTTGCATAATCCTGATAGGAGGTCACTTACTGAGTATTCTAGAAATACTCAAGCCTCGTGCTACTACATTTTCATATAAAGGCAAAACACCCATGTGAGACCGATGGAAGCATCGCAAATATCGTGGCACATGCATAGGATAGATTGCTTTCCATGCATAGTATAAATTAGTATAGGTTGATTTTTCTTTACATTATTAGTATAGGTTAGTATAGGTTGGATTGTAATTGCATTGATAAACTATAGGTTAGTATAGGGTATTTAATTCAACATTGTTTTTCCTTTCTTTCCCTTGTATTTATTTATCCACAAGGTAATAAAGGAGGTATGAATTAATGTCGAAACTACTAAGTGTTCATTAAAGCGACTCCGCATTAAATGTAAGGTTAGAAGTATAGTAAAAATTTACTGTCGTTGCACACGTCTCCTGGCCTCTACTCACATGTGGCCCGTTCCAAGGCCTAATGCGTTGTTTCTCTCACCGTTTGAAATGTGTCTCGATGAATGCTAGATTTGTTCTTTTGTTCGTTGATCAACACGTGTAACCCACGTTGCATCTTCTTCAACACGAGTTCCAAATTCATCACAATTTTCATAGTTTTTCTTATTTTCTTCAGATTTGTGTATCTTTTTTTATGCAACTCGATTCAACTCATTTTTTTTTTATGGATTTGGACGATTCAAATATCCATACCGAATTTCCACAACACTCTGAAAAGATCTTAGAAGGGACCTTGGCTCGAAAATGCCTCCTCGTGACGATTAGAATACCCACATCTCCTAATTAATTCACATTCAGTTACACGATTTAGGTAGATGGTGGAAATGACCAAAATACCCTTTAAGATTGACTTTGACCATTTTTCTAATTTTTCACTATTTTATATATTTTTCTTGGGCTCGGGTGATTTTTCTAAACATTTTTTTTATTCTAATTCATCCTAAAATTTGACCTCTAAGAGCCTTAATCAAATTAGGAAGTTAAAATTTCAAAGTAAAAATAAAAAAAAAAATTAATTCTCGTCGAGACAGTGTCGTACAACATTGATGTAACTGTAATAATCTATACTTAAATTACATTTTAAATGAGTATCAATATGCCACGGATACAATGAAACACTTTAAATGCATTTTGAATGAGTATTAATATATTTTAAATGAATACACCAATCTTTAAATTTCATTTTAAATAAGTGTTGATATATTACTAATGCATATATTTAAAATGCATTTTTAATAATTAATATATTATTGATATGTGAGGTGTATGAAGGGGGTGTTTGGTTGGTGGGAATATAATTAATGAATTCAAATTAAATTTTCGACTAATAGTTATGGACTATAATTAATTATAATTAATTTAATATCATATTGTAATAATTATTTTTTATTAATAATATATGATTTACGATAAGATAACCCTAATTTTTAGCCTAAGGATCCAGACTTTTTGTTGGAACAAGAACCTATGAATCAAAGAAATTAACACTCCATTATACAAAATTCGGATCAACCAAGAGATAAGACTAGAATTAGATTATCTCTTACGATCAAAGATCTAGAAGTAAGATTCGGATCAACTAAGAGATAAGGCTAGAATTAGATTACCTCTCACGATCAAAGACGTAGTAGTAAGATTTGGAACCTTGTTCTAAATTGAGTCACTCCACAATCGAACTTGATCAAGACTTGATTGAATGAGTTGTGTCAATGGCTTGAGTCACTCCACAATCGAACTTGATTAAAGCTTGATTGAATGACTCGGATGTAATTCTATCACAAGATCGAACTTGATCAAGACTTGATTGAATGACTCGGATGCAATTTTATCATAAGAATGGCTTGAAACTTAGAAATGACAAAATTGACAATCGAACTTGATTGAATGGCTCGGATGCAATTCTATCACAAGAATTACTTGAAATTTAGAAATGATAAAATTGATGATCGAATTTCTAAGGGAAATGTCTCAATTTGAGATTTCAATTTCATTCCTTTACGAATCTGATTTAATAAAAATACCGCTTACGTTCAAGACCTGTAGTTGACATTTTTGAATCTCATGGAACATGTGTAACTTCTTATCCATTTATAAGTATATATCATTTAAAATAATTTACTCCACTTTATTTAATTTGTATATAATTTTATTAAAATTATTTATTTCAAGATAATTATTAAAATTATTACTAAATAAATTTTAATACACTTATTAATGTATGAAAATTAAACTATTTTAAATTATTTTAATAATTTGACTTAATAAAAATAAAATAACTAAAATTGTGATATCCATGCAACACATCCTATTCTCACGTACTTTATTCATTGAAATCTTAAACAAACGTTCGATCAAACGATTCTCAAATGAATTTTGAACGAGTGATGATATTCTATGTTGATACATCAATGTTATTATCGAAACAATATTTAGAATAAGTGAGGCGAGAATGAACTATACGATCCATAACGAAAAACTATGATTCCTCAACCATTTAGAAACTGAGTTATGTTCGACTTTGGAAGCGTTTGGAGGTGAGTTAGACATGTTTTGTTCCCTTCCAACACATTTTTTATGACTTCATTATTAAAACATCGATTTTAGTTACAAGCTTGTCTGTTTACCGATTGTAAAGGTATAATTTGTTTTCAAGGTACTCTTATAAACTTAACAATCGAAGATAATATGTTATCATCAACCTCTACAATACTCTAATTAGAATGGTTGTCAACATATCAGAGTGGCGTAGCAAAAGCGTGGTGGGCCCATAACCCACAGGTCCCAAAATCAAAACTTCATAACCTACTACTTGTAAGTTCTCATCGAATTCCAATTTTTTTCTAGACTTAAGGAAATTCCCGTTGCTACATGCAATAGTATCTCACATGGCGGGCTTGATCTGTTCCTACACACAATAAATACGCAATGTTAGCCTTATTTCGTTTCTATACGTAATAGAAGAGCTAGCTATTCATGTGGTTCTAAGCTCTCTTCAGAACCGATTTACAGAATCGTGGTGTCAATCTTGATTTGTTCCCACACATAATAGTAACTCAAATTACCTCAGAGGTTTCGGTAACATCATTCTTACTTGCTTTCTAAGTCTTCCTTGTCGTTGAGGTTTACTAGGTTCTTAAGGCGTCTCAGCGACTCGAATTTCGTGTCTCATTTCCAGTATGTTTGGGACTAAAACCTCGATGATATTCCAACCTCTGAGTGCTTTCAAGTCTATACCTCTGATTGTCGCTCACAATCCTATGGTACTCGATATATTGAAAGCACAGTGACCTAAGTCAACTCGAAAATCGCTCTAGCTCTAACATCCTAAGCTTAACTTGATTCATGCATACTTTTCTAGGGAGATATTCCTATCGATCACATAAAGCACAGAGAACTCATTCTAATCATTCATGCATACGAGAGATATTTGTATCAATCGCCTAAAGTGCATATATCATAATCTAAACATTCAAGCACTCTCAAGGGGAGATAAAGTTCATCAATTACTTGGAGCACAAGCCATAATATATCATCCTCCTTTCATACACGGTGGAAAGCAAAATAAGTAGGCATGTAGATTAAATTCTCGTCCTAGGGGCATTTTAGTAATTTTTCATATCATATATAATATTCTCATAAAAATATCCCTTCTAGACTCCTAAACATGCATATTCTAATTATGTAAGGTATGATATGTTCGCATGCTAGCACGATCTAGCGATCCCTCTAAGTACTGCTTGCCTAAAATTTTTGTGGATGAAGCATGCCCTCCCAAGCTTGCTTTCTACTAGTCGGAAGCTCCAAATTTCGTGAAAACTCATTGGTAGGTCTTGATTAAAGTAAAATTACGATCAATATCGAAGCCGAAACGGAAAACAATTGAACAGGTTAAAAAACAACTCATGTGCTTGCACATGCTCAAGGAGGGTTCCATGCGTAGGCTTCATGCGTGCATGTCATGCTTAACTAACCACAGGTCGGGTCACAGTTTGGGTCAGTTCACTAGTAACTAGTCACGGGTCGAAGTTTGGGTGGATGGTTTCAGGTCAAGCCATAAGTCGATTCTTGGGTCATATCTAATACTACACATGTCACCGCAAGATGTTTGATGCATTGCTCCAACCCACTATCACCCCATGTCCTTCGATATGATTTCTTCACAAGGGTATAGAGTTTTAATTTGTGATAAGATAAGGAATCACTACAAGGGGAGTAAGATTCGGATTACCTTGTTGATCGAATATCTCAAGACAAGAATATTGTTTGAGATTCGAATCACTCCACAAGCAAAATCGATCATGTCTAGCTTGAATGATTCTTGTTGATCAAATATCTCAAGACAAGAACACTTGATTGAGATTCGAATCACTCCACAAACAAGATTGATCATGTCGAGCTTGAATGATTCTACATGCAACCTAAACTATATAGAATTGAAAGAAACTTAGTCATTGACTAAAGAATAGCACAAATGCTTCTTTTTCTACATTTTCCAAGTCTCTACAAATACAATCTAGGCTTTATATAGCCTCAAAATGAAATTACTAAAGGCATTCTAAGAGTCGTAACATTCATACTCAATTGTCATAATTAATCATTATGTAATTGTAACCTAAAGTAAATTAAAAGTCTTAAAATACATTAATGAAATAAAATAAATCTAAATTACTTTAAATTGTAATCCACCCAAAATTTATAACATGAAGCTTTATTCTTGTTGAATATAGTATGAATTGAAATATCTTTGGATAATTTCAACAATATTTTCTTCACATCTTCATTGAAATATATTCTATGATTGATGTCTGTTGGTTCATATCAATTTGTCTTTACAAGAATATTTTTTTTTGTAATTAATTTTGAATCACGAGAAGATATAATTGAGTCCTAAATCGGCTAAAAATTCAATGCTTATAGTTCTTAACAAACACAAGAACTCCTACCTCTATTCTGATTCACTCAAATTTTCTTCACGAATAATGCACAAAAACCGTACAAGATCATCATATTAAAATTTGAGAACTTAATTCCTCAAAAATCTTATCGATGTGAAGAAAAATCGAGAACGAAGACTTTAAAAAAAAAAAAAAAAAATTACCTTACATTCTTCCTTAATTCTGAATAGTTTTGGACGGTTCAAGAGTCTAGAATGCTTCTCCGCAAAATTCTTATAGAGAATTAATTGAAAGAAGTTTGACACAATCGGACTTTTATTGGGTGAATCGAGAGGTGTCCACGGATTAAGCTAGGAGTGGAAATGACCAAAATACCCCATTAAAGTTTGACTTGACTATTTTCTTTTATGATTTTCCAAACCTCTACAACCTATAATAAATCTCACGAATTCAAACACTAAAGAAATAAATTAGGTATTAAAATTTGTAGTCAGGGCTCGGGTGTTACAAAGTCAAATGGTAAGCCTTCACAGTAAAAAGTTCATTATTCACTCAGAATTAAGATCGAGTCGCATACGATCATTTTATGAAATATAAATTTTCTCAATTAAATGATTTATAAAACAAGATTAAATATTTAGATGTTTAGTCTTATGCAAACTCATTATATATGATACATCCACTCACATGTCTTTGCATAAACGATTTAATCAAAACATTTGTAACAATTATAAAGTGTGTCCTAGTGTCACTCAAGAATTTAAAAAAAAAAAAAAAAAAAACGAAAGACAAGGACAACAACTAAGATTAGGAATCAAGAACCAAGCATTATTGTACTCTAACATACCCTAAAACATGATTAAGAGCATACAAGTAGGCTACTTGCTGAGTCTTTCTCTCATATTTAAGAAGGAGCTAGTTGAGGATGGAAGTGGATTTGAAGCCAAGTTGTTTTCCAACTGTTTTATTGTTTTAAATTATTTTATTTACTCTATTCAATATATTCAAACTTTATTTTGGATCGGTAAGAAAAATGCATTTATGTTCTTTTTAAATGCGATTTTTTTTTTTAATTTTACGATTCTAAGTATGTTTTAATTTAGTAGCGACTCGAATCAAAAAATTGGGTCGTCACAAGGCTCCAACCTTGTTCATACCTTATAAACTCTTTAGGTTAATACTTGAGTATGATTTTCTTACCTGTCAAACACATGTTACCTTGAACTTTTTATATGATAGATAATATTAAATTGTAATCAAAATAATAAATTTATTTTAAAGTTAAATTATTAATTACGAAGTTTTATGACATAAATCCCAACATAATTTTGATTACATTATTGAATTGATGAGTGAAAGCGTGGAATAAGTGATTATGCATTTAATTATGGATAATGTATTGATTGATTCTAGAAAATGAACAAACTACATGTATTATAGGAAACATGATTATGAACTCGCATATGATTTATAATTTTATAATGATCATACTATGTAGAGACAATTAGAATTTCGCCAACTACCTTATAATTGTGAATATGTCTTGATTTTCAACGGTGTATATAGTACCATCGATAGTTGGAAATGGAGTAGGATCGCTCCCCTACGATAATTGCATGAGGTGAGAACTATTAAAGAGTCGTTAGTTAATTGTTAATAGTGATCTTGTCTTGATTGACAAGAGTCAGTGTCCTATGATTATGAGTTGGTATACAATACGACCATTCTCTTGTCAAGAGCGTGATCGAGTTGCACGGTTTTAGATGAGTTCGATCCAAGAAATATGTATATATATATTAATAAAAATTAAGGATAAAGAAACCAAATTTTAGAATTATGAAAAAATAGAAAAGAAATATGCTATGTTGCCTTTTTTGGTCACTACAAAATCACCCAATTTCTATATGCATTATGCTCCCCCTCTTTTTTATAGGAGAAAAATTAAATTGTTAATACTAAAAAAATAAATTAATAATACAAAAAAAAAAAAAGAAAAAAAAAAAGAACTGTGTTCTTCTTCTTCTTCTTCCTGCTAAGATTAAAATTATGTTTAGACATGGAGTTAAATCAAACTTCTGCACATCTCATCGGCGCGTACCCCAATCTGGAGTTCTTCGTATCGTACAATATGTGGAAATTCTGCTGCTGGTAATTTCCGATGATCGACAGCCCCGATTTTGGAGTTCCTAACATCGCCAAGCACACTATATCCAATTGCTCGATTCTGATCAAGTAATTCTCCACCGGAAAGTTCCACACCGCACCGTCCGCGAACTGGATTCCGAATTCTGGAAATTCCAATTTGTCGACGCTGGACACGTTGTAGCAAGGATGTAAGATCGGAAAATCATCAACCAGTTTGTAGCCTTTCACTTTCCTCATGAATGCTTCTTTGATGATCTGGTAAGCCGGATCCGAGAAATAGCTAAGAGTTGTGCCGGAATCGATGATTGTTCCACCGGCACCGTCGGCGGAGAGGTTCCAGATCTCCTCCGGGATGTGGAGTTTATCGCCTCCGACGTATATCGATTTGATTTGCAGGTAATAGAATGTGTCGACTGGATTTTCCTTTCCGTTGATCAGAGATGTGAAATTCAGTTTTGGATGAGTTAATAGATCTCTGTCTTCGCCGAAAATCAGCTTGCTGCTCACGCTTGTATCGCTGTTTCGATCGACAAGACAGTAGGAAAAGGAATGGCCGTAGAGCGATTGAAGCTGCGAGGAGAAAGAGAGCGGTCCTCGGCCAAGCCCTAATAGTCCAGCGGCGCCATGGAAGAGACCTCTGTTCCAATGGCCACATCCAAACATCACATTCTCCACTTTCCGAAACTCCGACTTCCCCGACGAGGTTAGATTGATTGTAAAAGTTTCAAGCGCGAAATCACCTGTGGTGTTCGAACTATCGCCGTACCAGTAGAAATAAGGGCACGATTGAGTCTCGATTTTGCACGGCTGCGGTGGATCTGGAGACGAAACTAATTGACATCGAGGATCGTTACAGGTTATGTTTCTGAAAGAAATTGAATCTTTAGGGTTGTAATGAGGCCCGTTTTGCTCGAAACAATCGTAGCAAGGGACACATTGAATCCAGTTCAAATCACTTCCAGTATCGAGAATCAGAGAGAAATGTTTGGGCGGAGAACCGACGAAGACGTCGATGAAGTACTCACCAGAGCCGAGACTAACGCCGGATTCCAAAGTAGCCATAAGCTGACCGGAGAAGTAATCGGCGTAAGATTCCTGCGACGGAGCCGGAGAAACCGCCTCCTCCGCCAGTTTCATTTTCTCAACGTTGCTCTTCTTCAACCTCGAAGTCATATCTTGATTCTTCCTCTCAGCGATTCTCGTATGAAGCGTCTGGATTCTTGCCAAATCCCTAACTGCAGATTCAGTAATCGATTCCTTAGGTTCGGTTTCTCGACTCATTGACCGCTTCTTCAAGTGAAGCTTCACCGATTGCTTCACTGAATCCGCCATTAAACTCTCTACCTCTCCTTGTTCTTCACCTTCATTTCCAAAGCTACACGGAGCACTAGCGGATGAAGCCGCAATACCAGAACTAAGATTTTCCCCCAAATCGATTCCGAAAATACCAGAGCGATTGGAGTTGTTAAATCCTTGACGAACATGCGCTTCTGCAATCGAATCAAATACGGCAGAGAAAAGCAAAAAGGAAATCAATAAAACAAACAGTTTACAACTCTGAAAACCTCTGCTACATCCTGTTTGGTAACCGAGAAACTCCATTACGCATCACTCAAATGAGAGATGGAAGAATCAACTAATTTCACAGATCTCACAGAGGAACAAAATCAAATCCAGAAAGTGAAACGAAACCAGATTCAAGACAACAAAGCAAACAGGAATTGTGAAGACCAGGAGACGAAATCCCGGAAAAGAGAAGCGCGAAAACGGGGAGGAGAGAGAAGGAGAAGAGTTAGAGAGAGAGAGAGAGAGAGAAATGAAATGAATAAGAACGATATTAGGGATTTGTAATAAATTTGGTGGATTCAAAGAGGGCGCAATTCAATTCAACGCGCTTTCATATAAATATTTCGAGATATTTAAATTTAATTAAATTGAGGGCATACAGTATACAATATATATATATATATATATATATATATATATATATATATAATTAAATTATGTAATTTTGAAATTTAAATTATTTTTTAAATTAGTTTCAATGGGTTTTTTTGGTCTATAAATATTATTAAATTAAATAGGATATTTTATTTTTTAAATATAATTATATTGAAAATCCTTTGGAATAATATTTTATAAAAATTTTAAAAATAAATAAATAGAGAATCCGATCCCTAACAAATAAATGAGGAATTTTGTGGAGGTGAATATTGAAACAGGAGACAGGAATCCCGACCAAACGAGTTTTGGGTAAAAACAAATCAGAACTATTACGGTTAATATACAGACAAAAATCATCTATCACTATTTACGTATATATTATTTTTAAAAATTCAGAACTATTTTTTTAACAGTATTTTTGAATTTCTTAAAAAAAGTTTAAAAATATTTTTGAAATTATTTAAAAAAAATTAAATACAAAACTGAAGGGTATTTTTATTAATTTAGCGTTAGAGTATAATATATTTTTTTAAAAAAAGAAAAAGTAATTAAGAATTTTTAAATAAATAAATAAAAACCTTGTGAACTCGTTTTCGTGTGGCCTCGTTCTTGAGCAATACGGCACTTAAAAAAAGTCTCCTACTCGCACACAACCCGTTCCTCGCCGCCGTGCTGTCAACTTTGACCGTTCTATTTTTCTATTTTATTTTCCTTTTTTCTTTTTCTATTATTATTTTCCACTTCCAACTTTAAATCTCCGTATAACATCACTTTTTATTTATTTATTTAAATTTTCAGTCAATTTGGGTTGTTCGAGTCGTTTATTTAAATTTATATTTTAATAAAAGTAAAATGTTAATTCCTAAATATATATTTATTTATTTTCACACCATAATTAAATTTTAAATTTTTATATATAAAAATTATTTAGTTGATATTTACTGTTGATTTGAAAAATCAATGGGTAAAAGTGTAAATGTTGAAATATAACTCAAAATTTAAAGATAAAAATGTAACATTCTGAACAAATAGACTGAAAAGTGAAAGATCGGAACTTTCTAAATTATAAATTTAAATTAGATTAATTGTATAAAATATATCTTCACTTTATGCTTCCATTATAATACTCGATTAAATAAATCATCTCCCTACCTAAATCCACCTTTAAAATGTATGAAATTACTTAAATACCCCTCATCTACTTCGATTTGATGCCGAGAAAAAGAAAACAAAATAATAATAATAATAATAAATACTTTTACCTATTATCTTATTTTAATTTTCAGTCTCACGTGTTAATATTTTAATTTTCAATCTTACGAGTCAAACATGTAATATTTAAACCTAAGTTAATAATACAAGCGAGGGAAGCCTTCAATTTAGGGGCTTCCCCCGTTATCCCTCACCCTACCCTTTCATTTCTACTTAAGCTTCCCCGATTTGGGAGATTAATTGATTGGATACCCGAGAACCATAATCTTTCCTAGGAACTGCATCTACGACAATAGGTAGGGGTCAGGTTTGTTTGACTTCTATGCCCCTACCCTCCAAACAGTATGGGAGGCTTTCAGCTCGTACTGCTCACACTCCTAGATCTTCGCGGCACCTCCTCTACTATAGTGTGAGCTCGGAACAGCTCTTTTATTAATTATTTGATGATTTATATCTTATTGAATTATGATGCTTTAATGTGGATATGCTTTTACCCAAATAAATTAAATAATAGGCAACTAATTAATATAATTTAATAAAAACATTTTAATTATCAATTAATTTACATAATCTAAATAAAATATTTAATTCAAGACAAATAAGTTTATCATTTAATTCAAATAAAAATAAAAATTAATTTTTAATAATTAAACAAATAAATTATTTAATTATACAATTATTTTTAATTTTGAATAATATTTAAAACCAATAAAAAAAAATAGTTTTTTTTTAATGTAAATATTTAATTTAGAAGCATGAAGGTTTTCAAAATATATTTTTGTTGTGGTTGCTGTCATTAGAGAGGACAGGTGGCATTAAATGGGCTGTTCACCTGTTTTTCTTTCCTCTCATGTCTCCTCCCTTTTTCATTTGGATAATATGGTTTTATTTATTTATTATTATTTAAACACTTTTCACACAATAAATTGTATTTATATGACCAAATCCGACTAATTTTATTTTGAATTAATAATTGATAAACTTTGAAGACACGTCGAAGATAAGAATGGAAGCAATAAACAGAAATGACACATGAGAATTGATGAAGTTAACTGAGGGTGGAAAGAAGGTTGGAGCAAAATAGAAAGAGGACTATTGGGAGTCAGTTCTGACATAGATATGAATGATTATTATTGGTGTTTGGAGGAATCGTTAGGCCTGAATTAGATTTGATTTAGTTATTTGAATTAGATTTGATTTAGATTTATTTATTTTCAGTGTATTATGTAACGGCTATATATAATAGCCAATTTCATTGTTCAATAGAAGATGAGATTTCTCCCGATTGTTATGATATTTATAGTTTTATCTGTTCTTAACATTTGGTATCAGAGTCATGCCCTAAACTTAGCCAAGTTAAAATCAGAAGCAGCAGTCTTCTATGTGTGTCATAATAAAAGTATGTCAATGAAGAGTTCATTTGTGTAGCTAGCAATTCCGAAATTTGATGGGTACTATAATCATTGGGCGATGCTCATGGAAAACTTTTTGCGTTCAAAAGAGTACTGGATTTGGTGGAGAATGGGATTCCTGTAGCAACAGAAGACATCGTTTTCACAGATACCCAGAAGAAGCACATTGAAGATCAGAAATTGAAAGATTTGAAAGCAAAGAATTATCTATTCCAATCATTAGATCGTTCGATCTTGGAGACAGTCCTCAATAAGGATACAACAAAGAACATATGGGATTCTATGAAGCAGAAATATCAAGGTTCGACACGAATAAAGTGTGCACATTTGCAAGCTCTTTGGAAGGAATTTAAAATGCTTCACATGAAGGCAGGAGAATCTGTGAATGAGTATTTTGCTCGAACCCTTAGCATAGCCAACAAGATGAAACTAAATGGTGAGAACAAAGAAGATGGTGAAGTAGTTGAAAAGATTCTGAGATCTATGACTCCCAAGTTTGATTATATTGTGTGTTCCATTGATGAGGCCAAGGATACAACCATCTTAACCATTTGATGAGTTGCAAAGTAGCCTACTTGTGCATGAACAACGCATTAATTCTCATGTTGAAGAAGAACACACTTTGAAGATCACTCATGGTGAACAATCTAGGGGAAGGGGTCAAGATCATGGAAGTTTTAGAGGCAGAGGAAGGGGATGAAGTAGACAAACCTTCAACGGGACTACAGTGGAGTGCTATAAATGTCACAAGCTAGGACATTTTCAATGGGAATGTCAAAGCAAGGAGAAGGAGGCAAACTATGCAGAGACTCAAGAAGGGATGTTGCTGATGGCTTTACGTGAATATGAATAAGGCCAATAGAGAAGATATGTGGTTCCTTGACTCGGGATGTAGCAATCATATGTGTGGGAAGAATGAATATTTTTCAGATTTTGATGAAAGTTTCAGAGATTTAGTGAAGCTGGGCAACAACTCAAGTGAATGGAATCATACTGATAATCAAGAGTGTTTTATGTGCCAGAGCTGAAGAACAATTTGTTGAGTATTGGAAAATTGCAAGCAAAGGGGCTTACCATTTTGTTTCAAAATGAAATGTGCAAGGTATTTCATCTTGAGAGAGGCTTAATCATGGAGACAAAGATGTCTTCGAATTGAATGTTCGTACTGCATGCTATATCTCAACCAGTAGCATTCAGCATTCACTTGTTTTAATACAATCACAGAAGATATTGAGCAACTTTGGCACTGTAGATATGAACATTTGGGCTTTAAGGGATTTAAGACTCTTCAGCGAAAGAAGATGGTGGATGGTTTATCACAGCTCAAGTCTCCATTGAAACTGTGTAAAAATTGTGTGGTGGGTAAGCAACAAAGGCACTTGTTTCCAAAAAGGAGCACTTAAAAAATTATCCAATTGGTGCATGCTGATATTTGTGGACCGACCAAACCCATCTCAAACAGCAAGAAAAGGTACTCAATTACTTTCACAGATGACTTCAACAGAAAAACATGGGTTTATTTCTTAATAGAAAAACCAGAAGTCTTTGCTGTATTTAAAAACTTTAAGATTCATGTTGAGATGGAAACAAACTCATTTATTAAAGCCTTACGAACTGATCTAGGAGGAGAGTTTACATCACAAGAATTCACCCATTTTTGTGAGGTAAATGGGATGCAAAGACAACTGACAACTGCATACACGACACAGCAAAACGAAGTTGTAGAACGAAAAAATAGAACTATTATGAATATGGTTCGTAGTATGATTTCAGAAAAGAAAATTTCGAAAAGTTTCTGGCTTGAAGCAGTCAACTAGACTGTCCATGTATTGAATCCAAGTCCAACATTGGCGGTCAAAAATAAAACTCCAAAAGAAGCTTGGAATGGAGTCAAACCTTCAGTTGAGCATTTTAGAGTTTTTGGATGTATCTCTTGTTGGGTTTTATGTCCTAAAACTCATAGTTTGTAAACAAAAAAACATATTCTATTTTCAATAAAGTTATTATTATTGTTTATTCAGTAAAAATTGTTATTGAATAAAGTAAACTTTACGATCATTAATCTAAATCCAATAAACTAAGAACACTCTGGCTATAGTATGATTACTTGAACTATATGTAGAGACATAAGAGTGGATCAAGTTCAAGTATATAGTCAAAATGATCTATAGTATAATAAGGATAAGGCTGAGTACCTTATTCTGGAGACACTATGGATGCAGCCCACTTTTGTATATGCTATAAACAATGTGATCACTAAATTGTACATGTGGAGGCATGTGAGTGGGGGCGTCCTATGCAATGAGTATTGCATAAGATCGGACCATGAAGAAAACCACTCTCACTTTATAATGTCGTTTACAGTTGAGACTGATTTTCTTTTCATTCAATAACCTAGGTAACTCGGTTTTAATCTTGAGCTAACCATGAACTCCTGTTTATTTGGAATTATCCTTAGATTTGCATGGGTGAGAGTGGCTCTAGTTCGCCGACTCAATAGGCCTCCTATTTCAGGGGTAAGACTGGGTGAATGGCTGGGGACGTGGGGTGCAAGACGGAATTCACTTCTACCCGCTTTTAGGGATAGAAGAAAGGTAGTTCCCTTAAGCACTGACTTCAGGTCTTGAACAAGGGGCCCCACCCTCTCATTGGCCTGAGAGGGATTCGGTTTACTGGTTGGACCACAAATCAATTGTTCATTAGAGGATCAGTGAGACATAAGGAACAAGAAGTAACTTCAGGGGTAAAACAGTAAATTGACCCAGCTCTAGTTACGAACAACCTGTGAAGGATCGACTTACTAATCATGGTTATATCAGATGGACAGAAATATATCTATAGTGAGGGGAGTGCAACTACTAGGCTATAGTGGAGTGTCCTAGTAGTTAACGAATGTTGGTTAACCAGGTTAATGAGTTTAACCGGTTAATCTTGGATCGTTGAAGCCTATGATCTATAGGTCCATTAGGTCCCTCTGCTAGCTCATATCGGACTAAACCATAGAACAGTGTGACGAGTGAGTTCGAAGTGTTCGAATTCAAATTAGGGAATATGCGTTACATATATACGATATATTTAATCGCATTTTTGTTTTATTTAAGAATTAAACAAAAAGAGAGAATCTGAGATATTTAAATAAGATTTAAATATCTTAATCAATTATGTGTCGGAATTGATTGGGATTGGCATTTGAATCAATATTAAATAGTTTAATTAATCATTTAATGTTACTTGAATTTGAAATTCATTATTCAAATTAATTGTTGAATTAAAATGAAGAAAGTCAAAATGTTGACTTCATCTAATGGAAAAATCCATGTTAGTGGAATTTTGAGGTGTCAAAATTTGGTTTAACCAAACTTGCATGTTTGCCAAATAAACCCCACAAGTTTGAGTGGAATTTTGAGTGTCAAAATTTGGTTAACTCAAACATGCATGCTTGCCACATAATCCCAAACATTTGAGTGGAATTTTAAGTGTCAAAATTTGGTGATCTCAAATTTGCATGAACATGCAAACATGACTCTTTAAATAGAGTGATCATGATACATGGAATCTCTATCTTGGTGAAAAATCTTGAGAAAAACCTCTCACAAACACTCTCTTCACATATACAAAATCCCTCCCAAGTTTAGTCACTCACTGGATTCCACAATCCTGTTCTAAGGCCGGAGGATAGTGGAGAAGACACTAGTGGTGGTTCGAAACCGGTTCGTGAGGTAAAAGAAGTTTGAACTACAAAAGGTTAGTATTTAAACTCATTAAGTTTTAATACTTAAGAACATGCTAGTTATTTACAATAATTGATGTTCTAAAAGTGCCTAAGATCCAAATTGCTTCCGCATGTGTTATATTAACACCATCATCTCTCATGTTCATGTGCGTGACAGTAAAAGAACTAAGTTGGATGATAAGAGTTTGAGTTGTGTTTTGTTGAGAGTTAGTGAAAAGTCAAAAGCTTACCGACTCTATGATCCAACTTCACAAAGGATCATAATAAGTAGGGATGTTGTATTCGAGGAAGATAAGAGTTGGGATTGGGATATGACCTATGTAGAATCCATTATGCGTGATTTGGAATGAGATGCTCAAAAGGAGGCAGCAGATGTTGTGATGAAAATGAAGAAGGGAGCGAATCTGATATAAAAGCTGTAGAGGAAAATATTTCCTGTCTCTTTGGCTGAAACAAGCTGTTCTACTCGAATAAGGAGAGGAATAGGAGACCACTAGTCTGGATGAGAGACTATGCAACAGGAGAAGATCTTTCTGAAGAAGATAATTGATATGAACCAAAAGACATCAATCATACGATATACTTCAATGAAGATGTGAAGAAAATGTTGTCAAAATTATCAAAAGAGGTTGCAATTCATGCCACATTGAAGAGGAATGAAGTTTGATGGTTATAAATTTTGGGTGGGTTACAATTTAGAGTTATTGTATTTCATTATTGTATTTTAAGACTTTTAATTTAATTTAGGTTACAATTACATAATGGTTAATTATGACCATTAAGTAGTTAAACTTTTGGAATGCCTTTAATAGTTTCATTTTGAGGCTATATAAAGCCATGTATGTTGTATTTGTAAGGTAGACTTGGAAAATATGTTAAAAGAAGCATTTGTGCTTTTCTTTAGCCAATGACTAAGTTTCTTTGCAATTCTATGTAGTTTAGGTTGCATGTAGAATCATTCAAGCTCGACATGATCAATCTTGCTTGTGGAGTAATTTGAATCTCAATCAAGTGTTCTTGTCTTGAGATATTTGATCAACAAGAACATTGAAGCTAGACATGATCGATCTTGCTTTTGGAGTGATTCGAATCTCAATAAAGTGTTCTTTCCTTGAGATATTCGATCGACAAGGTAATCCGAATCTTATTCTCCTTGTATTGATTCCTTATCTTATCAATAATGAAGCTCACTTGGCCATGTCTACCACTACTGATCCTGTAAACTTTGAAGACGCATTGAAGAGTGAGAAATGGAGGCAGACCATCGATGAAAGCAACAAACAGAAATGACACATGGAAATTGATAGAGTTACCTGAGGGGGGAAAGAAGATTGGAGTAAGAGGGAGAGAGGACTATTGAGAGTCTGTTATGACATATATATATAAATTGATTACTATTTGTGTTCAGTCTAAGGGAGAAATATTTAGATTTTCTTATTTTCGCAACGTTATATAATAGCCAATTTCATTCTTCAATAGAAGGTGAGATTTCTCCCACTGATCTTTACAGTTTTCTCTCGGTTCTTAACAATTTTACTTTCAATTACACTCAAAGTCACTCGAACCAATAGAATTATTGTCCATCACACTTTGTTTGCACTCTCGATGAAAGAACCCATCCATCTTTAAAAGTATTACATTTCTTTTTCCATAAAACAATCTAGCTTTTTTTTCTCGAAACTTTTGGATGCATTTTTGGTCGAGACGAAAACAAAAACAACCAAACAAAAAGTGCGACAAAACCAAGTAAAGTAACATTTGAATGCGTTGGCTGTCTGCCATTAACAATCCTTTGGAATTTACAAAAAAAAAAAAAAAAAAAAAAAAAAAAAAAAAAAAAAAAAAAAAAAAAAAAAAAAAATCCCATGCAGCCTTCAAATATTCACAATTATCAAAATTAGTTTTCCAATAAAGTGACCAATTTTTTAAAAAAAACGTTATAACGAGAAACTTGACTTCTGAGCCGTCGGATTAAGTACGACTGTTGACTGGGGTCGATTTGTACGGTGAGAACGGGTGCAGGGGATTGTGTGTCGTGTTTGGAAGGTTAATAAACTATGTGGGACCCACTTTCGTTTCTCTTATTTGACTTTGGAAAATGGAAAATAATTATAAAAAAAAGAAAAAAGAAAAATGGAAAAGTAGAGATTTGGTGGATCTTTCTTTGTCTTTCTTCCTTTTCTTGGTCGTTTTGTTGGAAGATGAATGTGAGGTGGGGTCCACTAAACTAAGTCCTTCATGTAATTAATGATCCCATATAATTTTGTGTTTTTTTTTAGAAGGTTGTTTGATTTAATATTATGTGATCTTCTCATTCAATTTTGTTAGATGGTGAATGTTTTTGTATTTAGGGTATAGAGATTTAATGAAGAATTACAGTCGATAATACCCAAAAGAAAAAAAAACATTGAAATATTGGCGTTGATCAACGTCTGGTGGTGATAGATAACCGATCACCTTATCAACGAATATGAAATTTAAATATGTTGTTATTGTCTAATCGAAGAAATCTTTGACTTTTTCCCTCATCTTTGACCGCTTCAAAATCTTTCTTAGTCTCCAAATTGTCTGTTTTGACTGTTTTCCTTTCATTCGAAGAATACATGTTATTGACTTGATTTTCGTTGATATATATATATACAATATTCTAAGACTTTTAACAATGGACCATGGTAAATTAGAGAAATAATTTTATTATAGAGTTCAAACTTGAAATTGATGTTATGGGCTCACATAGGTTGACTTTCATTAAGGATATATTCGTGACAACGACTTAAGCTAATCAGGTAAGTGGCCTGACTATCGGCATGGTTATATTTGATGTTGACACGTACCCGTGGTTCTACACGTGTCATATATACTGATATATGTGAATTATTTGTATATGCTTATGATATGTTATGTATATGTTATGATATGTGAATTATATGATAATAATCACGGTACGATGTGCTCAATGATATGTTTGACATAGGATACGAGAAGGGTGCACAAAACGAAATGTAACGATAGGAGTAAGATACGTTCATGAAACGCTAAGGTTAGGTTGCATACCGAAGTGCTATGGATATGAGAGATTGATAAAATAATATGGTTAGGTTATGGGTAGAAAGGGATAAGTTTGTGATAGATTGATAGAATGATAGCGTTAGTGTGAATGTTTGCTGAATCCACCACACCTAAATGGTGTGAAAGTTATCTTATTTATAATCAAATAAATTACAAGGATATGAAAATAGTAATAAATGGAAATAACAAAGAAAGATACCTATGGTAATAAGACAAATGTTAGATATTTGCGTTATAATAAAATATCAAATATAATATATATGGTAAACTATAATTTATTACTAAATATCCTTAACACTCCACCGCAAGCTAAGCGTCGGATTTAAACGAACGTGAAGTTTGAATCTGAAAAATTCAAAGAGGTTGAGAAACACTTTTCGTGAAGATGTCAATAACCTGGTTCAGAGGAGGCGTAGAGAAACACTTTCTTGGCCATCGAAAACTGCAGAGGGATCGCCGCTCAGCGGCGATGCTGCCTTGGCTTCGGCGAGAATATGTCTAACCCATGAAGAGGGATTGTCGCTTAGCGACGATGCTGCCTTGGCTCTGGTGAGAATATGTCTAACCCCAAGAAGTAGAAGGGGAAACCTAGAGCAAGGGACAAAGACAATGTTGAAGCAGGAAGAGTCGCCACATTGGGCGAAGGAGCCAATTTTGGCGAGAAGGGCAGCTGGAAGAGTCGCCACATTGGGGCGAAGGAGCCAATTTTGGCAAGAAGAGCGGCGGCAACTTGGTTGGCGAAGATGCCAGTGCGGCGCCCAGATTCCAAAGGTAAATCTCTGCATAAGGTCGATGGGCTTATTGAGATTCTGTGAAGGATGAAGGATGAAGGGAAAATTGGGAAGAAAATGAAAGAGACTATATTGGTGGAGGGAAAATCGACTGTGTTGGAAAAGGTGAGGTTGTATGTACAAAGTATGGCGAAGAATGATTTTGAGGTCAAAAAGGTGGAGTCGAAGAGTAATCAATCGGCTCTGCATGTGGCAGCCATGACAACTGCCCCTGCGGCGTCAAAGCCGCCAGTGGTGGTGGAGAAGAACAGTAGAAGATTTCAAAAGCCATTGAAAGGAAAGGATCTAGGTTGCTAAACCAAAATGACTCTGATACCATGTGAATGTTTGCTGAATCCACCACACCTAAATGGTGTGAAAGTTATCTTATTTATAATCAAATAAATTACAAGGATATGGAAATAGTAATAAATGGAAATAACAAAGAAAGATACCTATGGTAATAAGGCAAATGTTAGATATTTGCGTTATAATAAAATATCAAATATAATATATATGGTAAACTATAATTTATTACTAAATATCCTTAACAGTTAGGATACGTTCCTGTGATGATATGACTAAAGTACGTTCATGTAACGATATGACTGTGATAAGTATAAGAACGTTGAGACTATCATAAGTTAGGGAACGATATGACCACGAAGTGTTTACAATATGATATGATTATGATATGATATGTGAATGATGGATATATATATGTTGTCATATGATATGAAATATGTTATGGTACGAGATATGTGATAAATTGACATGTTTATGATATAATATATGGATGCAATATGTTATTGTATGATATGTGTATGATGAAATGTTATGTTAAAAGCATGAGACGTTACGTTATGTCTCCTAAATTGTGTGTATACAACATGATATGAATGACATGAAATCACGATAAATGACATGAAATATAACCCCGTTAGAATTATGTATGATATGAGAACTGAAGAACGAGAAACGATATGATATGAATAATGAACGATATGTGAAATGATACAATATGTACAAAACGCTAGCTGGATTGTATTAAATGATAATGAAAATGGAAAAATGTTGGAACCTCATGCATAATGTGTGCTCAATTCCATCACAAGGGTATGGACGCGTACATCCACTAGGCAGGCGAAGTATCATTATGTTTTACATAATGCTGCCGTGACGGTTACTAATTCTAATGGGTGTCGGCAGAAGGAGAGCTACCAAAGAAGGCTCATCTGACAGGAAAAGGGACCCAACGGTGTACGAACTGTCTGGTGCGCCCATACCCGCACGTATGGGCTGTGTGTAGAGTATATGATACACATCCAAGCTGCCCAATTAAAATAGTGTCGTAGGAAAAATAGACTGATATGATAGGTCCCATCATTGCATTCACATGTTCTTACATTTAACCCCAATAGTGGGGTCACTTACTGAGTATTTCTTAAAATACTCAAGCCACATGCTACCTCTGTTTCAGGTTAAGGCAAGACATTCCTGTACGGCTGACGACGACATCGCAACTCGAGACCTTGGCACATGCATAGGCTAGTTGTATTATTTTCTTAGACTTAGGCTAAACATGTAAATCCATGGTTGTGTTTTAAGCGGAAGGTTATGTTTTATGAAAGTTTAAATCAAGAATTTTCGCATTCATGTTTATGACATATATACAGTAGCGACCTTAAATTAAGTAGAAAATTTCAGATCGTTACAAAACTAGTCGAGTCTCGATTATATTTTTTGAAGTTTAGAGACCAAAATAGAACGATGAAAATGTTAGAGATACAACCCAAAAGTTCACGAACAAAAATATAATTAAAAAAAAAAAAACGAAAAAACAATTACGTTTCCCTTGAGATTTATCAAGCACAAACCTAATTTTGTGACTTTAAAATGTGCAAGTCTATGCATGAAAGCAATAGGTATTTAAAGTGGATGAACAAAAAGGTTCCATTAATTTAACAAACAAACCAAGCAAAGTCGATGATAATGATTTTCGTCTCTACTCTTTACAAAAGCTTCCACGTGTAAATAAAGAAAAATTAAGCTTAATTGATTATTTATTCTTCTTTATATAGTCAGATAATTTATATTTTTAATACAAATTATAATGAAAATGTAAATTTTTCATAGACAAGAAACATTTTACTTCGGAAACATTAATGAAGAATTTTGTGGGGATGAAAATACAGAGACATCTCTAATATTAAGGAGTTGTAGTATTTCGGTAATCAAAATTTTATAGTTATCTGTGTTGGATGAAAGTCCCACGTCGGCTAATTTAGGGAATGATCATGAGTTTATAATCAAGGAATACTATCTCCATTGGTATGAAGCCTCTTGGGGAAGCCCGAAAGCTTATGCTCAAAGTGGACAATATCATACTGTTATGGAGAATCGTGTTCAACTAACAATCTGACCACTTTGCATGATTTTGTGCATGGTCTAAGTGCACTCGTCAAATTTTAATATAGTGATGTGAGTGAAGAGTATCTTATTCTATTATTATTCTAATTGACGAGAGTACTGCAAGTACCAACCTTAATAAATTAGAGAGAAAAAGACGGTCGAATTTCAAGATGATTTTCAGAAGAAAATGTTTATAAAAGAATAGTGAAAAATTGAAAAAATGGTCAAAGTCGAGGGGTATTTTGGTCATTTCGTCCCATTTCAAGTGATTTTCGGAAGAAAATGTTTATAAAAGAATAGTGAAAATTTGAAAAAATGGTCAAAGTCGAGGGATATTTTGGTCATTTAATCCCATTTCAAGTGATTTTAAGAAGAAAATGTTTATAAAAGAATAGTGAAAAATTGAAAAAAATGGTCAAAGTCGAGGGGTATTTAGGTCATTTCATCCCATTTCAAGATGATTTTTAGAAGAAAATGTTTATAAAAGAATAGTGAAAAATTGAAAAAAAAAATGGTCAAAATCGAGGGATATTTTGGTCATTTCGTCCCATTTTAAGTGATTTTCCGAAGAAAATGTTTATAAAAGAATAGTGAAAAATTGAAAAAAATGGTCAAAGTCGAGGGGTATTTTAGTCATTTTGTCCCATGACGTAATAGAAAAACAAGTTTGGGCTCTTGAATTATCTAAGCCCGAGAGATAAAGATTTCTAGTTTTCATTTTTTTTCTTTTGTTTTCCTCTCGATATGACAGATTTTCAAGAAATTAGGGTTTCGAATTTTGTTAAGAGAACTTTTGTAAAGGAAGCCCGAGTTGAATCAAGCTAGAAATTGAAATTATGATGAGCCTCAAGAACGATAAGTTTTCTAGTTTTGGATTGATTTTGAATGCAATTATGTCTCTTCCTATTTAAAACAGAACGAAAATAGTTTTTTGAAAAGTAGGATTAAAACTCTACAACTTTGGTGATGAAACCAAGTTGGTTCGCGTTACGTAGAAGAAGATATGAAAATCGGAAGAAAAAGTAGGAAAGAACATTGAAATCTCGAAAATCTAGTAAACTAATTAGAGAAGACGGTTGACATATGTTAGGCGTAGAGTGGAAGAATGCGGCAACCATCAAAAGAGGAAATGCATCTTGTTGAGAGCAAGCACGAACACCCCTAATTATAGGAAATAGCTTTCATGATGCCTTGTCTTACCAAATAGAAGTAACACGTGGCTTGAGTATTTTAAGAATTACTCTGTGACTAACCCCATTATTGGGTTTAAATGCAAACACATACAATCTCATATTGGGTTTAAATGCAAACACATACAATCTCATGAATGGTACCTATCATAACAGTCTATTTTCCCATGGCGGTTATCCTAACGGGTAATTGGGATGTATACTTACTTATCATACACACGATTCACACATGCGAGTGTGAACCCACCAATCGGTTCACACACCTTCTGCGGGCGAGCGTGCTTCAGGAGATATTGATGCCGAACACCTGTTAGGAATAACGACCGTCACGACAGCATTATGATGAACATAATAAATGTTCTTCTGCCTAGTAGTGTATGCATCCATACTATCATGAAAGAATAGGGATATTCTCAAATGCATGAATGAACACACAATAATGCATGAGGTCCCAATATTTTTCCATTTTCACAACTCCGCTAGCATTTTGTTCATATCATATCGTTTTTCATATCATTTCTTATACCATTTATCATATCTTTCATGCATACGTTGGGATTGTATTTCATGTTAATTCTTCGTTTTGCATATCAATCATATCATATCATTCAGATTATATAAATATATCATATCATATCATAACGTTCCATGCTTCCAAACATAACAATTTTCATCATATACATATCATACCATAACATATCGTATTACAATATATCATATCATAAACAGGTAAATTTGTCACATATCTTGTACCATAACATATATTATATTATTTTCAGATCATATCACAACATATGTATGTTCGTTATTCACATGTCATATCATAATCATATCATATCGTAAACACTTCGAAGTCACATCGTTTCCATATGCATATCCTAGCCATATAGTTTCCTAAACTTGTCAGTCTTATCGTTCTTATATATCTCATAATTGTATCTTTTCATGAACATACCTTAATCATATCGTTTCAGTATCCTAAATCATATGTTTCATGAACGTATCCTAATCATGTCGTTATAGGTACGTATCCTAACCCTATCGTTTTATCAATCGCTCTTGATGATATTATTTCCTATACATAACTTAACCATATGTTACGCTACATTTATCGCATCATTCTCGTATCACATCGTTTACATATGCATATCCTAGCCATATAGTTTTCTAAACCTGTCAACCTCAGTCATATTTTTTCCCAACGTATCCTAAATCATATCATTTCATGAACGTATCTTAAATCACACCATTACAGGAACGTATCTTAACCATATCCTAATCATATCGTAGTCATATCGATTCATGAAAAATTCACACATATCAAGATACACGACAGTGCAGAACTACGGGGCACATGTTAGCATTAAATATAACCATATCGATAATAAGGTCAAATAGTGTAACCCGAGTCGAATAATGCATTTTTGAGCCGTCAGAGCTGCCACCGGAGCCGAGCGGAAGGAGTTGGCGTCTGCATGCGAGATTCTAAAATATTTTCCTTTGTCTTTTCATCATATATATCGATTCATGAAAAATTCACACATATCAAAATATACAACATGTGCAGAACTATGGGGCACATGTTAGCATTAAATATAACCATATCGATAATAAGGTCAAATAGTGTAACCCGAGTCGAATAATGCATTTTTGAGCCGTCAGAGCTGCCACCGGAGCCGAGCGGAAGGAGTCGGTGTCTGCATGCGAGATTCTAAAATATTTTCCTTTGTCTTTTCATCATATATATCACAATATATCATATCATAAACAGATAAATTTATCACATATCTCGTACCATAACATATATCATATTATTTTCATATCATATCACAACATATATATGTCCGTTATCCACATGTCGTATCATAATCATATCATATCGTAAACATTTCGTAGTCACATCGTTTCCATAAGCATATCCTAGCCATATAGTTTCCTAAACCTATCAACCTCAGTCATATTGTTTCCCGATGTATCTTAAATCATATCGTTTGAATGTATCCTAATCACATCGTTATAGGTACGTATCCTAACATTATTGTTCCTTAAACCTATCAACCTCAATCATATTAAATATAACCATGCCGATAGTAAGGTCAAATAGTGTAACCCGAGCCAATAACCCATTTTTTAACCTTTAGAGCCTCGACCGAAGCCACCAAAGACAAGTTGAAGAAGTTGGCGTCTGCATGCGCGACTCTAAAATATCGACATCTCTAGTCTCCCAACTGCCTCGTTTCCTATCCTTCCCCATTCATTCTTCAGTCTGATACCCCTTCCTTCTCCCTCTGTACCTACTAAGGTTCAAACCTGATCATAAATAGTTATACTAGAAATTAGTTTAACTTCTTGGCCGACAAAGCTATAACACCATTTTGTAGTAATCACTCGTGTGTATCAGGGTGTTTCTTAGCTCGTTAGTCCTCTCTTCTATGACATTATCTACACTATAGAACGGTGTCACGAGATTTCACAACTATTCGTCTCTCTCTTTTTCTCTCTCGTTTTCAATGTTTCTGTGTTTTTGTTTTGGTGGGCAGAATGAGGTAGTTGGAGTTAGTGAGAGGGAGACAGGTGTGTCCTTGGGAGAAGCTGCACGAGAATTTCGGCAACTGGTGAATAATTTTTTTAATATATATATATGTATATCGTAACCATTCCAGTTTCATTCCAAATTGAGATTTTCATTAGGTTCAGGGAACTCAAATATAACATTTTTTTTATGAAAGAGTCGGAGGCTAACTCGTCCTAGATCAAGCTACCCAATAGAATTGAAATCACGTTTTTGAATAAACTACAAATCGAAAAGATAACCCGAAAATTGGCCTCAACCGCACGAATTAGTCTTCCTAAAACTAAATATTGAGACTGAGGAAATTGTAAGGGAAAACTTTGGTGAAGAAAGTGTGGTCGGAAAGTTTCTTGAATTCCTTGATCAATAAGAAGTGGTTGGTGAGAAAATGAGCTTTTCGGTCGACTTTGGATAGCCATATCTCACGCTATAGTGCACCATAAAGTAAGATATCACCATATGGCTATTACTTGGTGTTCCATCTACAAGTTTCGTGAAGGGATTGAGGGGAGAAGCACCAATTCACGGTGGCGATACAACACGCACATCTTCTTCTCATGACGATGACCATGTCATCTCAAATCTCGATTTCTCCTTATTTTTTGATTAAATTGAACCGTTTTTGAGCTAGTTCTCATAAATTTGTCAATGGTTACAAAAGCTAGACTCCTTAAGAAAGTTGTCAAAAGAGAATTTGGAGAAAATTGATTACCACAAACTCGAGAAACGAGACCCTAAACATCGAACATGAGGTAAGTAACCAATCTATATTTCTTTCGGAAATCATAAATATTAATTGAAGTAAGAACTAGGATATCATGAATTTGTTTTTGCTGAGTTAAAGGCCTCCAAACCGAGTGATTAGCTTCGAATTCAAGTGACGTGATGATAACGAACTAAACAAAACGCTAAATATAATATGACATGTTATGATTATATATATAATTTTGTCGTCAGTGGACAAGAATGAGTAGTTAAGCCAAAGTAATGGTACAAATGGACCAAAATGCCCCTAGGCCATAACACCTGCGATTCACAATCTTAATAACCTTTGAACGACTTGAATATCAAAGTACTATTAAGTTTTTATGGCCATTAGATTTCGTTAAGGGCTGGAACTATGGTTTAAATGAAAAATTACCATATTGCCCTACTATCTAAGACTAAATTTTAAGAACTGAAGTACTTCGTTTGGTCATACCTAAGATCTCTTTATATGATATTCTAATTATTCATGATATGAATGGAGCTAAGGAAATTCTCAAGTTTACCTTAGGGCTATACTTGCACAATGCATAGGATATGACATGAATTTCAAGTAAACCTAGAGCTAACAATGAAACATGTACCAAGAGCATAGCCTAGGGCCCTACAAAACAACCCTACAGTTACTACGCTCAAGTTTTCAATGTACTATGCTACTATACCCTACAAAACAACCCTACAGTTACTACGCTCAAGTTTTCAATGTACTATGCTACTATACCCTAAGTGTCCTCCTGCCACGTGGTGCGTTATAATGTCCCTAATTCCTCTTTTATCTGGGATGTCCTGTGTCACGGTTGTACTTCTTCAACTACTCGACATCGTAATCTTGACATGCTCGTGACAAGTCTTATGGGGAAACTCAAGCCCCACATTTTTCGTCTGACTTTGTGGATTCGTCAGATTTTAGGTGAGGTTTGTCTTCGCCAACCGAATATCACTTGTGTAGAATCTAAGCTTGTTCGGCCACACACACTAGTCTGCGCATACATGTTCAATCGTCTGTGACACCACTGACTTGCCTTTACATTTAGCCAAGTCAATCGACTTGACCTTGCCTCTACTTGAGGCAAGGGTCTCTCATAGCTCGACCATCTTGGCTTGCTCAGACACATCCATTAGGAATTGACCCATATGTCAATCATTTCATCGAATCATCCCGAACATCCATCCATCTAGGTTCTCTCAGGCATTGGACTCTCCCATGTCCATGATAAACCATTTACCATATCTGTTTTGAATAGCGGGTGCATAATCTAACCTCCAACACATGAGACAATATCTATCTGTGAATTGTTTACTAGGGTCGAGCCCTTAGAAGACAAGGCCAAAACTACTGGTGGCTTCGACTATAGGGATAGCTCGACAGGCTCTATTGCCAAAATGGAAGAACGCATTGAGGGCTTAGACAATTTTCAATAAGCGATCATTCAGATGGTCTCAATTGTCTGAAGATTTAGGAACAACCCTTGGAGTGGTTAGAGATGAAGTGGTAGATCTAAGCACCAAATTAAACCTCACCATGAGAGCGGTGGGGAAACAAACTCCAATTGAGGGCGTAACACAGTTTAACAAGATAAAGGTCCAGGAGCCCACACCCTTTTGTGGCGTTCTAGGTGTCAAGGCTCTAGAGAACTTTATCTTTGACCTCGAACAATATTTATGAGCCACAAATATCATGGCAGAAGAAGCGAAGGTCATGTTGGCAACAATGCATCTAACTGACGAAGTGAAGTTGTGGTGGAGGTCCAAGTACATGGACATTCAAGATGGTTGATGTACTACAGACACTTGGGATAGCTTGAAACAAGAACTCTCCTCCTAGTTCTCCTAGGAGAAAGTCAAGATAATCGCAAGAAGAAAATTAAGAGAGCTGAGTCATACGACAGTATTCGAAACTACATTAAGCATTTTTCTTGGCTTATCTTAGATAATCATGATATGTTCGAGACATACAAGGATTTTAGTTTTATTGAGGTACTGAAGTCGTGGGCAAAAATCAAGCTCTAATCAAGAGTTCAAAACCTTTATTTGGTCTATGCTATCGTCAAATGATTGTTTGATCTTAGTATCGATGAACCACATGAGATAGGGCGGAACCAAGCGTTCGCAAGTGGTGAAAATAAGAATTACCGACAAACTCTCCTAGAGGTGGGGGAAGTGTCAAACTCGAAGGCAAGGAGTAGGAAGACAAATCCTCCCAACAGAGAGGTAGGACTCCATGGCGGAGACCTCACAGCTAGAACAGTTAGAGTCAAAGTCATGACCTCCATCTCGCTTCATATGTAAGGGGGCTCATCAAGTATCTGAATGCGCACAGAAGACAACAGTATGCGACTTCCAAGCAAAACTTGGAGTGAATTTAGAAGTTGAGTATGAGACGGTAGAAATAAACATATCGTTAGCTAAGAATGTTAGACACCCCTGCTTGAGGGCACTAAAGTACTTGTCTGCTTTCCAGAAGAGAGTGGAAGAGACAATAGACACCCGTTAGGAATAGTGACCTAGTATTATGATAAACATAATGAGCGTTCTCCTGCCCAGTAGCATATGCGTCCATAATATATTGAAGAAGAAGGGGTATCCCCCGATGCATGAACACACAATAATGCATGAGATCCCAACATTTTTTCATTTTTATTATCATTTAATGCAACCCGACTAGCATCTTCCTTCATATCATATCATTTTGTCATATCATTTTTCATATCGTTTATCATATCATTTATCATATCTTTCATGCATATGTCGAGGTTGTATTTCATGGTAACTCGTCATTTTGCATGTCAATCATATCATAAAATTTGGCATGTTAAGATTATATATGAAATTTGGTGGTTATTGGATTAGGTTAATTAGCTAAACCAAGCAACAATGTAAAATGACTACAATGCTCCTAAGAAAATTTACCGTAAAGAAATTTATCGTAAGATTCAAACTATGTTTTATTTCTCACGAAAAATTTATCAAGAACAGAACTAAAGAGTGTAAGTACTTACCATAAGAACAAGAAAAGAGAGAGTGTGACTAAGTACTTACCCTTTTGTTTTAAATAAAATGATAATTACTTATGTATGTATAAAATAAATTTATTATGGAGGTGCAGGGAATTGCACCCTGTGCCTCTCGCATGCGGCAAGCGCTCTACCATATGAGCTACGCTCCTTTTATAAAAGTTCCAACGTCCATGACGAGGTAAGTAGTCATTTTGGGCTTTTCTTAAGAAATACTTGTAGAAATTGCTTGAATCTTTGTATAAATCTTAAACCAAGTATGAATTAAAGGAATATGAAAGAAAAACACCCAGAACCGTAAGTTAAGGCTCCGAACCGATCAAAATTTTCAAGATTTAAGCAACGTTAAAATAACCTACTAAATGAACTCCGCTGCTTTTTTATTTTTAATACTGAGCATAATATGACATGTTAAGATTATATTTTAAATTTGGCGGTCATTAGATAAGGTTAATTAGCTAAATCAAGTAACTAGGTAAAATGATCGTAAGACTCATAAGGAAATTTACCTTTGGTTCATGACCTGGATGACCTCTAAATGCTATGAAACTTTGCATTAAGCCTAAATGAGAGTTCAGACTACGTCACTTGGAACGTATGAAACCTTGGACACAGGATACCAAATTTATTACTAGCACCATAAATATTAGGGGGTGTGTGTTAGAGAACAAGACAACGATCAAGGACTAAAACTAGGATCAAGATGTAAGTTCTAAAGATAGGACCCACAACACTAGTAATAAAGACCCTTAGATCAGAACTTAGATCAAACCTAAGGTTGAGACATTATAATCCAACTAACCTCATAATCAAAGAATAGAACTAAATAGTCAAAGTACTTACAACAAACAAGAAAAAAAAAAAAAAATAGTGTGGTAGACTATGGTAGGCTAGAGTCTTTGTACTCATTTCCTCGTTACATGTGTTTAATTACTTACGTATGTTTAATGTATAAATGTATTGTAAATTATGCTTTAAATTCTTGGGTTCTATTTTTCATGAAAAATTTACCATATTTTTGTTTTTTAGTTCAGAGTAATCGAGTAACCCCATCATTACAATTCCAAGAATTTGAATTTAAGATTTCAAAATAAACAACAATAGAGGTTCAGGAATTGCACTTTGTGGCTCTCGTATGCAAAGCGAACGTTCTACCATATGAGCTACACCCCCTTTAGAAAATAGAGGTCCTACACATCTATGACGATGTAAGTAGCCATCTTGGACTATTCTTAACAAATACTTAGAAATTGCTTGGTTCCTTGTATATACCTTAAACCAAGAATGAATTAAAGGAATAGGAAAGAAATAATGAGCATAATATGACATGTTAAGATTATATATTAAATTTGGCGGTCATTGGATAAGGTTAATTAGCTAAACCAAGTAACGTTGTAAAATGACCATAATGCTTCTAAGAAAATTTACCTTTGGTTCATGATCTAGATGACCTCTAAATGCTATGGAACTTTGTTATGGGAGTTAAGACAAACACACAATGGAGGTCGCCTCTCGCATGCGAAGCGAGTGCTCTACCATATGAGCTATACCCCCCTTTATAGAATAAAGGTCCCGAACGTCCATGACGAGGTAAGTAGTCATTTTGGGCTCTTCATAATAAATACTTATAGAAATTGCATGTATCTTTGTATAAACCTTAAACAAAGTATGAATTAAACGAATATGAAAGAAAAACACCATGAACGGTGAGTTAAAGCTCCAAAATGATCAAATTGCTTCTGATTTAAGTAACGTTAAAATACTAAATTTGGCGGTCATTGGATAAGGTTAATAAGCTAAACCAAGTAACGGTGTAAAATGACCATAATGCACCAAAGGAAATTTACCTTTGGTTCTTTATTTTTGATAGTGAGCATAATATACTATGTTAAGAGTTTACCTGAAATTTTTTGGTCATTGGATAAGGTTAATAAGCTAAACCAAGTAACAGTGTAAAATGACCATAATGCACCAAAGGAAATTTACCTTTGGTTCATTATCTAAATGACCTTCAAATGCTATGAAACTTTGTATTAAACCTATGGAATTGAACCCTGTGTCTCTCGCATACGAAGCGATCGCTCTACCATATGAGCTACACCCCCTTTATTAGAATAAAGGTCCCAAATGTCTATGACGAAGTAAATAGTCAATTTGGACTCTTCTTAAGAAGTACTGGTAGAAATTGCTTGGATCTTTGTATAAAGTTTAAACCAAGATGAATTAAAGGTATGTGAAAGAAAAACATCAAGAACAATGAGTTAAGTCTCTGAATCGATCAAATTGTTCGAGATTTAAGTAACGTTAAAATAAATCACTAAATGAACTCCGCTGACTATGAATTTTTAATACTAAGCATAATATGACATGTTAGGAATTTATATGAAATTTTGTGGTCATTGGATAAGGTTAATTAGCTAAACCAAGTAACGGTGTAAAATGACCATAATGCACATAAGGAAATTACCTTTGGTTCATGATCTAGATGACCTCAAAATGCTATGAAACCTAGATGCGTGTTCATACTATATCGCTATGGACGCACTAAGCTATGACATAGGTTTAAATTGTGTCAATTGAAATGTTTGAACCCTTGGATGTAGTTTCAGACTGTGTCACTTGGAACATACGAAACCTTGAACACAGAATGTCAGGTTCATGACTAGTACCATAAATGCTAGGAGTGTCTTGGAGAACAAGACAACGATCAAGGACTAGAACAAGGATCACGATCCAAGTTCTGAAGATAAGAACCCATAATAATAGTACCAAGACCAGTAGACCAAAACTAAGGTTGAGGCCTCATAATCCAAGGATAAGAGTCATAAAGATAGATCATGACAAGAAATCACAAGTGAAAAACAGAACTAAAGAGTCCAAATACTTGCAACAAGAACAAGAAAAGAGAAGAAAAGAAAAGAAATAGTGTGATAGACTAAAATCTGTGCCTCTTGCATGCGAAGCGAGCGCTCTACCATATGAGCTACACCCCCTTTATAAAATAAAGGTCCTGAATGTTCATGATGAGGTAGGAAGCCATTTTGGACTCTTCTTAAGAAGTACTTTTAGAATGTGCTTGAATCTTTGTATTAAACTTAAACCAAGTATGAATTAAAGGAATGTGAAAGAAAAACATCAAGAATCGTAAGTGAAGGCTACGAACCGATCAAATTTCTCAAGATTTAAGTAACATTAAAATAACTCACTAAATGAACTCTGTTGCCTATAAATTTTTAATACTGAGCATAATGTGATATGTTAGGAGGTTATATGAAATTTGGTGGCCATTGGATAAGGATAATTAGCTAAACCAATTAACAGTGTATATTGACCATAATGCACATAAGAAAATTTACCTATGGTTCGTGATCTAGATGACTTCAAAATTCTATGAAACTTTTCATTAAACCTAGATTCAAGTACAAACTACGTCGCTTTGAATGCATGAACCCATGGCATAGGTTCAAATTGTGTCACTTGAAATGTATGAAGCCTTAGACGTAGGTTAACACTATGTCACTTTGAACGTATGAAACCTTGGACACAGGATGTCAGTTTCATGACTAGTACCATAAATACTAGGGGGAGTATCTTGGAGAACAAGAAAATAACAAGGACTAGAAAAAGGATCTCGATCCAAATTTTGAAGATAAGAACCAAGAACAATAGTACGAAGACCCTTGGACGAGAACTAAGGTTGAGTCATAATCCAAGGATCAAAGTTCTAAAGATAGATCATGATAAGAACTTAGAAGAGTTCTAGAATAGAACTAAAATGTCACATATTTACAAACACAATGGGAGTTGTAGGAAATTGAACCATATGCATCTCGCATGCGAAGCGAGCACTCTACCATATTATAAAATAAAGGTCCCAAACGTCCATGACGAGGTAAGTAGCCATTTTGGACTCTTCCTAAGAAGTACTAGTACAAATTGCTTGGATCTTTGTATAAACCTTAAACCAAGTATGAATTAAAGGAATGTGAAAGAAAAATACCAAGAACCGTGAGTTAAGGCTCCGAACTGATTAAATTGCTCATGATTTAAGTAACATTAAAATAACCCACTAACTGAACTCCGCTGCCTATGAATTTTTAATACTGAGCATAATATGACATGCTAAGAGTTTATATGATATTTGGTAGTCATTGGATAAGGTTAATTAGCTAAACCAAGTAACGGTGTAAAATGACCATAATGCACATGAGTAAATTTAACTTTGGTTCATGATCTAGATGACCTTCCAAATGCTATGAAACTTTTTAATTAAATCTATGAATGCATCAACCAATGACATAGGTTCAGACTGTGTCACTTGAAATGGGACGAAGATTAACGCTATGTCGCTGCTTTGAACGTATGAAGCCTTGGACACAGGATGTCAAGTTCATGACTAGTACCATACATACCATTGTAAAGATAAATCATGATAAGAACTCACAAGTCAAGAACAAAACTAAAGAGTCCAAGTACTTAAACAAGAAAAAGAAATAGTGTGATGAACCTCGTGCCTCTCGCATGCGAAGCGAGCGCTCTACCACATGAGCTACACCCCCTTTATAGAATAAAGGCCCCGAATGTTCATGATGAGGTAAGAAGACATTTTGGACTCTTCTTAAGAAGTACTTTTAGAATTTGCTTGGATCTATGTATAAACCTTAAACCAAGTATGAATTAAAGGAATGTGAAAGAAAAACACCAAGAACCGTGAGTTAAGACTCCGAACGGATTAAATTGCTCATGATTTAAGTAACATTAAAATAGCCCACTAACTAAACTCCGTTGACCATAATGCACCTGAGTAAATTTAAGTTCATGACTAGTACCATAAATATCAGGGAGGCAATCCAAGGATCAAAGTTGTAAAGATAAATCATGAAAAGAACTCATCATCTCGTTCATAGGGAACTGAACCCCGTGCCTATCACATGCAAAGCGCGGTTAATTAGCTAAACCAAGTAACATGGTAAAATGACCATAATGCATTTAAGTTCATGACTAGTACCATAAATATCTTGAGTCATGATCCAAGGATCAAAGTTGTAAAGATAAATCATGAAAAGAATTCATCATCTCGTTCACAGGGAACTGAATCCCGTGCCTATCACATGCAAAGCGAGCGCTCTACCATATGAGCTACACCCCTTTTATAGAATAAAGACCCCGAATGTTCATGATGAGGTAAGAATACCTTTTGGACTCTTCTTAAGAAGTACTTTTAGAATTTGCCTAGATCTATGTATAAACCTTAAACCAAGTATGAATGAAAAAAATATGAAAGAAAAACACCAAGAACCGTGAGTCATTGGACAAAGTTAATTAGCTAAACAAGGTAACGGTGTAAAATGACCATAATGCACATAAGGAAATTTACCTTTGGTTCATAATCTAGATGACCTCCAAATGCTATGAAAATTTATTAAACCTAAATTTATTAAACCTAGATTCTATTTCAAAGTAGATGATGTCGCTTTGAACGTATGAAGCCTTAGACACAAGATGTTATGTTCATGATTATACCATAAATATTGTGGGGAGTGTCTTAGAGAACAAGAAAACAATCAAGGAGTAGAAAAAGAATCAAGAACCCTCTTAAGACAAATGCAACCAAGGTGGAATTGAACCCAATGTCTCTCGCATGCAAAGCAAGCGCTCTACCATATAAGCTACAACCCCTTTATAGAATAAATGTCCCAAATGTTCATGATGAGGTAAGAAGCCATTTTGGACTCTTTTAAGAAATACTTTTAGAATTTTCTTGGATCTTTGTATAAACCTTAAACCAAGTATGAATTGAAGGAATGTGAAAGAAAAAGACCTAGAATCGTGATTTAAGGCTCCGAACCAATCAAATTTCTCAGGATTTAAGTAATGTTAAAATAACCCACTAAATGAACTCTGTTTCCTATGAATTTTTAATACGAGCATAATATGACATGTTAGAAGTTTATATGACATTTGGTGGTCATTGGATAAGGTTAATTTGCTAAACCAATTAACGGTGTAACATGACCATAATGCACATAAGGAAATTTACCTAAGGTTCATGATCTAGATGACCTCCAAATTCTATGAAACTTTGTATTAAACCTAGATGTGAGTATAGACTATGTCGTTTGGAACGCATGAAATAATTGCATAGGTTCAAACTGTGCATTTGAAATGTATGAAGTCTTGGACGTAGGTTAACATTGTGTCGCTTGGAACGTACGAGCCTTGGACTCAAGATGTCACGTTCATGACTAATACCATAAATATTAGGGGGAGTGTCTTGGAGAATAAGACAACAATCAAGGACTAGAAAAAGGATTAAGAATCAAGTTCGGAAGATAAAAACCCAAAATAACAGTACCCTTTAGACCCGAACTAAGGTTGAGACCTCATGCTTAAACCTAGATCATAATTGTGTAATAAGCTAGAATCTTTGTACTCATCTTATCAAGATCCTTAATCCTTAATATCTCAAGGATTAGAACCTAAGAATTCAAAACAACAACCCAATGGAGGTGCAGGGAATTGAACCCTGTGCCTGCGAAGCGAGCGCTCTACTATATGAGCTACACCCCCTTTATAAAATAAAAGTACCAAACGTCTTTGACGAGGTAAGTAGTCATTTTGGACTCTTCTCAAGAAGTACATATAGAAATTTCTTGGATCTTTATATAAACCTTAAACCAAGAATGAATTAAAGTAATATGATAGAAAAACACGAAGAACCATGAGTTAAGGCTTCGAACCGACTAAATTGCTCGTGATTTAAGTAACATTAAAATAACCCACTAAATGAACTTTGCTGCCTATGACATTTTAATACTGAGAATAATATGACATGTTAAGAGTTTATATAAAATTTGGTGGTCATTGGGTAAAGTTAATTAGCTAAAACAAGTAACGGTGTAAAATGAACATAATGCACCTAAGGAAATTTACCATTGGTTCATGATCTAGACGACTGCATAATGCTATGAAACTTTGTATTAAACCTAGATACGAGTTTCGATTACGTCGCTTGTAACACATGAAGTCATGACATAGGTTCAGACTGTATCGGTTGAAATGTATGAAGCCTTGGACATAGGTTCAGATTGTGACGCTTAGAACGTATGAAACCTTGGACACAGAATGTCAGGTTCATGACTAGTACCATAAATATCAGGGGGAGTGTCTTAGAGAAGAAGACAACAATCAAGGACTAGAAAAAGGATCAAGATTCAAGTCAGAAGATAAGAACCCAAAATAATAGTACTAAGACCCTTAGACCATAACTAAGGTTGAGACCTCATAATCTAAAGATCAAAGTTGTAAAGATAGATCAAACTCACAAGTTAAAAACAGAACCCCGTACCTCTCGCATGCAAAGCGAACGCTCTACCATATGAGCTACACCCCCTTAATAGATTAAATGTCCCGAACGTTCATGGTGAGGTAAGAACCATTTTAGACTCTTCTTAAGAAGTACTTTTAGAATTTGCTTGGATTTTTGTATAAACCTTAAACCAAGTATTAATTAAAGGAATGTGAAAGAAAAACACCAAGAACCGTGAGTTAAGGCTCCGAACCGATCAAATTTCTCAGGATTTAAGTAAAGTTAAAATAACCTACTAAATGAACTCCGCTGCATATAAATTTTTAATACTGAGCATAATACGACATGTTAAGAGTTTATATGAAATTTGGTTGGTGATTGGATAAGGTTAATTAGCTAAACCAAGTAACAGTGTAAAATGATCATAATGCACATAAGTAAATTTACCTATGGTTCATGATCTAGATAACCTCCAAATTCTATGAAACTTTGTATTAAACCTAGAAGAGAGTTTAGACTATGTTGTTGGAACAAACCATAAATTTTGGAACAAACCACCATAAATTTTCCAAACCACCATAAATTTACCTATGGTGCATGACTAGTACCATAAATACCAGGGGAGTTTCTTACCGAACTAGATCAAGATTCAAGTTATAAGAACCCAGACCCAGAATAATAGTACCAAGACCCTTAGACCGATCATGATAAAAACTTACAACGGCACGCATTTACAAGCAATTGTGTGATAGGCTTTGGAACAAACCATAAATTTTGGAACAAACCACCATAAATTTACCTATGGTGCATGACTAGTACCATAAATACGAGGGGAGTTTCTTACAGAACTAGATCAAGATTCAAGTTATAAGAACCCAGACCCAGAATAATAGTACCAAGACCCTTAGACCGATCATGATAAAAACTTACAACGGCACGCATTTACAAGCAATTGTGTGATAGGGAATTGAACCTTGTGCCTCTTGCATGTAAAGCAAGAACATTACCATATAAGCTGTACCCTCTTTATAAAATAAAGATGCCAAACGTCCATGACGAGGTAAGTAGCCATTTTGGACTCTTCTTAAGAAGTACTTGTAGAAATTGCTTCGATCTCTGTATAAACCTTAAATCTAGTATGAATTAAAGGAATGTGAAAGAAAAACACCAAGAACCATGAGTTAAGGCTCCGAACTGATTAAATTTCTTAGGATTTAAGTAACATTAAAATAACCCACTAAATGAACTCCGCTGCCTATGAATTTTTAATACTGAACATAATATGACATGTTGAGAGTTTATATGAAATTTGGTAGTCATTGGATAAGGTTAATTAGCTAAACCAAGTAACGGTGTAAAACGAACATAATGCACGCTAGGAAATTTACCATTGGTTCATGATCTAGACGACTGCCTAATGCTATGAAACTTTGTATTAAACCTAGATACGAGTTTAGACTACGTCGCTTGTAACACATGAAGTCATGGCATAGGTTCAGACTGTGTCGTTTGAAATGTATGAAGCCTTGGATGTAGGTTCAGACTGTGTCGCTTGAAACGTATGAAGCCTTGGATACAGAATGTCAGGTTCATGACTAATACCATAAATACGAGGGGGAGTGTCTTGTTGAACAATACAACGATCAAGGACTGGAACAAGGATTATGATCCATATTCTTAAGAAAAGAACCTAGAACAACAGTACCAAAACCCTTAGATCGAAACAAAGGTTGAGACTTCATAATTTAAGGATCTAGATCATGATCAGAACTCAAAGTTAAAAGATCAAAATTAAAGAGCCCAAATAATTACAACAAGAAAAAGAAAAGAAATAGGGTTATAGGCTAGAATCTTTATACTCATTCACTCCTTTCTTGTTTTAATTATATATGTATGTATAAAATAAACATATTTTAAATTACAAAATTATAAATGTATAATATTTACCCATCTTATCAGTCATCTTATTATTACAATATTTGAACCTAAGATTTCAAAACAAACAAAATGGAGTTGCACGAAATTGAACCATGTGATTCTCCATGCAAATAGAGCACTCAGCTCAACCATATGAGCTACATCCCCTTTATAGAATAAAGATCTTGAACGTCTATGACGAGGTAAGTAGCGTTTAGAGTCATCCATATGAGATATACCCCCTTTATAGAATAAAGATCTCGAGTAAGTAGCCATTTTGGATTGTTCATAATCAATGCTTGTAAACCTTAAAGAAAGTATGAATTAAAGGAAAGAAAATCACCAAGTTATCAAAACAAACAAAACAATGGAGGTGCAGGGAATTGAACCCTGTGCCTCTCGCATGCGAAGCGAGCACTCTACCATATGAGCTACACCCCCTTTATAAAATAAAGGTCTCGTCCAAGACGAGGTAAGTAGCCATTTTGGACTCTTCATAATCAATGCTTGTAAACCAAGTATGAATTAAAGGAAAGAAAATCACCAAGAATCGTGAGTTATCAAAACAAACACAACAATGGAGGTGCAGGGAATTGAACCCTGTGCCTCTCGCATGCAAAGCGAGCACTCTACCATATGAGCTACACCCCCTATATAGATTAAAGATCTCGAACGCCAATGACGAGGTACGTAGCCATTTTGGACTCTTCATAATCAATGCTTGTAAACCAAGTATGAATTAAAGGAAAGAAAAACACCAAGAACCGTGAGTTATAAAAATAAACCAACAATGGAGGTGCAGAGAATTGAACCCTGTGCCTCTCGCATGCAAAGCGAGGTCTCAAACGTCCAAGACGAGGTAAGTAGCCATTTTGGACTCTTCATAATCAATGCTTGTAAACCAAGTATGAATTAAAGGAAAGAAAAACACGAGTTATAAAAACAAACACAACAATGGAGGTGCAAGGAATTGAACCCCGTGCCTCTCGCATGCGAAGCGAGTGCTCTACCATATGAGCTACACCCCCTTTATTAAATAAAGGTCTCGAACGTCCAAGACGAGGTAAGTAGCCATTTTGGACTCTTCATAATCAATGCTTGTAAACCAAGTATGAATTAAAGGAAAGAAAAACACCAAGAACCGTGAGTTATCAAAACAAACACAAGAATGGAGATGTAGGGAATTGAACCCTATGCCTCTCGCATGCGAAGCGAGCTCTACCATATGAGCTACACCCCCTCTATAGAATAAAGATCTCGAATATCCATGACGAGGTAAGTAGCCATTTTGGAAGCGAGCTCTACCATATGAGCTACACCCCCTCTATAGAATAAAGATCTCGAATATCCATGACGAGGTAAGTAGCCATTTTGGCCTCTTCATAATCAATGCCGGTAAACCTTAAACCAAGTATGAATTAAAGGAAAGAGAAACACCAAGAACTGTGAGTTATCAAAACAAACACAACAATGGAGGTGGAGAGAATTGAACCCTGTGCCTCTCGCATGCGAAGCGAGCGCTCTACCATATGAGCTACACCCCCTATATAAAATAAAGATCTCGAACGTCCATGACAAGGTAAGTAGCCATTTTGGACCCTAAACCAAGTATGAATTAAAGGAAAGAAAAACACAATGGAGGTGCAAGGAATTGAATCCTATGCCTCTCACATGCGAAGCGAGCGCTCTACCATATGAGCTACACGACGAGGTAAGTAGCCATTTTGGACTCTTCATAATCAATACCGGTAAACCTTAAACCAAGTATGAATTAAAGGAAAGAAAAACACCAAGAACCATGAGTTATCAAAACAAACACAACAATGAAGGTGCAGGGAATTGAACCCAGTGCCTCACGCATGCGAAGCGAGCTCTCTACCATATAAGCTACACCCCCTATATAGAATAAAGATCTCGAACTTCCATGACGAGGTAAGTAGCCATTTTGGACTCTTCATTAGAGGAATCAAAACAAACACAATAATGGAGGGTGCAGGGAATTGAACCCTATGTCTCTTTCATGCAAAGCGAGTGCTCTACCATATGAGCTATGACCCCCTTATATAATAAAGGTCCTGAACTTCCATAACGAGGTAAGTAGCCATTTTGGACTCTTCTTAAGAAATACTTGTAGAAATTGCTTGGATCTTTGTAGAAAGCTTAAAACAAGTATGAATTAGAGGAATATGAAATGAAAATACCAAGAACCGTGAGTGAAAACTCCAAATCGATCAAATTGCTCGAGATTTAAGTAGCGTTAAAATATCCCACTAAATGAACTCCGCTGCCTATGAATTTTGAATACTGAGCAGAATTATGACATGTTAAGATTATATATGAAATTTGGTTGTCATTGGATATGGTTAATTAGTTAAACCAAGTAACGGTGTAAAATGACCATAATGCTCCTTAGGAAATTTACCTTCGATTCATGATCTAGATAACCTCCGAATGCTATGAAATTTTGTATGAAACTTAGATGCGAGGTCAGACTACGTCGCTTGGAACGCATGAAGCCTTGGAGTAGCTTCAAACTGTGTTGTTTGGAGCGTATGATGCAGACTGTGTCATTTGGAACTTATGAAGCGTTGGACACAAGTTGTCAAGTTCATGACTAGTACCATAAATCTTAGGGGGAGTATCTTGGGGAACGAAACAAAAACAGAACAACCTAGAAAGTGACCAATAACAAGACAACGATAAAAAAATAGAACAAGGATCAAGATCCGAGTTCTGAAGACAAGGACCCAGAACAATAGTATTAAGACCCTTAGATCAAAACTAAGGTTGAGATCTCAAAATCCAGGGGCCAAAGTCCGTCTAAGTACTTACAAACCAAGACAAAAGTATTTAGACCCTTAGATCAGAAGTAAGGTTGACATCTCAGAATCCAAGGACCAAAGTCGGCGTAAGTACTTACAACAAGAACAAGGAAAGAAAGAGTGTGAAAGGCTAAGTGATAGCTGTAGCATGTGAGACTGGAATAAAGACTAAAACAAGGAAAGCGAAAATAATTAAAAAAAATTAAAAATATAAAATCGGCTAAAACTTAAATAAGAAAAACAAAAATAAACACCAAAATTAAATAGAAAATTAAGTTCAATTACAAGACGATGTTGTTCAAAATATTACAAACCGGGAAACCATTATAAAACAAAAATATAAAAGCCTAAAAAATGTAAAAATGAGCTAGCACTCTAGAACAACCTCCACTGTGACCACACAACTCTTGAATGCTCCTTCACCTCGAGCAGCAGCCTATAAACACCTAAAAAAGAAAAGAGAAAGTGGTGAATATAATAATACAACCTACTCGTAGGCTCTCAACGCATCCTTAACTTAGTAAGTATCACGGACTTTACTCTTTGTTCTAGGAAGTCTGGGCTTAGGTTTCAATGCTCTCTAAGCAACTGGGTACCCCGACTTTCGAGTAGGTCTCTTTGAAGCATACACATAGGGGTATGTGCGAGTTTTCCATTCTTTCTTTTCTTCGACTTAAGTGGCTTGTCTTGTTTATGTAGTGAATGATCAGTGTTCTAGGTTGAGGCAAGAACTCATAAGTTGCAAAACAGTATGGTTGAATTTGAATCTAAACAACAATTTGAGCATCATCATGGGGTTACCTGCCAACTCTCCCACGGGACCATAAAGTCTCCAAAGTTTGGGGGAAGCGATCCCCTGTGTGTCGGTTAGTTATTAGGTCAACCTACGCTCAGGGAAGGGTTAATAGCACACGGAGACCCTTGGTCATTTACACTAGGTTGGGGCACATGTCGCATGAACCTAACAAGCAACACCTAGATCCAAGGTATGGAAACCGAAGTAGAGTTTCGACGATACAATACCGAAGTGGAAAGGGTAGTGAACAGACATGTGACACTGTTCACACTGCTATAGCTTAATGAGCTACCTTGATCATTCTTGGTTGTCTTGGAGGTCTACGAGGTTCTTAGGGACTTCTAGGTAGTTTAAATCTCATCTCTCGTTTCTAGGATGTGGAGGCCTACGAGGTTCTTAAGGACCTCTGATCGCCACTAATGATACTAGGGTGCAGGGACTAATGGAACACATTTTGAATTTGGTCAACGTTTAAGTCGCACTAGCTATAGCGCCCTAATCTTAACTGAGTTCTCTCATGCATGCTTTTCTAGGTAGTTACACCTTTCGATCACCTAATTGCATAATCCATAATTTAAACTACACCTTGGTCATATCTAGGAGCTAAGAAGGCCTATTGGGTTCCTAAGGCAGCTAGGTAGCTTAACACGGTCTTCTAGCTCTAGGTTGTTCTCTTTTGACTCCTTGAATATTTCTTAGTCTTGAAGCACTAGGGTCTATATCCTCTGACTGTCGCTCACGATCATAAACTGCCCAGTCTATTAGAGATAGCTTGACCTAGGTCATCATCTAGCCAACCTAACTCTAACGCCTTAGTTTTGTGCAGATAAACATGTTCTACAGAGAGAACACATAGTCAAACACCTGAAGCTAACACATACTTTATCATGCAAACATACAAGCAAATAAGCTCAACGGGGAGATAATATCCATCAATCCCTATAGCATAAGATAGCAATAGCCTATCTTTCTCTCTAACACAATGAAAAGCACGTAAAATAACTTTCATAACAAATCTCATCATAGGGGCGTTTCGATAATTTCTTACATCATGTTGGTCTTTTGATATTTGTTTGTAAATATAACTCAGACTCGTTCTCATTTGTAATAAACTTGAACATCACTAAGTTGTAATCGGATTGTGTTTTGATTTAACTGTGGTATAGTTTGCTTACATTTGATTTATATTTTATTTTATTTTACTTTTATTTTATGTGCTTTTGTCTATGTCCTTTTAGTCGCAGTCTAAGTTTCAAAACCTTGAAAATGAAGTTCGAACATTAGGAAATTGATTTAGCATGTTAGACTCTCATGCAAGGTTATGAAACCAACATGTTGTCTAGTTTTCAATAAAAAACATTATATTAACGAAAATGTAAGACACATAACAAAAGCGGTAAAATAGAAGAGAAAGAGAGAACTAATGTCGTGTGTTGATTTTCAGTCATGTGTGATCTCCTAAATCACGAGTTTGAAAATTCTTTCATGGTATCGAAAGGTTTTCTAGTTTTTAAAAAAGATTTATAAATAAAAAAATACGAATTTTCTCGTGAAATTGGTCTCCCTTAATTCAACTATAAAAAGAAGAATATATAGGAAAAATATGTGCATTGTCAAGTTGCTATCCAAACATGCGTGAATACTATAGAAAATTTTGGGTAGCATTAAGACGTTGACGTTATGGACAAAAACGTAAGACACATGCTTTTTTGCATTGAAGAGTGTCGTGGCTCCTTAAGGGGCATTGAGCTTAACACTAACATAGCATTGAGATATTGTAACACACAAGTCTCGACACGAGTAAATTTCTCGTTTAAAATTTTAAATTAAAGAATTTTTTTAAAATCTTAGAAGCCAAATTTTCAAATGTGGTAGAAGGGAAAAATGCTTTGTAACTAAAAATGGTATAAAATAAAATGGTAGAAAATGAAAGAAAATTCAAAGTCAACCCTCAAGGGTTGAGGGTTATTTTGGTCATTTTAGTGCCGCTTTGTTAATTAGGTACATGAAAGTAACATAAACAATAATTAATGAAGAAGGTAAAAGAAACAAGAGATAGAAAAAAGAAGAAAGAGGAAAAAAAATGGTTTAAAGTAGTTAAGTGTCACCTGATCCTAGCCATTTGAGTTATTTTCGGTCAAAAATCCTTATAAGGAGTAATAAATTAATACAATATATTTGACTATCATAAAATGACAAATATGATATTTATAGTAAGCCGTACTGGGAGTCAAGTATCAAACAGGATATTTGCTTATAAGAAACGGTCAAATATGATATGTGATAAATCATAATTCAAGATTAAATATCCTTAACACCACCCTGCAAGCTGAGCATTGGACTTGAACGAACCTAAAACTTGTTTTTGAAAAAGTTCAAAAAGAAGTCTAGAAACACTTTTTGTGAAGATTTCAGCAACTTGGAGATGGGAAGGTACATACTGTCTACTTTTCATAAGAGAGTGGAAGAGACAACAGAGCTAATGGATTGCAGTTTTATGCATGTTGAGGTCTGAATTAATCATAGAGTGACCAGAAACACTATTGTCGACTCTAGAGCCACCCACAACTCCATGACGGAGACCAAAGCAAAATGATTGAATATCTTTTGGCATCGAGATGCAGGAAAGATGAAGATCATCAATTTGACAGCTTTACCCGTCTTAGGAGTTGCGAAAAGAACTCCCATTAAGCTGGACTTGGATTGGACGAACTGACTTTGCGATAGTCCAAGATGGACGAATTCGACATCGTGTTAAGGACGAACTTCCTACTAGAACACAAAGTTATTCTCATTACCCTAGAAAAAAAACTTGGTAATAATGGGATCGAACCTGATAATTATCCAGAAAAACACCCATTAGCCTAGAGGGATGAAAATGGTGTTAGCAGTACAGTTGAGAAAGGACTTAAGTCATGATGAGCATACACTTGCTACCATTACCGTATTTGGAGAGGAAAGCTTGAGTGAACGGAGTTGTAGTACATGATAATGAAAATGAAAAAAATGTTGTGACCTCATGCACTATTGTGTGTTCATGCATCGGGGGATACCCCTTCTCCTTTTACGATAGTATGGACACATATAGTACGAGGCAGGAAAACGATCATTATGTTTACCATAATGCTACCATAACGGCCACTATTCCTAATGGGTTTCTAGTATCAACAACTACTAGAGAATGCTCGCCCGATCAAAAAAAGGCCTAGGAGGTATGCGAACATACTGGTGGGTCCATATTCACACATATAAACCATGGGTTGGAAAATTAAGCACACATCCAATTCCCCGCTTAGGATAAGTCGCCGTAGAAAAATAGACTGATATGATAGGTCTCATTCATGATTCTATGTGTTTGCATTTAACCTCAACAAATGGGTCACTTACTAAATATTTCTTAAAATACTCAAGCCACCTGCTTGTTTCAGGTAAAGGCAACGCATCCCTGTACTACTGACGACGACATCACAACTCGAGATCATTTTAGACTTAAAAACGTCTTATTCTAGCCTTTAGTTAATTGTTGTGTCATTGTAAAGATATTTTCGAACACGTAAGTCCATGACATTGTTTTGATTACGTTATTTCTGCATAAAAATGATTACGTTATGAAATTGATAGCAACTCTAAGTAAGTTTACTCTTTTTATGTAAGTGGTGTTGTGAATGGAACCCATGTACAGTAAGTACACCCTATTTACACAACTTATACTATTCTAGGTTAAAAAAAAAAAATAAATAAATAAATAGAGGTGCAAGAACTTGATGTCATGTTCTTATACTCAAGATGTCATGTTCGTGACTAGTACCATAAATACTAGGGGGAGTGTCTTGGAGAATAAGTGTCTTGGAGAATAAGACAACAATCAAGGACTAGAAAAAGTATCAAGATTCAAGTTCGGAAGATAAGAACCCAAAATAACCGTACCAAGACCCTTAGACCAGAACTAAGGTTGGGACCTCATACTCCAAGGAACAAAGTCTTAAACATAGATCAGGATAAGAACATACCAGTCAAGAATAGAACTAAAGAGTCCAAGTACTTACAACTCCTGTGCCCTATGGCTTAAGTGAGCTACCCTGTGGCACATACGTGTGTCAAAGTGTGGGTAAGCGTGCCGAGATTAGTGCCTCATGCGGCTTCCTTTGAAATAGATTTTTTTAGGACAGTATCGGGCAGCACAAGTGTAAGGGTATTGCGCTCGAGCCCGCATGTTGGAGGTTTCTACATACACCCACTATCCGGTACGGTATCCGTAAATGACATGGCATGGGCACGGGTGGGCCAATGTCTCGATAGAACCCGAATGGATGGATGTTCGGAAAATCTCGATGAGATGAGCGACACGCGGGCCCGTTCTCGATAGCATGACAAAGTGAGTTTTGATGGCTAACGACACCCCAAGACTCGGGATGGTATCAAGACATATTGGCCATGTCGATGGAGATCAAGATGACAACATGAGACGCGATGGTGCATTGAGAGTCCTTGGCCCGAGTAGAGGCAAGGTCAAGGTGAATGACTTGGCCTATTGTAGAGGTAAGTCAGTTGTGTCGCATACTATTGAACATGCACGCACAGGCGGCCTGTGTGGTCAAACGAGCTTGGATTCTGCACAACCGATGTTCGATTGGTGAAGACAAACCTCGCCAAGGTCTGACGAAGTCACAAAGCCGAGGCGAAAAATATATATGAGGCTTAATTTCCCTTAAGGCTGGTCATGAGCGTGTCTAGATCATGACGCCGCGCGGTCAATAATGTAGGACCGTGACCGTAAGAACAAGAAAAGAAAAGAAATTGTGTAATAGACTAGAATCTTTGACTCATTCCATTTTTTTATTACTTATGTATGAATAAAATAAATGTATTGAAAGTTGTGTTTTAAATTCTTGTGTTTTATTTCTCATTAAAAAGAAACCCACATGCAAAGGGTATTCTACCATATGAGCTACACCCCCTTTATAGATTAAAGGTCTTGAATGTTCATGATAAGGTAAGAAGTCATTTTGACTCTTCTTAAGAAATACTTTTAGAATTTGCTTGGATTTTTGTATAAACCTTAATCCAAGTATGTGATTTAAGGCTCCGAATCCATCAAATTTCTCAAGATTTGGATTTTTGTATAAACCTTAATCCAAGTATGTGATTTAAGGCTCCGAATCAATCAAATTTCTCAAGATTTAATTAATGTTAAAATAACCCACGAAATAACCCACGAAATGTATTCTGCTTGCCTATGAAGTTTTAATAGGGAGCATTTTAATACTGAGCATACTATGATATGCTAGGAGTTTATATGAAAAATTTGGTAGTCATTGGATAATGCTAAATGCTAAGAAACTTTGTATTAAACCTAGATACAAATTGTCAATTGAAATGTACTCATCTTCTTATGTGAGGGTTCTAATTCAAAATAACACAATGGAGGTGCAGGGAATTGATCCCTGTGCCTCTCGCATGCGAAGTGAGCACTCTACCATATGAGCTACACCCCCTGTATAAAATAGAAGTACCAAACGTCCTTGACAAGGTAAATAGTCATTTTTTACTCTTCTCGGTAGAAATTCTTTGGATCTTTGTATAAACCTTAAACCAAGTATGAATTAAAGTAATATGAAAGAAAAACACTAAGAATCGTGAGTTAAAGCTTCGAACCGACTAAATTGCTCGTGATTTAAGTAATATTAAAATTACCCACTAAATGAACTGTGCTGCCTATGACTTTTTAATACTGACCATAATATGACATGTTAAGAGTTTATATAAAATTTGGTGGTCATTGGATAAGGTTAATTAGCTAACCAGGTAACGGTGTAAAATGAACATAATGCACCTAAGGAAATTTACCATTGGTTCATGATCTTGATGATTGCCAAATGCTAAGAAACCTTGCATTAAACCTAGATATGAATTTAGACTACGTCGCTTAGAACGCATTAAGCTATGACATAAGTTTAGACTGTGTCAATTGAAATGTATGAAGCCTTGGACGTAGCTTCAAACTGTATCGTTTAGACGTATGAAACCTTGAATACAGGATGTCAGGTTCATGACTAGTACCATAAATACTAGGGGGAGTGTCTTAGAGCAGAAGACAACAATCAAGGACTAGAAAAAGGATCCAGATTCAAGTTCTGAAGATAAGAACCCAAAATAATAGTACCAAGACCCTTAGACCATAACTAACGTTGAGACCTCATAATCCAAGGATCAAAGTCGAAAAAATAGATCAGGATGAGAACTCATCCGTCAAAAGCAAAACTAAAGAGTCCAACTACTTACAACAAGAACAATAAAAGCCAACTACTTACAACAACAAGAACAATAAAAGACTAAAGTGTCCAACTACTTACAACAAGAACAAGAAAAGAAAAAGTGTGATAGGCTAGAATCTTAAAAGTGTCCAACTACTTACAACAAGAACAAGAAAAAATGGAGGTGCAGGGAATTGAACCTCGTGCCTCTTGCATGCGAAGCGAGCGCTCTACCATATGAGCTACACCCCATTTATAGAATCAAGGTCCCAAACGTTCATGATGAGGTAAGAAACCATTTTGGACTCTTTTTAAGAATTACTTTTAGAATTTGCTTGCATTTTTGTATAAACCTTAAACCAAGTATGAATTAAAGGGATGTCAAAGAAAAACACCAAGAGCCGTAAGTTAAGGCTTCAAACCGATTAAATTGATTGTGATTTAAGTAAGATTAATATAACCCACTAAATGAACTCCACTACCTATGAATTTTTAATACTGAGCATAATATGACATGTTAAGAGTTTATATGAAATTTTGTAATCATTGGATAAGGTTAAGTAGCTAAACCAAGTAACGGTGTAAAATGACCATAATGCACATAAGGAAATTTAACTTTGGTTCATGATCTAGATGACCTCCAATTTGGTAATCATTGGATAAGGTTAATTAACTAAACCAAGTAACGGTGTAAAATGACTATAATGCACATAAGGAAATTTAACTTTGGTTCATAATCTAGATGACCTCCAAATGCTATGAAACTTTTTATTCAACCTCGATTTGAGTTTAGATTACGTCGCTCTCAATGCATGAAGCCTTTGACGTATGTTAACAATACGTCGCTTTAAACGCCTTTAACAAAGGATGTCAGGTTCATGAATAGTACCATAAATACTAGGGGGAGTGTCCTAGAGAACAAAACAACAATCAAGACAAATCAAGACAAATAGCAATAGAGGTGCAAGGAATTGAACCTCGTGCCTTTTGCATACAAAGCAAACACTCCACCATATGAGCTACACCCCCTTAATAGAATAAAGGTCCCGAACGTTCATGGTAAGGTAAGAAACCATTTTGGATTCTTCTTATGAAGTACTTTTAGAATTTGCTTGGATTTTTGTATAAACCTTAAACCAAGTATGAATTAAAAGAATGTGAAAGAAAAACACCAAGAACTGTGAGTTAAGGCACCGAACCGATCAAATTTCTCAAGATTTAAGTAACGTTAAAATAACCTATTAAATGAACTCTGCTGCGTATGAATTTTTAATACTGAGCATAATACGACATGTTAAGAGTTTATATGAAATTTGGTAGGTGATTGGATAAGGTTAATTAGCTAAACCAAGTAATGGTATAAAATGAACATAATGCACCTAAGGAAGTTTACCATTGGTTCATGATTTAGACGACTGCCTAATGATATGAAACTTTGTATTAAACCTAGATACGTGTTTAGACTACATCGCTCGTAACGAATGAAGTCGTGGCATAGGTTCAGACGTGTCAGTTGAAATGTATGAAGCCTTCGACGTAGGTTCAGACTGTGTCGCTTGGAACGTTGGAAGCCTTGGACACAGAATGTCAGGTTCATGACTAGTACCATAAATATTAGGGGATCAAATCCATAGAGAAGAATCAGACTTGGGAGCTTTTAGAGAACAATAGAACGATCAAGGATAGAATAAGAATTAAGATCCAAGTTCTTAAGAAAAGAACCCATAACAATAGTACCAAGACCCGTCCTATAAATAGGTCATGATAAGAACTTACAACTTAAAACTAAGAACTAAAGAGTCCAAGTAGTTACTACACGAGCAAGGAAAAAAAATAGTGTTATAGGCTAGAATCTTTAATACTCATTCACTAATTTCATGTTTAAATTATATATGTATGTATAAAATAAATGTACTGTAAATTATAAAATTATAAATGTATAAAATTTACCCATCGAGTCATCTGATCCTTACAATAATAAGTATTTGATCCTAAGATTTCAAAACAACAAAATGGAGTTGCACGAAATTGAACCATGTGTTTCTACATGCAAGAGAGCGCTCTACCATATGAGCTACACCCCCTTTATAAAACAAATGTCCCAAACGTTCATAAAGAGATAAATAGCCATCTTGCACTCTTATTAAGAAATACTTGTAGAAATTGCTTGATCTTTGTATAAACCTTAAATCAAGGATGAATTAAAGGAATAAAAATGCCAAGAACCATGAGTGAAAGCTTTGAACGGATCAAATTCTTGGATATTTGCTTGTAATGCATACATATGAAGCCTTGGGCACATGATGTTAGGTTCATTACTAGCACCGTAAATACTTGGGGGAGTGTCTTAGAGAACAATACAACGATCAAGGACTAGAACAAGGATCAAGCCTTGAAATATCTTGATCCTTGTTCTAGTCCTTCATCGTTGTCTTTTTCTCCAGAACACTCCTCTTAGGATTTGTGGTACTAGTCATGAACCTGACATCCTTTGTTCAAGGCTTCATATGTTCAAAGTGACATATTGTTAATGTTAAGGATAGTTGACCATTCATTATAAGGCAAATACGTAGATATTTGCCTTACATTACGTGATATGAACCAAGAGACATCAATCATAACATATGCTTCAATGAAGATGTGAAGAAAATATTGTTGAAATTATCAAAAGATATTTCAATTCATGCAACATTGAAGAAGAATGAAGTTTCATATTATAAATTTTGGGTAGATTACAATTTAGAGTTATGGTATTTCATTAATGTATTTTAAGACTATTTATTTACTTTAGGTTACATTTACATAATGACTAATTATGGTCATTAAGTATGAATGTTACAACTTTTGGTATGCCTTTCATAGTTTCATTTTGAGGCTATATAAAGCCATGTATGTTGTATTTGTAAGGTAGACTTGAAAAATATATATTAAAAGAAGCATTTGTGCTTTTCTTTAGCCAATGGCTAAGTTTCTTTGCAATTCTATGTAATTTAGGTTGCATGTAGAATCATTCAAGCTCGACATGATCAATCTTGCTTGTGGAGTGATTCGAATCTCAAACAAGTGTTTGAGATATTTGATCAACAAGAATCATTCAAGCTAGACATGATCGATCTTGCTTGTGGAGTGATTCGAATCTCAATCAAGTGTTATTGCGTTGAGATATTCGATCAACAAGGTAATCCGAATCTTACTCCCCTTGTAGTGATTCCTTATCTTATCAAGAAATTACTTGGATCTTTGTATAAACCTTAAACCAAGTATGAATTAAAGTAATGTGAAAGAAAAACATCAAGAATCGTAAGCTAAGGCTCCAAACCGATCAAATTTCTCAGAATTTAAGTAACGTTAAAATAACCTATTAAATGAACTCTACTGCCTATGAATTTTTAATACTGAGAATAATATGACATATTAAGAGTTTATATGAAATTTGGCCGTGATTGGATAAGGTTAATTAGCTAAACCAAGTAACAGTGTAAAATGACCATAATGCACATAAGAAAATTTACATATGGTACATGATCTAGATGACCTCCAAATTTTATGAAACTTTGTATTAAACATAGATGCGAGTTTAGCCTACGTCGTTTGGAACACATGAAACCATTGCATAGGTTCGGACTGTGTTATTTGAAATGTATGAAGCCTTGGACGTAGGTTAACATTGTGTCTCTTGGAATGTATGAAGCCTTGGACACAAGATGTTAGGTTCATGACTAGTACCATAAATACTAGGGGAGTTTCTGGGAGAACAAGACAATAATCTAGGACTAGAAAAAGATCAAGATTCTAAGTTATAAGAACAAAGAACAAAGAACAATAGTACCGAAGACCCTTAGACCCTAATTAAGATTGAGACCTCATAATCCAAGGATCAAAGTGGTAAAGATAGATCATGATAAGATCTCACAAGTCAAGAATAGAACTGAAGTGTCCGAGTACTTAAAACAAGAACAAGAAAAGAAATAGTGTGATAGGCTAGAATCTTAAAACAAATATACAATGGAGGTGCAGGGAATTGAACCCCATGTCTCTTGCATGCGAAGTGAGCACACTACAATATGAGCTACACCCGCTTTATAAAATAAAAGTCCCAAACGTTCATGATGAGATAAGAAACCATTTTGGACTCTGAGAAGTTCTCTATAATTTGCTTGAATTTTTGTATAAACCTTAAACCAAGTATGAATTAAAGGAATGTGAAAGAAAAACACCAAGAACTATGAGTTAAGGCTTCGAATCGATTAAATTTCTTAGTATTTAAGTAACGTTAAAATAACCCACTAAATGAACTCCGCCCGCTGCCTATAAATTTTTAATACTTAGCAAAATATGACATGTTAAGAGTTTATAAGAAATTTGGTGGTTATTGGATAAGGTTAATTAGCTTAATCAAGTAACGCTGTAAAATGAACATAATGCACCTAAGGAAATTTACCATTGGTTAATGATCTAGATGATTGCCAAATGCTATGAAACTTAGTATTAAACCTAGATACGAGTTTAGACTACGTCGTTTTGAACACATGAAGTCAGGACATAGGTTCAGACTCTGTCGATTGAAATGTATGAAGCCTTGGACGTAGGTACAGACTGTGTCGCTTTGAACGTAGGAAGCATTGGACGTAGGTTCAGACTGTGTCGCTTTGAACATAGGAAGCCTTGGACACAAAATATCAAGTTCTTGACTAGTACCTTAAATACTAAAGGGAGTGTCTTAGAGAACAATACAGCGATTAAGGACTACAACAAGGATTAAGATCCAAGTTCTTAAGAAAAGAACCCAGAAATATAATACCAAAACCCTTAGATTGAAACTAAGGTTGAGACCTCCTAATTCAAAGATCAAAGTCTTAAAGATAGATCATGCTAAGAACTCACAAGTTAAGAACAAAACTAAAGAGTCCAAATAATTACAACAAGAACAAGAAAAGAAATAGTGTTATAGGCTATAATTTTTATACTCATTCACTCATTTCATCTTTTAATTATATAAGTATGTATAAAATAAATGTATTGTAAATTATAAAATTTACCCATCTTGTCGAGTCATCTGATCCTTACAATAATAAGTATTTGAACCTAAGATTTCAAAACAAACAAAATGGAGTTGCACGAAATTGAACCATGTGTTTCTCCATGCAAAGAGAGCGCTCTACCATATAAGCTACACCCCCTTTATAAAACAAATGTCCCGAATGTCCATGACGAGGTAAGTAGTCATCTTGCACTCTTCTTAAGAAATAAAGTTAGAAATTGCTTGGATCTTTGTATAAACCTTAAACCAAGTATGAATTAAAAAAATAAAAATATCAAGAACCGTGAGTGAAAGCTCTGAACCGATCAAATTCTTGGAGATTTGCTTGTAATGCATGCGTATGAAGCCTGTTGGGTTTTATGTCCTAAAACTCATAGTTTGTAAACAAAAACATATTCTATTTTCAATAAAGTTATTATTGTTGTTTATTCAGTAAAGATTGTTATTGAATAAAGTGAGCTTTACGATCATTAATCTAAATCCAATAAACTAAGAACACTCTGGCTATACTATGATTACTTGAATTATATGTAGAGACATAAGAGTGGATCAAGTTCAAGTATATAGTCAAAATGATCTATACTATAAAGATAAGGCTGAGTACCTCATTCTAGGGACACTATGGATACGGCCCACTTTTGTATATGATATAAACAATGTAATCACTAAATTGTACATGTGGAGACATGTGAGTGGGGGCGTCCTATGCAATGAGTTTTGCATAAGATTAGACCATGAAGAAAACCACTCTCACTTTATAATGTCGTTTACTGTTGAGACTGATTTTCTTTTCATTCGATGACCTAGGTAACTCGATCTTAATCCTGAGTTAACCATGAACTCTTGTTTATTCGAAATTAACTTTAGATTTGTATGGGTGAGACTGGCTCAAGTTTACTGACTCAATAGGCCTCCCATTTCAGGGGTAAGACTGGGTGAATAGTTGGGGACGTGGGGTGCAAGATGGAATTCGCTCCTACCCACTTAGGGATAGAAGAGATGTAGTTCCCTTAAGCACTGACTCCAGATCTTGAACAAGGGGCCCCACCCTCTCATTGGCCTGAGAGGGATTCGGTTTACTGGTTGGACCACAAACCTATTGTTCATAAGAGGATCAGTGGGACATAAGGAACAAGAAGTAACTTTAGGAGTAAAACGGTAAATTGACCCAGCTTTAGTTACGAACAACCTGTGAAGGATTGACTTACTAATCATGGTTATATCAAATGGACAGAAATATATCTATAACGAGGGGAGTGCAACTACTAGGCTATATTTGAGTGTCCTAGTAGTTAACGAATGTTGGTTAACAAGGTTAATGAGTTTAACGGTTAATCTTGGATCGTTGGAGCCCATGATCTATAGGTCCATTAGGTCCCTCTGCTAGCTCATATCGGACTAAACCATAGAACAGTGTGACGAGTGAGTTCAAAGTGTTCGAATTCAAATTAGGGAATATGCGCTACATATATACGATATATTTAACTGCATTTTTGTTTTATTTACGAATTAAACAAAAAGAGAGAATCTAAGATATTTAAATAAGATTTAAATATCTTAATCAAATATGTGTCGGAATTGATTGGGATTGACATATGAATTAATATTAAATATTAATTAAATAGTTTAATTAATCATTTAATATTACTTTAATTTGAAATTAATTATTCAAATTAATGGTTGAATTAAAATGAAGAAAGTCAAAATGTTGACTTCATTTAATGGAAAAATTCATGTTAGTGGAATTTTGAGGTGTCAAAATTTGGTTTAACCAAACTTGCATGCTTGCTACATAATCCCAAACATTTGAGTGGAATTTTGAGTGTCAAGATTTGGTGAACTCAAACTTGCATGAACATGCAAACATAACTCTATAAATAGAGTGATCATGGTACATGGAAGGTCTTCCTTGGTGAAAAACCTTGAGACAAACACTCTCTTACTGTATACAAAATCCCTCCCAAGTTTAGTCACTCACCGGATTCCACAATCCCATTCTAAGGCCGGAGGATAGTGGAAAAGACACTAGTGGTGGTTCGAAACCGGTTCGTGAGAAAAAAGGAATTTGAACTACAAAAGGTTAGTATTCAAACTCATCAAGTTTTAATACTTATGAACATGCTAGTTATTTACTATAATTGATGTTCTAAAAGTGCTTAAGATCCAAATTGCTTCCGCATGTGTTATATTAACACCATCAAAGCCTTGGGCACGGGATGTTAGGTTCATTACTAGCACCGTAAATACTTGAGGGAGTGTCTTGGAGAACAAGACAACGATCAAGGACTAGAACAAGGAGCAATATCCAAGTTCTAAAGATAGGGACCCAAAACAATAGTATGAGAACTAGAGAGTCCAAGTACTTAACAAAAAATATACACAATGGAGGTGCACGGAATTGAAACTTGTGACTCTCTCATGTGAAGTGAGTGCTCTACCATAGAAGCTACACCCCCTTTATAAAATAAAAGTTTCGAACGTCCATGATGAGGTAAGTAGCGAGCGTTATACCATATGAGCTACACCCCTTTATAGAATAAAAGTCTCGAACGTCCATGACGAGGTAAGTAGACATTTTAGACTCTTCATAATCAATGCTTGTAGTAAGTAGACATTTTAGACTCTTCACAATCAATGCTGGTAGAAACCGACCGTAGTTAAACCAAGTAATGGTGTAACCGACCGTAGTTAAACCAAGTAATGGTGTAAGATGACCATAATGCACTAAAGGTCCTTTGGTTCATGATCTAGATGAAATCCAAATGCTATGAAAGTTTGCATTAAACCTAAACGCATGAAGTTATGGAATAAATATTAGATTCCAAGGATTTGAACCTAAGATTTCAAAACAAACACACATGAACCAAAGGTCTCAAACTTCCATGATGAGGAAAGTAGCCATTTAGAACTCTTCTTAAGAAGTACTTTTAGAAATTGCTTGGATGTTTGTATAAACCTTAAACCAAGTATGAATTAAATGAATGTGAAAAAAAACACCAAAAACCGTGAGTGATGGCTCTGAACCCATAAATTACTCTTGATTTAAGTAACATTACAATAACCCACTAAATGAACTCCGCTGCCTATAAATTTTTAATACTAAGCATAATATGACATGGACAAGGTTAATTAGCTAAACAAAGTAATAGTGTAAAATGACCATAATGCACATAAGGAAATTTACATTTGGTTCATAATCTAGATGACCTCCAAATACTATGAAACTTTGTATTAAACCTAGATTCAATTTCAAACTACGTCGCTTTGAGAATGCATGAAACCAAGGTATAGACTGTGTCACTTGAAATGTATGAAGCCTTGGACGTAGGTTAACACTGTGTCGTTCTGAACGTATGAAGCTTTGGACACAGGATGTTAGGTTCATGATTATACCATAAATACTACGGGGAGTGTCTTGGAGAACAAGAGAACAATCAAGGAATAAAAAAAGGATCAAAATCCAAATTCTGAAGATAAGAACCCAGAACAATAGTGCCAACACCCTTAGATTGAGTCATAATCCAAGTTTTAATGGTAGACCCTGATAAGAACTCACAACTCAAGAACAGAACTAAAGAGTCAAAGTACTTACAACAAGAACAAGAAAAAAAAAATAGTGTGACGAGCTAGAATCTTTAAACAGAACTAAAGAGTCCAAGTACTTACAACAAGAAAAAGAAAAGAAATAATCTGATAGGCTAGAATTTTAAAACAAATACAATGGATATGTAAGGAATTGAACCCCATGCCTCTCGCATGCGAAGCGAGTGCTCTACCAAAATAAATGTCCCAAACGTTCATGATGAGGTAAGAAGCCATTTTGGATTCTTCTTAAGAAGTACTTTTAGAATTTTCTTGGATTTTTTTTATCAACCTTAAACCAAGTATGAATTAAAGGAATGTGAAAGAAAAATACCTAGAATCGTGATTTAAGGCTTCGAACCGATCAAATTTCTCAGGATTTAAGTAACGTTAAAATAACCCACTAAATGAACTCTGCTGCCGATGAATTTTTAATGCAGAGCATAATATGAGATGTGAGAAGTTTATATGAAATTTGGTGGTCATTGGATAAGGTTAATTTGCTAAACCAGTTAACGGTGTAAAATGACCATAATGCACATAAGGAAATTTACCTATGGTCCATGATCTAGATGACCTCCAAATTCTATGAAACTTTTTATTAAACCTAGATGTGAGTTTAGACTACGTCGTTTGGAAGGCATGAAATCGTTGCATAGGTTCAGACTAAGTCACTTGAAATGTATGAAGCCTTGGACATAGGTTAATATTGTGTCGCTTGGAACGTATGAAGCCTTGGACTTGGGATGTCACATTCATGATTAGTACCATAAATAATAGGGGGAGTGTCTTGGAGAATAAGACAACAATCAACGACTAGAAAAAGGATCAAGATTCAAGTTCTAAAGATAAGAACCCAAAATAATGGTACCAAGAACAGAACTAAAGAGTCCAAGTACTTACAACCCCTGTGTCCTAAATGAACTCCGCTGCCTATAAATTTTTAATACTAAGCATAATATGACATGGACAAGGTTAATTAGCTAAACAAAGTAATAGTGTAAAATGACCATAATGCACATAAGGAAATTTACATTTGGTTCATAATCTAGATGACCTCCAAATACTATGAAACTTTGTATTAAACCTAGATTCAATTTCAAACTACGTCGCTTTGAGAATGCATGAAACCAAGGTTTAGACTGTGTCACTTGAAATGTATGAAGCCTTGGACGTAGGTTAACATTGTGTTGTTTTGAACGTATGAAGCTTTGCACACAGGATGTTAGGTTCATAATTAAACCATAAATACTACGGGGAGTGTCTTGGAGAACAAGAGAACAATCAAGGAATAAAAAAAGGATCAAAATCCAAATTCTGAAGATAAGAACCAAGAACAATAGTGCCAAGACCCTTAGATCAGAACTAAGGTTGAATCATAATCCAAGTTTTAATGATAGATCAGAACTCACAAGTCAAGAATAGAACTAAAGTGTCAAAGTACTTACAACAAGAACAAGAAAAAAAAATAGTGTGACGAGCTAGAATCTTTAAACAAAACTAAAGAGTCCAAGTACTTACAACAAGAAAAAGAAAAGAAATAATTTGATAGGCTAGAATTTTAAAACAAATACAATGGAGATGTAGGGAATTGAACCCCATGCCTCTCGCATGCGAAGCGAGCGCTCTACCAAAAAATAAATGTCCCAAACGTTGATGATGAGGTAAGAAGCCATTTTGGACTCTTCTTAAAAAGTACTTTTAGAATTTTCTTTGATTTTTGTATAAACCTTAAACCAAGTATGAATTAAAGGAATGTGAAAGAAAAATACCTAGAATCGTGATTTAAGGCTTCGAACCGATCAAATTTCTCAGGATTTAAGTAACGTTAAAATAACCCACTAAATGAACTCTGCTGCCGATGAATTTTTAATACGGAGCATAATATGACATGTTAGAAGTTGATAATAAATTTGGTGGTCATTGGATAAGGTTAATTCGCTAAACAAGTTAACTGTGTATAATGAAAGAAATTTACCTATGGTTCATGATCTAGATGATCTCCAAATTCTATGAAACTTTGTATTAAACCTAGATGTGAGTTAAGACTACGTCGTTTGGAACGGATGAAACCATTGCATAGGTTCAGACTGTGTCACTTGAAATGTATAAAGCCTTGGACGTAGGTTAATATTGTGTCGCTTGGAATGTATGAAGCCTTGGACTCACGATGTCACATTCATGACTAGTACCATAAATAATAGGGGGAGTGTCTGGGAGAATAAGACAACAATCAACGACTAGAAAAAGGATCAAGATTCAAGTTCGAAAGATAAGAACCCAAAATAACCGTACCAAGACTCTTAGACCAGAACTAAGGTGGAGACCTCATACTCCAAGGATCAAAGTCTTAAACATAGATCATGATAAGAACATACAAGTCAAGAACAGAACTAAAGAGTCCAAGTACTTACAACCCCTGTGCCCTATGGCCTAACTTAGCTACCCTGTGGCACATACGTGTGTCACAATGTGGGCGAGCGTGCCGAGACGAGTGTCTCGGGCGACTTCCTTTGAAATGGATTTTTCAAGGATAGTATCGGGCGGCACGGGTGTGCAGGTATTGTGCTCCAGTCCGCGTGTTGGAGGATGCTACATACACCCGCTATCCGGCACGATATCCATAAATGACATGACATGGGCACGGGAGGGCCAATGCCTCGATAGAACCCAGATAGATGGATGTTTGGCAAGTCTCGATGAGATGAGTGACACGCGGGCCTGTTCTCGGTAGCATTACCAAGTGAGTTTTGATGGCTGAAAACACCCTGAGACTCGGGATGGTATCAAGACAAATTGGCCATATCGATGGAGATTGAGATGACAAGATGAGACGCGATGGTGCATTGAGAGTCCTTGCCCCGAGCAAAGGCAAGGTCGAGGCGAATGACTTGGCCTAGTATAGAGGTAAGTCGGTTGTGTCGCATATGATTGAACATGTACACGCAAGCGGCGTGTGTAGTCAAACGAGCTTGGATTCTGTAGAACCGATGTTCGATTGGCGAAGAAAGACCTCGCCCAAGGTCTGACGAAACCACAAAGTCGGGTCGAAAAATATATATGGGGCTTAATTCCACTTAAGACTGGTCGTAAGCGTGTCTAGATCATGACGTCACATGGTCAAGAATGTAGGACCGTGGCCTTAAGAACAAGAAAAGAAAAGAAATTGTGTAATAGACTAGAATCTTTGTACTCATTCCATTTTTTAATTACTTATGTAGGGATAAAAACAAACCCATCTTATGTGATCCTTACCATTTCAAGGATTAGAACCTAAGATTTGAAAACAACGCAATGGATCCAAAAAAAACAATTGAAGATTTCTTTTTTTTTTTAAGGATTTAAATCTAAGATTTTAAAACTTTGTGCTTCTCATAGGCAAAGCGAGCACTCTACATATGAGATATACCCCCTTTATAAAATAAAGGTACCACACGTCCTTGATGAGGTAAGTAGTCATTTTGGACTCTTCTCAAGAAGTACTTGTAGAAATGGCTTTGATCTTTGTATAAACCTTAAACCAAGTATGAATTAAAGGAATATAAAAGAAAAACACCCAGAACCATGAGTTAAGGCTTCAAACCGACTAAATTGCTCGTGATTTAAGTAACATTAAAATAACCCACTAAATGAACTCTGCTGCCTATGACTTTTTAATACAGAGCATAATATGACATGTTAAAAGTTTATATAAAATTTGGTAGGTTAATTAGCTAAACCAAGGATGTAAAATGAACATAAAAGTACCAAGACCCTTAGACCATAACTAAGATTGAGACCTCATAATCCAAAGATCAAAGTGGTAAAGTGTCCAAGTACTTACAACCAGAACAAGAAAATAAATAGTATGATAGGCAGAATCTTAAAAGAAATATAATGGAGGTGCAGGGAATTGAACCCCGTGCCTATCGCATGCGAAGCGAGCGCTCTACCATATAAGCTACACCCCCTTTATAAAATTAAGGTCCCGAACATTCATGATGACGAAAGAAACCATTTTGGACTCTTTTTAAGAATTACTTTTAGAATTTGCTTTGATTTTGCATAAACCTTAAACCAAATATGAATTAAAGGAATGTGAAAGAAAAACACCCAGAGCCGTAAGTTAAGGCTTGGAACCAATTAAATTGATTGTGATTTAAGTAACATTAATATAATCCACTAAATAAACTCCACTGCATATGAATTTTTAATACTCAGCATAATATGACATGTTAAGAGTTTATATGAAATTTGGTAGTATTGGATAAGGTTAATTAGCTAAACCAAGTAACAGTGTAAAATGACCATAATGCACATAAGGAAATTTAACTTTGGTTCATGATCTAGATGACCTCCAAATACTATGAAACTTTGTATTAAAGGTAGATACGAGTTTAGACTATGTCGCTTGTAACGCATGAAGTCATGGCATAGGTTCAGACTGTGTCGGTTGAAATGTATGAAGCCTTGGGCGTAAGTTCAAACTGTGTCGCTTGAAACGTATGAAGCTTGGACACAGAATGTCAAGTTCATGATTAGTACCATCAATACTAGGTGGAGTGTCTTAGAGAACAATACAACGATCAAGGACTAGAACAAGGATTAAGATCCAAGTTCTTAAGAAAAGAACCCAGAACAATAGCACCAAGACCCTTAGATCGAAACTAAGGTTGAGACCTCATCATTTAAGGATCAAAGTCCTAAAGATAGATCAGGATAAGAATTCACAAATTAAAGATCAAAACTAAATAGTCTAAGTAATTACCACAAGAACAAGAAAAGAAATGGCGTTGTTGGCTATAATTTTTATACTCATTCACTCATTTCATCTTTTAATTATATATGTATGTATAAAATAAATGTATTCTAAATTATAAAATTATAAATGTATAAAATTTACCCATCTTATCGAGTCGTCTGATCCTTACAATAATAAGTATTTGAACCTAAGTTTTCAAAACAAACAAAATGGAGTTGCACGAAATTGAACCATGTGCTTCTCCATGCAAATAGAGTGTTCTACCATATGAGCTACACCCCCTTATAAAACAAATGTCCTAAACATCTATGACGAGGTAAGTAGCCATCTTGCACTCTTCTTAAGAAATACTTATAGAAATTGCTTGGATCTTTGTATAAACTTTAAACCAAGTATGAATTAAAGGAATAAAAATACCAAGAACCATGAGTGAAAGCTTAAAAGAATAAAAATACCAAGAACCATGAGTGAAAGCTCTGAACCGATCAAATTCTTGGAGATTTGCTGGTAATGCATACATAAGAAGCTTTGGACACAAAATGTTAGGTTCGTTACTAACACCGTAAATATTTGAGGGAGTGTTTGGGAGAACAAGACAACGATCAAGGACTAGAACAAGGATCAATATCCAAGTTCTAAAGATAGGGACCCAGAACAAGATCAATATTCAAGCATCTTTTTTTTCTATAGTATAGAGTCATCCAGTCACCGAATCCTTACAATTTCAAGGATTTGAACCTAAGATTGAAACTTGTGCCCTCGCATGCGAAGCGAGCGCTCTACCATATGAGCTACACCCCCTATATAGAATAAAGATCTCGAACGTCCATGACGAGGTAAGTAGCCATTTTGGACTCTTCATGCTCTACCATATGAGATACACCCCATTTATAGAATAAAGATCTTGAACGTCATGACGTAAGTAGCCATTTTGGACTCTTAATCAATGCTTATAATCAATGCTGGTAAACCTTAAATCAAGTATGAATTCAAGGAAAGAAAAACACCAAAAATCATGAGTTAAAAGCTCCAAAATCAAGTTATAGAGTGTCATCGAGTCACCCAATCCTTACAATTCCAAGGATGATTTAAACCTAAGATTGAAACTTGTGCCTCTGAGCGAGCTTTACCATATGAGCTACACCCCCTGTATAGAATAAACAGAGGTGCAGAAAAGGGTAACAATGGAGGTGCAGAGAATTGAACCCTGTGCCTCACATGCGAAGCAAGTGCTCTACCATAAGAGCTACACCTCCCTTACTTTGGAACGTCCATGATGAGGTAAGTAACATTGCTCTACCATATGAGCTACACCTCCTTTACTTTGGAACGTCCATGATGAGGTAAGTAACCATGTTGGACTCTTCATAATCAATGCTCATAATCAATGCTCTTCATAATCAATGCTTACCAAGTATGAATTAAAGGAAAGAAAAACCCTAAGAACTGCGAGTTACCAAAACAAACACGACAATGGAGGTGCAGGGAATTGAACCCTGTGCCTCTCGCATGCGAAGCGAGCGCTCTACCATATGAGCTACACCCCCTTTATAGAATAAAAGTCTCGAACGTCCATGACGAGGTAAGTAGACATTTTGGACTCTTCATAATCAATGCTTGTAAACCTTAAACCAAGTATGAATTAAAGGAAAGAAAAACATCAAGAGCCGTGAGTTATCAAAACAAACGCAACAATGGAGGTGCAGGAAATTGAACCCTGTGCCTCTCGCATGCGAAGCGAGCGCTCTACCATATGAGCTACACCCCCTTTATAGAATAAAAGTCTCGAACGTCCATGACGAGGTAAGTAGCCATTTTGGACTCTTCATAATCAATGCTTGTAAACCTTAAACCAAGTATGAATTAAAGGAAAGAAAAACATCAAGAACCGTGAGTTATCAAAACAAACGCAACAATGGAGGTGCAGGAAATTGAACCCTGTGCCTCTCGCATGCGAAGCGAGCGCTCTACCATATGAGCTACACCCCCTTTATAGAATAAAAGTCTCGAACGTCCATGACGAGGTAAGTAGACATTTTGGACTCTTCATGCTCTACCATATGAGATACACCTCATTTATAGAATAAAGATCTTGAACGTCATGACGTAAGTAGCCATTTTGGACTCACGAGGTAAGTAGCCATTTTGGACTCTTAATCAATGCTTATAACCAATGCTTGATTTTGGACTCTTAATCAATGCTTATAACCAATGCTTGTAAACCTTAAACCAAGTATGAATTATAAAGGAAAGAAAAACACCAAAAACCATGAGTTAAAAAGCTCAAATTACTCATAATTTAATATGATATGTTGGATAAGGTTAATTAGTTTCAACCATGGAGGTGCAGAGAGCGCTCTACCATATGAGCTACACCCTCTTTATAGAATAAAAGTTTCGAACGTCCATGACGAGGTAAGTAGCCATTTTCGACTCTTCATAATCAATGCTTGTAAACCTTAAACCAAGTATGAATTAAAGGAAAGAAAAACATCAAGAACCGTGAGTTATCAAAACAAATGCAACAATGGAGGTGCAGGGAATTGAACCCTGTGCCTCTCGCATGCGAAGCGAGCGCTCTACCATATGAGCTACACCCCCTTTATACAATAAAAGTCTCGAACGTCCATGACGAGGTAAGTAGCCATTTTCGACTCTTCATACTCAATGCTTGTAAACCTTAAACCAAGTATGAATTAAAGGAAAGAAAAACATCAAGAACCGTGAGTTATCTGCCTCTCGCATGCGAAGCGAGTGCTCTACCATATGAGCTACACCCCCTTTATAGAATAAAAATCTCGAACGTCCATGACGAGGTAAGTCGCCATTTTGGACTCTTCATAATCAATGCTTGTAGAAATTGCATGTATCTGTGTATAAACCTTAAACCAAGTATGAATTAAATGAAAGAAAAACACCATGAATCGTGAGTTAAAGCTCCGAACAGATCAAATTGCTCGATCATGAGGGGTCCTTTGGTTCATCATCTAGCTTAATATTAGAGGGAGGGAGTGTCTTGGAGATCCTTACAATTCCAAGGATTTAAACCTACGATTTCAAAACAAACACAAAATGGAGGTGCAGGGTTCTTCTGTGCCTCTCGCATACGAAGCGAGCACTCTACCATATGAGCTACACCCCCTTTATAGAATAAAAGTCTCGAACGTTCATGACAAGGTAAGTAGTCATTTTTTACTCTTCATAATCAATGCTTGTAGAAATTGTATGTATCTTTGTATAAACCTTAAACCAAGTATGAATTAAAGGAAAGAAAAACACCAAAAATCATGAGTTAAACTCCGAACTTATCAAATTGCTCATGAGTTTATATGAATGTTACCACTCTTGGAATGCCTTTAATAATTTCATTTTGAGGCTATATAAAGCCATGTATGTTGTATTTGTAAGGAGGCTTGGAAAATATAGTAAAAGAAGCATTTGCACTTTTCTTTAGCCAATGGCTAAGTTTATTTGCAATTTTATGTAGTTTAGGTTGCATGTAGAATCATTCAAGCTCGACATGATCAATCTTGCTTGTGGAGTGATTCGAATCTCAATCAAGTGTTCTTGCCTTGAGATATTTTATCAACAAGAATCATTCAAGCTAGACATGATTGATCTTGCTTGTGGAGTGATTCGAATCTCAAACAATGTTCTTGCCTTGAGATATCGATCAACAAGGTAATTCGAATCTTACTCCCCTTGTAGTGATTTCCACGTATCACTTGTTAGAAGTTTATATGACATTTGGTGGTCATTGGATAAGGTTAATTCGCTAAACCAATTAACAGTGTAAAATGACCATAATGCACATAAGGAAATTTACCTATGGTTCATGATCTAGATGACCCCCAAATTCTATGAAACTTTGTATTAAACCTATATGTGAGTTTAGACTATGTCATTTCGAACGCATGAAACTATTGCATAGGTTCAGACTGTGTCACTTGAAATGTATGAAGTCTTGGACGTAGGTTAACATTGTGTCGCTTGGAACGTATGAGTCCAGACTCAGGATGTCATGTTCATGACTAGTACCATAAATACTAGGGGGAGTGTCTTGGAGAATAAGACAACAATCAAAGACTAGAAAAAGTATCAAGATTCAAGTTCGGAAGATAAGAACCCAAAATAACGGTACCAAGACCCTTAGACCAGAACTAAGGTTGGGACCTCATACTCCAAGGAACAAAGTCTTAAACATAGATCATGATAAGAACATACAAGTCAAGAATAGAACTAAAGAGTCCAAGTATTTACAACTCCTGTGCTCTTTGGCCTAAGTGAGCTACCCTGTGGCACATACGTGTGTCATAGTGTGGGCGAGCGTGCCGAGATTAGTGCCTCATGCGGCTTCCTTTGAAATGGATTTTTTCAAGGACAGTACCGGGCAGCACAAGTGTAAGGGGCTTCCTTTGAAATGGATTTTTTCAAGGACAATACCGGGCAGCACAAGTGTAAGGGTATTGTGCTCCAGCCCGCGTGTTGGAGGTTTCTACATACACCCACTATCTGACACGGTATCCGTAAATGACATAGCATGGGCACGGGAGGGCCAATGCCTCGATAGAACCCAGATGGATGGATGTTCGAAAAATCTCGATGAGATGAGCGACACGCGGGCCCGTTCTCGATAACATGACCAAGTGAGTTTTGATGGCCAATGACACCCCGAGACCCGGGATGGTATCAAGACATATTGGCCATGTCGATGGAGATCGAGATGACAACATGAGACGCGATGGTGCATTGAGAGTCCTTGGCCCGAGCAGAGGCAAGGTCGAGGCGAATGACTTGACCTAGTGTAGAGGTAAGTCGGTTGTGTCACATACTATTGAACATGCATGCGCAGGCAGCGTGTGTGGTCGAACGAGCTTGGATTCTGCACAACCGATGTTCGATTGGCGAAGACAAACCTCGCCAAGGTCCGACGAAGCCACAAAGCCGAGGTGAAAAATATATATGAGGCTTAATTTCCCTTAAAGCTGGTCATGAGCGTGTCTAGATCATGACGCCACGCGATCAAGAATGTAGGACCGTGACCGTAAGAACAAGAAAAGAAAAAGAAATTGTGTAATAGACTAGAATCTTTGACTCATTGTCTCGAATAAGGTAAGAAGTCATTTTGGACTCTTCTTAAGAAGTACTTTTAGAATTTGCTTAAATTTTTGTATAAACCTTAATCCAAGTATGAATTTAAAGGAATGTGAAAGAACCGTGATTTAAGGCTCCAAATGCTTATCTATGAATTTTTCACACAATGGAAGTGCAGGGAATTGAACCCTGTGCCTCTCGCATGCGAAGCGAGCGCTCTACCATATGAGCTACACCCCCTATATAAAATAGAAGTACCAAATGTCCTTGACGAGGTAAATAGTCATTTTTGACTCTTCTCAAGAAGTACTTGAAGAAATTGCTTGGATCTTTGTATAAACCTTAAACCAAGTATGAATTAAAGTAATATGAAAGAAAAACACTAAGAATCGTGAGTTAAAGCTTCGAACCGACTAAATTGCTCGTGATTTAAGTAACATTAAAATAACCCACTCAATGAACTGTGCTGCCTATGACTTTTTAATACTAAGCAGAATATGACATGTTAAGAGTTTATATAAAATTTGGTGGTTATTGGATAAGGTTAATTAGCTAAACCAGGTAACGGTGTAAAATGAACATAATACACCTAAGGAAATTTACCATTGGTTCATGATCTTGATGACTGCCAAATGGTAAGAAACCTTGCATTAAACCTAGATACGAATTTAGACTACGTCGCTTAGAATGCATTAAGCTATGACATAAGTTTAGACTGTGTCAATTGAAATGTATGAAGCCTTGGACGTAGCTTCAAATTGTGTCCTTTGGAACGTATGAAGCCTTGAATACAGGATGTCAGGTTCATGACTAGTATCATAAATACTAGGGGGAGTGTCTTGGAGCAGAAGACAACAATCAAGGACTAGAAAAAGGATCCAGATTCAAGTTCTAAAGATAAGAACCCAAAATAATAGTACCAAGACCCTTAGACCATAACTAAGGTTAAGACCTCATAATCCAATAATCCAAGGATCAAAGTCGAAAAGATAGATCATGGATAAGAGGTGCAGGGAATTGAACCCCGTGCCTCTTGCATGCGAAGCGAGCGCTCTACCATATGAGCTACATGCCCTTTATAAAATTAAGGTCTCGAACGTGCATGATGAGGTAATAAACCATTTTGGACTCTTTTTAAGAATTACTTTTACAATTTGCTTGCATTTTTGTATAAACCTTAAACCAAGTATGAATTAAAGGGATGTCAAAGAAAAACACCAAGGGCCATGAGTTAAGGCTTCGAACCGATTAAATTGATTGTGATTTAAGTAACATTAATATAACCCACTAAATGAACTCCACTACCTATGAATTTTTAATACCGAGCATAATATGACATGTTAAGAGTTTATATGAAATTTGGTAATCATTGGATATGGTTAATTAGCTAAACCAAGTAACGGTGTAAAATGACCATAATGCACATAAGGAAATTTAACTTTGGTTCATGATCTAGATGACCTCCAAATGCTATGAAACTTTTTATTAAACCTCGATTTGAGTTCAGACTACGTCATTTTCAATGCATGAAGCCTTTGACGTATGTTAACAGTACATCGCTTTAAATGCCTTTAACAAAGATGTCAGGTTCATGAATAGTACCATAAATACTAGGGGAGTGTCCTAGAGAACTAAACAACAATCAAGACAAATAGCAATAGAGGTCCAGGGAATTGAACCTCGTGCCTTTTGCATATGAAGCGAACACTCTACCATATGAGCTACACCCCCCTTAATAGAATAAAGGTCCCGAACGTTCATGGTGAGGTAAGAAACCATTTTGGATTCTTCTTATGAAGTACTTTTAGAATATGCTTGGATTTTTGTATAAACCTTAAACCAAGTATGAATTAAAGGAATGTGAAAGAAAAACACCAAGAACCGTGAGTTAAGGCTCCAAACCGATCAAATTTCTCAGGATTAAGTAACGTTAAAATAACCTACTAAATGAACTCTGCTGCGTGTGAATTTTTAATACTGAGCATAATACGACATGTTAAGAGTTTATATGAAATTTGGTAGGTGATTGGATAAGGTTAATTAGCTAAACCAAGTAATGGTATAAAATGAACATAATGCACCTAAGGAAGTTTACCATTGATTCATGATTCAGACGACTGCCTAATGCTATGAAACTTTGTATTAAACCTAGATACGTGTTTAGACTACATCACTCGTAACGTATGAAGTCATGGCATAGGTTCAGACTATGTCAGTTGAAATGTATGAAGCCTTGGACGTAGGTTCAGATTGTGTCGCTTGGAACGTTGGAAGCCTTCGACACAGAATGTCAGATTCATGACTAGTACTATAAATATTAGGGGAGTTTCTTAGAGAACAATACAACGATCAAGGACTAGAATAAGGATTAAGATCCAAGTTCTTAAGAAAAGAACCCATAACAATAGTACCAAGACCCTTGGATCCAAACTAAGGTTGAGACCTCATAATTTAAGGAATAAAGTCCTAAAAATAGGTCATGATAAGAACTTACAACTTAAAAATAAGAACTAAATAGTGTTATAGGCTAGAATCTTTATACTCATTCACTAATTTCATGTTTAAATTATATATGTATGTATAAAATAAATGTATTGTAAATTATAAAATTATAAATGTATAAAATTTACCCATCGAGTCATCTCATCTAAGATTTCAAAACAATAATAAATATTTGAGTCTAAGATTTCAAAACAAAAAAAATGGAGTTGCACGAAATTGAACCATGTGTTTCTCCATGCAAGAGAGCGCTCTACCATATGAGCTACACTCCCTTTATAAAACAAAATGTCCCGAGGTAAGTAGTCATCTTGCACTCTTCTTAAGAAATAAAGGTAAAGAAAACCACTCTCACTTTATAATGTCGTTTACTGTTGAGACTGATTTTCTTTTCATTCGATGACCTAGGTAACTCGATCTTAATCCTGAGCTAACAATGAACTCCTGTTTATTCGGAATTATCCTTAGATTTGTATAGGTGAGACTGGCTCGAGTTTTCCGACTCAATAGGCTTCCCATTTTAGGGGTAATACTGGGTGAATAGCTGGGGACGTGGGGTGCAAGATGGAATTCGCTCCTACCCACCTATAGGGATTGAAGAGATGTAGTTCCCTTAAGCACTGACTCCAGGTCTTGAACAAGGGGCCCGACCCTCTCATTGGCTTGAGAAGAATTCGGTTTACTGGTTGGACCACAAACCAATTGTTTATAAGAGGATCAGTGGGACATAAGGAACAAGAAGTAACTTCAGGGGTAAAACGGTAAATTGACCCAGCTTTAGTTACGAACAACCTGTGAAGGATCGACTTACTAATCATGGTTATATCAAATGAACAGAAATATATCTATGGTGAGGGGAGTGCAACTACTAGGCTATAGTGGAGTGTCCTAGTAGTTAACGAATGTTGGTTAACAAGGTTAATGAGTTTAACGGTTAATCTTGGATCGTTGGAGCCCATGATCTATAGGTCCACTAGGTCCCTCTGCTAGCTCATATCGGACTAAACCATAGAACAGTGTGACGAGTGAGTTCAAAGTGTTCGAATTCAAATTAGGGAATATGCGCTACATATATAGGATATATTTAACCGCATTTTTGTTTTATTTACGAATTAAACAAAAAGAAAGAATCTAAGATATTTAAATAATTAATCAAATATGTGTCGGAATTGATTGGGATTGGCATATGAATTAATATTAAATATTAATTAAATAGTTTAATTAATCATTTAATATTACTTTAATTTGAAATTAATTATTCAAATTATTGGTTGAATTAAAATGAAGAAAGTCAAAATGTTGACTTCATTTAATGGAAAAATCCATGTTAGTGGAATTTTGAGGTGTCAAAATTTGGTTTAACCAAACTTGCATGCTTGCTACATAATCCCAAACATTTGAGTGTCAAAATTTGGTAATCTAAAAATTGCATGAACATGCAAACATAACTCTATAAATAGAGTGATTATGGTACATGGAAAGTCTTCCTTGGTGAAAAACCTTGAGACAAACACTCTCTTCATATATACAAAATCCCTCCCAAGTTTAGTCACTCACCGGATTCCACAATCCCATTCTAAGGCCGGAGGATAGTGGAGAAGATTCTAGTGGTGGTTTGAAACCGGTTCGTGAGGAAAAAGGAATTTGAACTACAAAAGGTTAGTATTCAAACTCATCAAGTTTTAATACTTATGAACATGCTAGTTATTTACTATAATTGATGTTCTAAAAGTGCCTAAGATCCAAATTGCTTCTGCATGTGTTATATTAACACCATCAAAAGCCTTGGGCACAGGATGTTAGGTTCATTACTAGCACCGTAAATACTTGAGGGAGTGTCTTGGAGAACAAGACAACGATCAAGGACTAGAACAAGGATCAATATCCAAGTTCTAAAGATAGGGACCTGAAACAATAGTATGAGAACTAGAGAGTCCAAGTACTTAACGAACAAGAAATTTATACTCATGAAAAAATATACACAGTGGAGGTGCACGGAATTGAAACTTGTGACTCTCGCTTGTGAAGCGAGCGCTCTACCATATAAGCTACAGCCCCTTTATAGAATAAAAGTCTCGAACGTCCATGATGAGGTAAGTAGCGAGCGTTATACCATATGAGCTACACCCCCTTTATAGAATAAAAGTCTCGAACGTCCATGACGAGGTAAGTAGACATTTTAGACTCTTCATAATCAATGCGTGTAGTAAGTAGACATTTTAGACTCTTCATAATCAATGCTTGTAGTAAGTAGACATTTTAGACTCTTCATAATCAATGCTTGTAGAAACCGACCGTAGTTAAACCAAGTAATGGTGTAACCGACCGTAGTTAAACCAAGTAATGGTGTAAGATGACCATAATGCACCAAAGGTCCTTTGGTTCATGATCTAGATGAAATCCAAATGCTATGAAACTTTGCATTAAACCTAAACGCATGAAGTTATAGAATAAATATTAGATTCCAAGGATTTGAACCTAAGATTTCAAAACAAACACACATGAACCAAAGGTCTCGAACTTCCATGATGAGGTAAGTAGCCATTTAGAACTCTTCTTAAGAAGTACTTCTAGAAATTGCTTGGATATTTGTATAAACCTTAAACCAAGTATGAATTAAATGAATGTGAAAGAAAAACACCAAAAACCGTGAGTGAAGGCTCTGAACCGATAAATTATTCGTGATTTAAGTAACATTACAATAACCCACTAAATGAACTCCGCTGCCAACAAATTTTTAATACTAAGCATAATATGACATGGACAAGGTTAATTAGCTAAACAAAGTAACAGTGTAAAATGATCATAATGCACATGAGGAAATTTATATTTGGTTCATAATCTAGATGACCTCCAAATACAATGAAACTTTGTATTAAACCTAGATTCAATTTTAGACTACGTCGCTTTGAGAATGAATGAAACCAAGGTTTCGACTGTGTCACTTGAAATGTATGAAGCCTTGGACGTAGGTTAACACTGTGTCGTTCTGAACGTATGAAGCTTTGGACACAGGATGTTAGGTTCATGATTATACCATAAATACTACGGGGAGTGTCTTGGAGAACAAGAGAACAATCAAGGAATAAAAAAAGGATCAAAATCCAAATTCTGAAGATAAGAACCCAGAACAATAGTGCCAAGACCCTTAGATTGAGTCATAATCCAAGTTTTAATGGTAGACCCTGATAAGAACTCACAACTCAAGAACAGAACTAAAGAGTCAAAGTACTTACAACAAGAACAAGAAAAAAAAAATAGTGTGACGAGCTAGAATCTTTAAACAGAACTAAAGAGTCCAAGTACTTACAACCCTTGTGCCTTATAGCCTAACTGAGCTACCCTCTGGCACATACGTGTGTCACAGTGTGGGCGAGCGTGCCGAGACGAGTGTCTCGGGCGGCTTCCTTTGAAATGGATTTTTCAAGGACAGTAACGGGCGGCACGGGTGTGCAGGTATTGCGCTCCAGTTCGCGTGTGTGGAGGATGCTAAATATACCTGCTATCCGGCACGATATCCATAAATGACATGACATGGGCACGGGAGGGCCAATGCCTCGATAGAACCCAGATAGATGGATGTTCGGCAAGTCTTGATGAGATGAGCAACACGCAGACCCGTTCTCGACAGCATTACCAAGTGAGTTTTGATGGCTAAAAACACCCTGAGACTCGGGATGGTATCAAGACATATTGGCCATGTCGATGGAGATCGAGATGACAATATGAGACACAATGGTGCATTGAGAGTCCTTGCCCCGAGCAGAGGCAAGGTCGAGGCGAATGACTTGGCCTAGTGTACAGGTAAGTCGGTTGTGTCGCATATGATTGAATATGCACATGCAAGCGGCATGTGTAGTCGAACGAGCTTGGATTCTGTAGAACCGATGTTCGATTGGCGAAGAAAGACCTCGCCCAAGGTCTGACGAAACCACAAAGTCGGGACGAAAAATATATATGGGGCTTAATTCCACTTAAGACTGGTCGTAAGCGTGTCTAGATCATGACGTCACATGGTCAAGAATGTAGGACCGTGACCGTAAGAACAAGAAAAGAAAAGAAATTGTGTAATAGACTAGAATCTTTGTACTCATTCCATTTTTTAATTACTTATGTATGGATAAAAACAAACCCATCTTATGTGATCCTTACCATTTCAAGGATTAGAATCTTAGATTTGAAAACAACGCAATGGATCAAGGATTTAAATCTAAGATTTTAAAACTTTGTGCCTCTCGTATGCAAAGCGAGCACTCTACCATATGAGCTATACCCCCTTTATAAAATAAAGGTGCCACACGTCCTTGATGAGGTAAGTAGTCATTTTGGACTCTTCTCAAGAAGTACTTGTAGAAATGGCTTGATCTTTGTATAAACCTTAAACCAAGTATGAATTAAAGGAATATAAAAGAAAAACACCCAGAACCATGAGTTAAGGCTTCGAACCGACTAAATTTCTCGTGATTTAAGTAACATTAAAATAACCCACTAAATGAACTCTGCTGCCTATGACTTTTTAATACAGAGCATAATATGACATGTTAAAAGTTTATATAAAATTTGGTGGTCATTGGATAAGGTTAATTAGCTAAACCAAGGATGTAAAATGAACATAAAAGTACCAAAGACCCTTAGACCATAACTAAGATTGAGACCTCATAATCCAAAGATCAAAGTGGTAAAGATAGATCATGATAAGAACTCAGAAGTTAAAAACAAATCTAAAGTGTCCAAGTACTTACAACAAGAACAAGAAAATAAATAGTATGATACGCAAAATCTTAAAAGAAATATAATGGAGGTGCAGGGAATTGAACCCCATGCCTAACGCATGCAAAGCGAGTGCTTTACCATATGAGCTACATCCACTTTATAAAATTAAGGTCCCGAACATTCATGATGACGAAAGAAACCATTTTGGACTCTTTTCAAGAATTACTTTTAGAATTTGCTTTGATTTTTGCATAAACCTTAAACCAAATACGAATTAAAGGAATGTGAAAGAAAAACACCTAGAGCCGTGAGTTAAGGCTTCGAACCAATTAAATTGATTGTGATTTAAGTACATTAATATAATCCACTAAATAAACTCCACTACATATGAATTTTTAATACTCAGCATAATATGACATGTTAAGAGTTGATATGAAATTTGGTAGTATTGGATAAGGTTAATTAGCTAAACCAAGTAACGGTCTAAAATGACCATAATGCACATAAGGAAATTTAACTTTGGTTCATGATCTTGATGACCTCCAAATGCTATGAAACTTTGTATTAAACGTAGATACGAGTTTAGACTATGTCGCTTGTAACGCATGAAGTCATGGCATAGGTTCAGACTGTGTCGGTTGAAATGTATGAAGCCTTGGGCGTAAGTTCAAACTGTCGCTTGAAACGTATGAAGCTTGGACACAGAATGTCAGGTTCATGATTAGTACCATAAATACTAGGTGCATTGTCTTAGAGAACAATACAACGATCAAGGACTAGAATAAGGATTAAGATCCAAGTTCTTAAGAAAAGAACCCAGAACAATAGTACCAAGACCCTTAGATCGAAACTAAGGTTGAGACCTCATCATTTAAGGATCAAAGTCCTAAAGATAGATCATGATAAGAATTCACAAATTAAAGATCAAAACTAAATAGTCTAAGTAATTACCACAAGAACAAGAAAAGAAATGGTGTTGTTGGCTATAATTTTTATACTCATTCACTCATTTCATCTTTTAATTATATACGTATGTATAAAATAAATGTATTCTAAATTATAAAATTATAAATGTATAAAATTTACCCATCTTATCGAGTCGTCTGATCCTTACAATAATAAGTATTTGAACCTAAGTTTTCAAAACAAACAAAATGGAGTTGCACGAAATTGAACCATGTGCTTCTCCATGCAAATAGAGTGTTCTACCATATGAGCTACACCCCCTTATAAAACAAATGTCCTAAACATCTATGACGAGGTAAGTAGCCATCTTGCACTCTTCTTAAGAAATACTTATAGAAATTGCTTGGATCTTTGTATAAACTTTAAACCAAGTATGAATTAAAGGAATAAAAATACCAAGAACCATGAGTGAAAGCTTAAAAGAATAAAAATACCAAGAACCATGAGTGAAAGCTCTGAACCGATCAAATTCTTGGAGATTTGCTGGTAATGCATACGTAAGAAGCCTTGGACACAGAATGTTAGGTTCGTTACTAACACCGTAAATATTTGAGGGAGTGTTTGGGAGAACAAGACAACGATCAAGGACTAGAACAAGGATCAATATCCAAGTTCTAAAGATAGGGACCCAGAACAAGGATCAATATTCAAGCATCTTTTTTTCCTATAGTATAGAGTCATCCAGTCACCGAATCCTTACAATTTCAAGGATTTGAACCTAAGATTGAAACTTGTGCCTCTCGCATGCGAAGCGAGCGCTCTACCATATGAGCTACACCCCCTATATAGAATAAAGATCTCGAACGTCCATGACGAGGTAAGTAGCCATTTTGGACTCTTCATGCTCTACCATATGATATACACCCCATTTATAGAATAAAGATCTTGAACGTCATGACGTAAGTAGCCATTTTGGACTCACGAGGTAAGTAGCCATTTTGGACTCTTAATCAATGCTTATAATCAATGCTTATAATCAATGCTGGTAAACCTTAAATCAAGTATGAATTAAAGGAAAGAAAAACACCAAAAATCATGAGTTAAAAGCTCCAAAATCAAGTTATAGAGTCATCGAGTCACCCAATCCTTACAATTCCAAGGATGATGAGTCACCCAATCCTTACAATTCCAAGGATGATTTAAACCTAAGTGCCTCTGAGCGAGCTTTACCATATGAGCTACACCCCCTGTATAGAATATACAGAGGTGCAGAAAAGGGTAACAATGGAGGTGCAGAGAATTGAACCCTGTGCTTCTCACATGGGAAGCAAGTGCTCTACCATATGAGCTACACCTCCTTTACAAAATAAAGTTCTGGGTAAGTAACCATGTTGGACTCTTCATAATCAATGCTTATAATCAAAGCTTACCAAGTATGAATTAAAGGAAAGAAAAACCCTAAGAACTGCGAGTTACCAAAACAAACACAACAATGGAGGTGCAGGGAATTGAACCCTGTGCCTCTCGCATGCGAAGCGAGCGCTCTACCATATGAGCTACACCCCCTTTATAGAATAAAAGTCTCGAACGTCCATGACGAGGTAAGTAGCCATTTTGGACTCTTCATAATCAATGCTTGTAAACCTTAAACCAAGTATGAATTAAAGGAAAGAAAAACATCAAGAACCGTGAGTTATCAAAACAAACGCAACAATGGAGGTGCAGGGAATTGAACCCTGTGCCTCTCGCATGCGAAGCGAGCGCTCTACCATATGAGCTACACCCCCTTTATAGAATAAAAGTCTCGAACGTCCATGACGAGGTAAGTCGCCATTTTGGACTCTTCATAATCAATGCTTGTAGAAATTGCATGTATCTTTGTATAAACCTTAAACCAAGTATGAATTAAATGAAAGAAAAACACCATGAATCGTGAGTTAAAGCTCCAAACAGATCAAATTTCTCGATCATGAGGGGTCCTTTGGTTCATCATCTAGCTTAATATTAGAGGGAGGGAGTGTCTTGGAGATCCTTACAATTCCAAGGATTTAAACCTACGATTTCAAAACAAACACAAAATGGAGGTGCAGGGTTCTTCTGTGCCTCTCGCATACGAAGCGAGCACTCTACCATATGAGCTACACCCCCTTTATAGAATAAAAGTCTCGAACGTTCATGACAAGGTAAGTAGTCATTTTTTACTCTTCATAATCAATGCTTGTAGAAATTGTATGTATCTTTGTATAAACCTTAAACCAAGTATGAATTAAAGGAAAGAAAAACACCAAAAATCGTGAGTTAAACTCCGAACTTATCAAATTGCTCATGAGTTTATATGAAATTCGGTGGTTAATTAGTATTTGGTCCTTTGGTTCATGGTTCATGATCAAGCTTAATATTAGGGGAGTATCTCCACATTATTTGGTCCTTTGGTTCATGATCTAGCTCATTGGATAAGGTTAATTAGTATTTGGTCCTTTGGTTCATGATCTAGCATAATATTAGAGGGAGTGTCTTGGAAATCCTTACAATTCCAAGGATTTGAACCTACGATTTCAAAACAAACACAATGGAGAAGGTGAATTGTGTGCCTCTTGCATGCAAAACGAGCACTCTACCATATGAGCTACACCCCCTTTATAGTATAAAGGTCCCGAATGTCCATGATGAGATAAGTAGCCATTTTAAGAAGTACCGGTAGAAATTGCTTGGATCCTTGTATAAACCTTAAACCAAGTATGAATTAAAGGAATGTGAAAGAAAAACACCAAGAACCATGAGTTAAGGCTCCGAACCGATAAAATTTCTCATGATTTAAGTAACATTAAAATAACACACTAAATGAACTCCGCTGCCTATGAATTTTTAATATTGAGCATAATATGACATGTTAAGAGTTTATATGAGATTTGGCAGTCATTGGATAAGGTTAATTAGTTAAACCAAGTAACGGTGTAAAATGACCATAATGCGTATAAGGAAATTTACATATGGTTCATAATCAAGATGACCTCCAAATGCTATGAAACTTTTTATTAAACCTAGATTCGAGTTCTTAGTACTGAGCATTATATGACATGTTAAAAGTTTATATGAAATTTTGTAGTCATTGGATAAGGTTAATTAGCTAAACCAAGTAACGGTGTAAAATGACCATAATGCACATAAGTAAATTCAACTTTGTTTCATGATAAATGTATGAAATCTTGGACCTAGGTACGCATGAACCCATGGCATAGGTTCAAATTTTGTTACTTGAAATGTATGAAATCTTGGACGTAGATTAACACTATCGCTTTGAACGTTAAGCACTATCGCTTTGAACTAGTACCATAAATACTAGGGGAGTGTGAAGCAGAAAAAAAGTACCCAGACCCTTAGATCAAAACAGAATTGAACCTTGTACCTCTTGCATGCAAAGCGAGCGCTCTACCGTATGAGATACAACCCCCTTACATAATAAAGGTTCTGAACGTCCATAACGAGGTAAGTAGACATTTTGGACTCTTCTTTAGAAAATTTCTTGGATCTTTGTATAAACCTTAAATCAAGTATGAATTAAAGGAATATGAAAGGAAAATACCAAGAACCGTAAGTGAAGACTCCAAATCGATCAAATTGCTTGAGATTTAAGTAATGTTAAAATATCCCACTAAATGAACTCCGCTGCCTATGAATTTTAAATACTAAGATAATATGACATGTTAAGATTGTATATGAAATTTGGTTCTCATTGGATGTGGTTAATTAGTTAAGCCAAGTAACGGTGTAAAATGACCATAATGCTCCTTAGGAAATTTACCTTCGGTTCATGATCTAGATAACCTCTGAATGCTATCAAATTTTGTATGAAACCTAGATGCGGGTCAGACTACGTCGCTTGGAACGCATGAAGCCTTGCACGTAGTTTCAGACTGTGTTGCATGGAGCGTATGATGCAGACTGTGTCACTTGGAATGTATGAAGCGTTGGAACAAGTTGTCAAGTTCATGACTAGTACCATAAATCCTAGAGGGAGTGTCTGGAAAAATGAAACAAAAAGAGAACAACCTAGAAAGTGACCAAGAACAAGACAACGATAAAGGAATAGAACAAGGATCAAGATCCAAGTTCTGAAGACAAGAACCCAAAACAATAGTATTAAGACCCTTAGATCAGAACTAAGGTTGAGATCTTAGAATCCATTGACCAAAGTCCGTCTAAGTACACTTCGAAACCAAGAAAAATAGTAATTAGACCCTTAAATCATAACTAAGGTTGACATCTCAAATTCAAGGACCAAAGTCCGTAAGTACTTACAACAATACTGAGTACACACGAAGAACAATAGTACTAAGACCCTTAAATTAGAACTAAGGTTGAGATCTCACAATAAAAGGACCAAAGTCCGCCTAAGTACTTACAACAAGAACAAGGAAAGAAAGAGTGTGGTAGGCTACTTACTGAGTAGATAATCGTACATGTGGTACCTCTTGCATGCAAAGTGAGAGCTCTAGCATGTGACACTCGAATCAAGACTAAAAGACAAAAGCGAAAAAAATTAAAAAATTAAAATAAAATAAAATCCGCTAAAATTAAATTTAAAAAAAAAAAAGTGAACACCAAAATTAAATACAAAATTAAGTCCAATTATAAGACGAAGTTGTTTAAAATATTACTAATGTCCCCCATTATAAAACAAAAATATAAAAGCCTAAAAAATGTAAAAACAGGCTAGCACTCTAGAACAACCCCCACTGTGACCACACAACTCTTGAACGCTCATTCACCCGAGCAGCAGCCTGTAAACACCTAAAAAAGAAAAGAGAAAGGGGTGAGTATAATACTCAATAAGCGGCTCTCAACGCATCATTAACTTAGTAAGTATCACGGGCTTTACTCTTTGCTCTAGGAAGTTTGGGCTTAGGTTTCAATGCTCTCTAAGCAAATGGGTACCCCAACTTTCTAGCAGGTCTTTCAACTGAAGCATACACATAGAGGTCAGTGTGATTTTTTCGTTCTTTCTTTTCTACTACTTAAGTGGCTTGTCTTGCTTATGTAGTGCATGATCAATGTTCTAGGTTGAGGCGGGAACTCATAAGTTGCAAGACAATATGGTGGATTTGAATCTGAACAACAATTTGAGCATCATCCATGGGGGTACCTGACAACTCTCCCACACGACCATAAAGTCTTCAAAGTTTGGGGGAAGCGATCCCCTATGTGTCGGTTAGCTACTAGGTTAACCTACATTCAGGGACGGGTTTACAACACAAGGGTCCTGTTTTAGGAGACCCTTGGTCATTTACACTAGGTTGGGGCACATGTCGCATGAACCTAACAAGCAACGCCTAGATCCACGATATGGAAACCAAAGTAGAGTCTCAACAATACGATACTGAAGTGGAAAGGGTAGTGGACAGACATGTGAGACTGTTCACATTGCTATAGCCTAATGGGCTACCTTGATCATTCTTTGTTGTCGTGGAGGCCTACGAGGTTCTTAGGGACCTCTGATCGCCACTAATGATACTGGGGTGCAGGGTCTAATGGAACACATTTTGAACTTGGTCAACGTGTAAGTTGCACTAGCTATAGTGCCCTAATCTTAACTGAGTTCTCTCATGCATGCTTTTCTAGGTAGTTACACCTATCGATCACCTATTTGCATAATCCATAATTTGAACTACACCTTGGTTATATCTAGGAGCTGAGAAGGTCTATTGGGTTCCTAAGGCGGCTAGATAGTTTAACACGGTCTTCTAGCTCCAGGCTGTTCTATGTTGACTCCTTGAGTATTTCTTAGTCTTGAAGCACTAGGGTCTAGATCCTTTGACCATCACTCATGATCCTAAAGTGCTCAATCTATTGGAGGCAATCTGACCTAGGTCATCATCTAGTCAACCTAACTCTAACGCCCTAGTTTCGTGCAGATAAACATGTTCTACAGAGAGAACACATAGTCAAACACCTGGAGCTAACACATAATCATGCAAACATACAAGCAAACAAGCTCAATGGGGAGATAACATCCATCAATTCTCTATAGCAGAGAACGTGTTAAGGATATTTAGTAATAAATTATAGTTTACCATATATATCATATTTGATATTTTATTATAAGGCAAATATCTAGATATTTGCGTTCTTACCGTAATTATCTTTCCATTTATTGTTATTTCCATTTATTACTATTTCCATATCCTTGTAATTTATTTAATTATAAATAAGATAACTTTCACACGATTTAGGTGTGTGGATTAATCAAACATTCTTATGGTATCAGAGCCATTTTGATTTATCAACCCGGATCCTTTCTTTTCAATGGCTTTTGAAATCTTCTACTGTTCTTCTCCACCACCACTACTAGCTTTGACGCCGCAGGGGCAGTCGTCATGGCTGCCACATGCAAAGACGATTGATTACTCTTCGGCTCCACCTTTTTGACCTCCAAATTATCCTTCGTCATACTCTGTACATACAACCTCACCTTTTCCAAACATAGCCTCTTTCATTCTCTTCCCAATTTTCCCTTCATCCTTCATCCTTCATCCTTCATCCTTCATCCTTCACAGAAACCCTAATCTTAGGATCTTCATCAGTGTTCTCTTTGAAAATATACAGAATCTCGATAAACCCATCGACCTTATGCAGAGATTTACCTTTGGAATCTGGGCACCGCACTCGCCTCTTCGCCAACCAAGTTGCCGCTACCCTTCTCGCCAAAATTGGCTCCTTCGCCCAATGTGGCGACTCTTCTGGCTGCCCTTCTCACCAAAATTGGCTCCTTCGCCCACTGTGGCGACTCTTCCGGCTGCCCTTCTCGCCAAAATTGGCTCCTTCGCCCACTGTGGCGACTCTTCCGGCTTCAACATTGTCTTTGTCCCTTGCTCTAGGTTTCCCCTTCTACTTTTTGGGGTTAGACATATTCTCACTAGAGTCAAGGCAACATCGTCGCTAAGCGACAATCCCTCTTCATGGATTAGACATATTCTCGCCGAAGCCAAGGCAGCATCACCGCTGAGCGGCAATCCCTCTGCAATTTTCGATGGCCAAGAAAGTGTTTCTCTACGCCTTCTCTGAACCAGGCTGTTGACATCTTCGCGAAAAGTGTTTCTCAACCTCTTCGAATTTTTCAGATTCAAGCTTCACGTTCGTTTAAATTCGACGCTTAGCTTGCGGTGGGGTGTTAAGGATATTTAGTAATAAATTATAGTTTACCATATATATCATATTTGATATTTTATTATAAGGCAAATATCTAGATATTTGCCTTCCTACCGTAATTATCTTTTCATTTATTGTTATTTCCATTTATTACTATTTTCATATCCTTGTAATTTATTTAATTATAAATAAGATAACTTATGGTGCGGTGGATTAATCAAACATTCTTAGAACACAATAGCCTATATTTCTCTCTAACACAATGAAAAGCACGGAAAACAACTTTCATAACAAATTTCATCATAGGGGCGTTTCGATAATTTCTTACATCATATTGGTCTTTTGATATTTGTTTGTAAATATAACTCAAACTCGTTCTTGTTTGTAATAAACTTGAACAACACTAAGTTGTAATCATATTGTGTTTTGATTTAACTCCGGTATTGTTTGCTTAAATTTGATTTATATTTTACCGTATTTTATATTTTATTTTATTTTACTTTTATTTTATGTACTTTCGTCTCTATCTTTATAGTCGCAATCTAATTTTCGAAACCTTAAAGATGAAGTCCACATTAGGAAATTGATTTAGCATGTTAGACTCTCATGCAAGGTTATGAAACCAATATGTTGTCTAGTTCTCAATAACAAACATGATATTAACGAAATCGTAAGACACATAACAAAAACGGTAAAATAGAAGAGAAAGAGAGAACTATTGTCGAGTGTTGATTTTCAGTCATGTGCGAACTCCTAAATCACGAGCTTGAAAATTCTTTCATGGTATCGAAAGGTTTTCTAGTTTTTAAAAAAGATTTATAAATCATAAAAACGAATTTTCACGTGAAATTGGTCTCCCTCAATTCGACTATAAAAAGAAGAATATATAGGAAAATATGTGCATTGTCAAGGTGCTATCCAAACATGCGTGAATACTATAGAAAATTTTGGGTAGCATCAAGACGTTGACGTTGACAAAAACGTAAGACACATGCATTTTTTCACTGAAGAGTGTCGTGGCGCGTTAAGGGGAGTTGAGCTTGACACTAGCTTGGCATTGAGATGTTGTAACACACAAATCTGAACACGAGCAAATTTCTCGTTTAAAATTTTAAATTAAGGAATTTTTTTAGAATTTTAGAAGCCAAATTTTAAAATGGGGTAGAAGAGAAAAATGTTTAAAAAATATTGGGTAACTAAAAATGGTATAAAATAAAATAGTAGAAAAATCAAAGAAAAATCAAAGAAAAATCAAAGTAACATAAACAAAATTAATGAAGAAGGTAAAAGAAACAAGAGATAGAAAAAAGAAGAAAAACAGTCACATGATCTTAGCCATTTGAGTTATTTTCGGTCAAAACTCATTCATAAAAAACATCAAATGATATGGGAAGAACAATAAATAAAAAGAGTAATAAATGGATACAAGATATTTGACTATAATAAAAGCGAAAATATGATACTTATGGTAAGCAGTAATTGAAGTCAAATATCAGACAAAATATTTGCCTATAATAAATGGTCAAATATGTTACCTATGATAAATCATAATTCAAGACTAAATATCCTTAACACCACCCTACAAGCTGAGCCTTTGATTTGAACGAACGTGAAACTTGGATTTAAAAAAATTAAAGAGAGCTTTTTGTGAAGAGGTTAGCAACTTGGAGATGGGAAGGTACATACTATGTGTAAAGTTTGCCAGCGATAACAAGTTCCCGAAAAAAATGATAATCTAGTTCAATATGTTTGGCCCCTTGTGAGAAACGGGATTAGAGCTCAACAAGATAGCACTTTTGTTATCACATAAGAGTAAGGGCGGCTGTGAAATAGAGACCTTGAGGTCATGCAAAAGATGTGTGACCCAAAGAAGTTTAGCAACAGTCGTGGCAAGAACATGATACTCGTATTCACACCTGGAGCGCGAGACAGTAGGTTGCTTTTTGGCACTCCAAGAAATGAGATTGTTACCAAGATAAATAGAATAGTCAAATGTAGAACAACGATTTCGAGACAACCAGCCCAGTCAGCATCCGAATAAGCCACTAGTGCACTTGGAACAGTGGATAGATGAAAGATAAGACCAAAGTAGAGTGTTCCCTTGACATAACGAATAATACGTTTCACAGCAACAAAGTGATCTACAGTAAAGGCATGCAAAAATTGGCTGACAAAATTGACAGCATGGGCAATATCTAAAGTACTGAAGGGCACCAACAAGAGACCGATAGAGAGTAGAATCAGAGAAAGGAGAACCATCAGTAGTCAACTGTTGAGAAACAACCATGGTTGTGTGGACTGGTTTGTTATCGAGCAACTGAGCACGAGAAAAAATATCTAGAGCATATTTTACTGACGAATAAAGAGACCATCCGGAGTGGGTGAAACTTCAAGACTAAGAAAGTAACTGATAGAACCCAAATCCTTCGTAGAAAACTCAGAATGAAGCTTGTGAGTAAAGCTATCAATAAGAGCTGGGTTGTTGCCAGCAACAATAATGTCATCAGCATAAAGAAGTAGGTACATAAGATTAGATTGCTGATGAAAGACAATAAAGGACGTGTCAGCGTGATTGCAAGATAAACAAGTGTGAGAAGAAATGAGTCAAAAGGTTGAAACAAGTCGCGAGGAGCTTGCTATAAGCCATAGAGGGCTTTCTTTAATAAACAGACATGAGTAGGAAATCGAGAATCAATGTATCCAGGAGGTTGTTCCATGTGAACATGTTCAATAAGAGCGTCATTGAGGAAAGCATTCTTGACATCAAGTTGCCAAAGAAGCCATTTAGTGGTGATTGCAATATAAAGCACAACATAGACAGTGGTGGTAACATTGACGACTGGACTAAAAGTGTCAGTGTAGTCGAGACCAGGAATTTGAGTATAACGTTAGACGGATCAATCAGGAAAATATTTAATGTAAAACACTCATTTAAAGCCCACGATGTGGGTGTTGGCAGGGCGAGGAACCAAAGTTCAAGTGTCATTTTGTTGTAAAGCTCAATTCCTTCATCCATGGTAGCAACCCAAGTAGGATTCTTAACCGCAGATTTGAATCCTTTTGGCTAAGTGGATGCAAGAAGAGTAGAAAGAAGTCCAGATGAGCCCAAAATATCAAGATTTGTTGGATGACGAGTCTTGAAGATATCAGCTTTGGCTCATGTGATCGTATGATGAGAGCTCAAAGAAGAAGAGGAATTGTAGTAGGTTCAATAAAGGTCGGTTCAAAAGTCGAGGGTGGCAAAGAGGAACCTGCAAGAGAAGTATCAACCTGCACAGACTCTTTCAAAAAGTCGGAACAAATATCACACGAAGATGACTTGGATCGAGGAATGTGCAGTGAAGAAGTGGTAGGAGGAATGAATCAATATGGTAAAGATGTGGTTCAAAGAAATTTGAAATGTGACGAGAGGAAAGAGGTTGGGCATGGGAGCTAGGGACAACATGAAAGTAAGTTTCCTCAAATTGAGTGTGGCCGGTGATATATAGCTCAGCGGTGGCGGGATCAAAACAACGAAACCCTTTATAAGCAGGACTATAACTCAAAAAAATGTAAAGAACGTTGCAGGGAGAAAGCTTCTTAGACATATATGTTAGGATCGCACAATAACGCTCACAATCGATCAAGATGAACACAATGAAGAGAAAATTCAAAGAGAAATATTGGCTAAAGGTTTTATTAATGACTTCAAATATATACAGAAGAAAGTACGAGCACTAACTAATGAGGTATATATATGGTTTGATATATGGTTTCAAGATTTAGCCGTCTACCAAAAATATCGATACCAAATCTCTACCGGATATTTATGAAATATCTGCCGTGTATATTTTAATGAAATTTTAGTGTATCCCAATAATAAAAATATATTGCCTAATATTTAAAGTTAATAAATAAATAAATACAAATATGGGCTCATCCACTAAAATTGCAACATATTATTTTTCAAAATATAAAATTTATTTATTTATTTATTTATTTATTTATTTTGTCTTTTTCCCATGTGGATGATAAATTAACGGCCCAGATTTTAGCAGATATAATAAACGGTTGCCTTCCTTCCATCAATTTGATTTTTACCATTATCTTCTGGACACTCACACCTTCTTTCTGCCAAAACCATATCAACAATTTTCAGAAGTTTCAGATCAACAAACCTCAAATTGAGTGCTGAAAATCGCAGAAAATCGCAGAAAATGGCTTTACAGACGAGTTTGTGTCTTCATCGTTCACCATCTCTTTCTCCTTCTCATTCTTTCCTTCCATTTGGGTCCCTCCAGCTCAAGCCTCAGAATCTCGTTCTTCAGGTGAGATTTCATCTCTTCTTCTTATGGATTATTGGATTTCTCTCATGGATGATTGATTCTGTTTTCTTTAACTTATAAAATATGGTGTTGTTCTTGTATTATGAATCCTGGTTGAAATTTGAGGAAGTGGGATAGGTTATGGCTGGAAATTTGAATTCTAGTTTTGAATTTTCGTATTTTGGATAGTATGTCAGTAGGGATACTGCGTTGTGTTCTTGAATTTTATTCATAAGTCCTGTTTGATATGAACTCTTTGTAGATTTCTATCCTGACAAAATGAAAATCTGCCGGTTCTTAAAAAGTTGGAAAAGGTTATGAAACTTTGAGGCAGTTTGAAATGATCGTTTCTGGGTATTGATTTTAAAGAAGAAGCACTTTTTTCCGGAAACATTTTTTAAGCTCTTTCCACTGAATGAAGGTGCATTGAAGTGTTTTTAGAATTTTCAAAGTTACTTTGATCGTAAAAAAAACTCAACATGACTCTGTTTGTGTTCACTTAAGCACAAAATTTCTGTTTTGGTCATGATATGTTTAGTTCTTAGTGAAAATTCTTCTGATGCTACGTGATCTGTCAAGTTAGGTTATGAATTTTGTAATGGTCGAATTCCTGAAATCATTTTAGTCCGAATGAGCTTGATATATTAATTGTTTGTTCAAAACATAATATGTTTAAATTCAACGAGAGCGTGAAAATTATTTAATTATTTGTTTCTTGGTAGCAGTTTTTATTACAGTATCTGTAATGTTTTTTTGGTTAAATTATAAAGTTAGTCTCTATGGTTGGGAGAAAGTTCAAGTTTAGTTCACATGGTGTAACACCCCAAACCCACCACTAACAGATATTGTCCTCTTTGGGCTTTCCTTTCTGGGCTTACCCTCAAGGTTTTAAAACGCGTCTACTAAAGAGAGGTTTTCACATCCTTACAAGGAATGCTTTGTTCCTCTCTCCAACTAACGTGGGAACTCATAATCCACCCCCCTTGGGGCCCAGTGTCCTCAGGACACTGCTTGGTGTCTCTGATACCATTTGTGACAACTCAAGCTCATCGCTAGCAAATATTGTTCTCTTTGGGCTTTCCCTTCTGGACTTCCCCTCAAGGTTTTAAAACGTCCACTAAAGAGAGGTTTCCACATTCTTATAAGGAATGCTTCGTTCTCCTCTCCAACTAATGTAAGAACTCACACATGATTTTAAATGTCAAAATTTCGTTCATATAGTTTGATAAAACCTCATAATTATCCCATAATTTGATAAAACCCTTATAATTTCATCACTATTTATGAGGATTTTATCAAACCATTGGGATGAATTCAAACTTTTAAACCATAGGACTAGATTTTAAGTTTTGACCGATCATTGGGATGAAATTTGTAATTCAACGTATCCTTTGCCTCTGTTTCTCCAAGCCTGTTCTCTAATCAACACTTTCACCATTTCAATTGCTTCTAATGATGTTGTTCCTATGTAGGAAATTGTGCATCATTTCGACGTACCAATATTGCGGAACTTTAGGAAGGGCTGTAGACTTAATGTTGAGAGGTTTTCTAAACTTCAGGTATGCATTTGTTCAAAAAGCATCCACTTATTAAGTTCATATTTCTGTAACTACTTAGATTAAGTGCGAAAAAGTATATCTCTGATCACAATAATTTTCCATAATTAAAGACCAACCAGCTAAAATGAATTTTTAAAGGGTTCTGTTCTGTAGTTGCTTAGGTGGAAAATTTATCCCACTTTTGAGTCTTTGACCATAGACTCCTGAGTCATTCGGTTTCATAGTTGTCTAGAAGATTGTTGGGTCAATAGGTAAATGTTCCATAAGATGAAGTATTTTTCTCTATTGAATTGAAAAATCTTCGAATTGTCTCATTATTAACTTCTTTTTTTCCTACACTCTGGATGAAGGCAGATGTTTCAAAGGGAATTGGCAATGGAATCTCAATCATCGACAATGTTTGAGAGTAATTTGTTCTCTGATTCAACATTCTTTATAATCAATGCATTTTCATTAATTTTGTGGATGATATGTTTCGAGTGATCCGTACGTTATGACTTAAAGTTCAAAATATAGACATGTTGATTCACAAATTTATCAATACATCTGTAAACTAGATTTGATACATAAATTAATAATCTATATTCATACATACAGTGCAAGGTATATCAAACTAGATTCAACACATAACTCATTAAACTAGGTGACTCAATGAACCTCCAGCCCATGAGCAACAGTCGGTATCCGCTGCCATAGTCATTGTTTTCAACTGTCATGAGCATTGCTGTTCTTGTCACCATCAGCTCTCGTCGTGGGGTTTTCATTTTGTTTTTTTCTCTCGTCTTTGGGTTTTACTTTCTTTGTTGTCTTGCCGTCACCTTCTTCCATTGTTCTTGCATTGTGTTTGCAGTTGCTGCTAGTCGGTGTCGTCGTCCTTGTCGCCATCTGCTGTAGTTGTGTTTTTCAATGTTTTTTGGGTTTTCCTCTCCCTTATCTGTTTACTTCCCTTGTTGCCAGATGTTCTTCTATGCCATCCTTCACTGTCTCCAAATTCTTTTTTACTGAAGGTCAGATCATTGATTTTCTGCTTCGGTTGGGCTCTCCTTATCTTTAAGTCACCGTGCTTTGGTTTTCTGCATTTGGTTTGAAGACGAGCGTTTCAAAAGCTCTAGTTTCTTTATTTCAAGATTGTAATAACGAGCCTTCTCTTCCTCCTCCAGTTCCATGCAATTTTGATTCATGTGTGAAGTTCTTACCTTTGTTGATGGCATCCGTGGTTGGGCTTCATTTTGTTTATTGCAGTTTCGTATCGTTGGTTAAGTTCTTTCTTTCTCGAGGCTTTTGGATCAGTGCTTTTGTGCTGGGTGCTAACTTTTATGTTGGTCGTCTCGTTCTCCTTGTGAAATATCGAAAAGCATAATGTTTGTTATTCATGTTGTGTTCGTTCTTCGGTATAATCAAAACATATAACAAAACTTTATACTCTTTAGTGGTGAATGTTTGAAGAGCATTTCTTATTTTGCAGGTTGTCAACCAGAAAAAGGCCTACCATTATTTGTATCTGCTTTCTCATCAGGGCAACTTTTATGGCTGATTTCTGCTGAATCAGTATTTGCTAGGGAAGAAATCAAAACGAATGCAGTTTACGAGATCGGGGAGTTATTTGAATTAGGAATACAGTTATCTTATCTATTAATACTATTAGGTCTTCTTGGGGTTGGAACCTTCTTCGTGATACGTCAAGTTCTTGTTCGTAGAGAACTCGATCTTTCTGCTAAAGAACTGCAAGTAAGAATCCACATTTATAGATTGTGTAATATGTAAAAAATGGAAAGAGATCTAAAAGATCTTTTTCATCTGAACAATGGAGGTGAACTTAGATTAATCAAATATTGATAATTTTATGCAAGGATATGAATTCATCCATTTAGATTGGGATGATTCTAAAGGGAAAGAGAGGTGCCCCAAGTCCACTGCTAGCAGATATTGTCCTCTTTGTGCTTTTCCTTTTGGGCTTCTCCTCAAGGTTTTTAAAACGGGCCAGCTAGGGAGAGGTTTTCACACCCTTATAAAAAAATGTTTAGTTCTCCTCCCCAACTGATGTGGAATCTCACAATCCACCTCTCTTCGGGGCCCAGCGTTCTTGCTGGCACACCGCCTCATGTCCACTCCCCTGCGGGACTTAGTCTCCTCGTTGGCACATTGCCCAGTGTCTGGCTCTGTACCATTTGTAACGGCTCAAGCCCACCGCTAGCAGATATTGTCCTCTTTTGGCTTTCCCTTTCGGGCTTCCCTTCAAAGTTTTTAAAACGCGTATGCTTGGGAGATGTTTCCACATTTTTGTAAAGGATGCTTAGTTTTCCTCCCCAACCGATGTGTGATCTCAAGTATACTAAGTTTTTAAACGAAAATTATTCCTTTGAAATCACCCCATAAAGTAGGTGATTGGCTGAGGTCATTGATTGTCTAGCTTTGCTAATGCGCTTTCCTTTCTCATTATTTGTTGGACAGGAACAAGTGAGAAGTGGTGATGCCAGTGCTATGGAGTATTTTGAACTTGGTGCAGTGATGCTGAGGAGGAAGTTTTATCCCGCTGCCACGAAGTTTTTGCTTCAGGCAATCGATAAGTGGGACGGGGATGATCAAGATCTTGCGCAGGTTTGATACACTCTAGCTCGCTGATTTCTGATTGTTGGAATATCAAGAACATCCAATCATTTGATAATCTGCTATGTTTTCATTGATTTTAATCGAAACTGGATAGAATGTATCAAGAACACGCTTCCTCGTGTTTAGCTTTCAAAATCTTTTGTTCTCTCATCCAGTTTCATATTTCCGTGTGTTCTCAGTCGAGCATTAGTTGACTTGTTGAGTTGATCGAGGGTCGATATTTAATGATATCATTGTTACAGCTTGTATCGTCTATGTTTGCAGGTTTACAACGCGCTCGGGGTTAGTTATGTGCGTGACGATAAGCTCGACAAGGGAATTACCCAATTTGAAACTGCTGTTAAGCTTCAACCTGGGTATGTTACAGCTTGGAACAATCTTGGAGATGCATATGAGAAAAAGAAAGAATACACGTCTGCTCTGAAAGCTTTCGAAGAAGTTCTTCTATTCGACCCGAACAACAAACTTGCTCGACCAAGACGAGATGCGTTGAAGGACCGTGTGGAGATGTACAAAGGAGTTCCTGTGAAATCTAAGAACAAATGATGATCATGTCCCTGGTTTTCTGCCGATTTTGTTGAAAATGAGAATTTACATTCATTAATGTATTAGATTATATTAGAGTTATGAATCCTATGTTGCTGTGTATGGTAACTAAAAAAGTATACATAATTGAATGAGTAGCTTTGTTTTCTAAAATATTTGCAAGGGCACCTGGAAAAGGGACATTACCAAGTCATCTGAGGCCTTAGGTACAAATAGTCGAGGGTCGACGCAATTGTTTGAGAGCTTGGATACACATCGTCGAGGATCGAATGTTGAGCTACATAGAAAATCATTGAGGTCGAAGCATATAGATGGTCGAGAGTCGATGCGTCAAAGGGTTAGTCTCGTTGAGCTTTTGGTGAGGGCTAAATATGAGCATTGAGTGAACACGTGGAGCTCGAATATATTAAGTATGCATAGTGTCACGGTCATGCGCGTACATGGCATGTTGTCCGTAGCTGCTCATGCTATGTCGATCCCTTTATTTGATTTCATGTTGTATTGCATTACTATTGTATTTTCTGTTTGTCTGATTATTTGGTGAAATTATATCTAGGTGTGCTAGACTTGAATCGTCTCAAAATGTATTATAGGAGGATTCGACTAGTCGTTAACTCCTCCCACCTAGATTTTGTATGACCATTCGGTGAAATCACGTCTAGGCTTGTCAGACTTGAATCACCTCAAAATGTACTATAAGAGATGCGACTAATCGTTAATTCTTCCTACCTCAAGTTATATGATACTTAAGTCGTGGTGTTTCTTATAACGATTAGTCGCATCCCCTATAATACATGGTCGAACAACGTATGCTCAAGTCTCTAACCCTAATTGTGACACATACCATAATGTGTTTGGTTTGTTTGTTTCTATGTATAACAAATCTATTTAGTTGGTATGCAAGAAACATAATTTATGTTGTTTCGTTTCGTGGCTCCTTAAATGTGAGCTACTTAAAACGCATTATAGACAAATAGAACAACAAAATTTGCTAGTGATCGACAAGAAAAATGAGATATGAGAAATGATAAACTATAGCCATTTTTTGTTATCTAACTTTGGGTTGGTCTAGACTTTGGGCTACCTTAATCGTTCGTTTTGATAGCATACCACACTGTGTCGGGGAGATTTCGTTCGTTGTACTCTCAATCCGTTGATTTGTTCCTTGTTTCTATTCTTTCCAATTCTAAATAACAATTCTAACACAACCGATATCGTTAAATCTCCATAACTTTCGATTAAATTTGTGTCTTATAGAATTTATAATTTTTTTTAGTCCAACAAATTTAGATACATATTCAAACTTCTTGCATTTTCGTCTAAAGGGTATGTTTAATATTAGTTGAGCTGTGATGAAATTGATGTATAGAACTTGTGTTAATTATTTGATGTTAAATACGTTGTTATATTGCAATTTTTATGAGTCTTTGTAATACTCAACCACTTGTCACAATCGCGCTTTTGATGGCAGCGGACTTGCAATTGTGCGACACTCCCTTTCCACAACAAGTGAGCTAAGCCAATTCGTTCTCACGTCGCCTACGATCCAGCAACGTATGCTTGAGCCTCTAATCTCGGTTTAAGAAGAAAGTTTTAAAAAACGAGGGCAGAGAGAGATTTTGAAAGAAGTGTTATATATGCAAGCAAGAGAGTAACGACAACGGCTCATAGTATATAATTATTGGTAGGGAGAAGTTAACAAGAATCAAATGAATTCAGATTTAATTAAATTTTTTAAAAATTGAAAAATTCAAGTCCAGGTACAGGTTGACATTTTTTTGGTCAGTCAAGGGGTCGACAATAATCAAGTCTACTTACCGGTTGACATTAATTTGTCAGTCAACCGGTCGACAATAATCCAATGAATTCATAAATAAATAATGGACAATGTTAGCTGAATACGACTCTCACAATGGTATGATATTGTCAACTCATACCAATGATATGGTATTGTCCGCTCGTACGAATAAAGACAGTATTATTTGATTATAAACCGATGATCATTTCCTAAATTAGCAGATGTGAGACTCATCCAACGGACAATTTGACCTGAAAATAGAGAATTAGATTGAGTTGTGTTATAAACTATATTTAAATTGTTCGGAAGACAAACCCTTGGGTCTAAATTTCGAGTTGGTCTAAAAGATTTTTCCCAATGATGGAATGGAGTGGAGCATAAACATTTAGCAATTTTTTTAAAAAAAATTGAAAAATATTTGCCAACAAAGTTAGTAGGGAAAGTGAGGAGAGGGAAGGTCGTCGAGACCTCCGCCCAATTTCGATGAGTTCGAGAATTTCTTTCTTCATACAAATCCTTTCATAGAAACTCACTCTGTACATTCCATTCCATTCCACGATTCAATTCAATGGCTCATCTTCTCAACACTTCCTTCGTCGCCGTTTCCTCTCCATCTCTCCGGCGGGGGTCATTTCTCCGACCGCCATTTCATCCCAGAAGGCGGTCTCTCCAAGTCCAGGCCAAGATCCGTGAGATTTTCATGCCTGCTCTCAGCTCCACCATGACCGAGGGTAAGATTGTGTCCTGGATCAAGACCGAGGGCGATAAGCTCGCCAAGGGTGAGAGTGTTGTCGTTGTCGAGTCTGATAAGGCTGATATGGATGTCGAGACCTTTTATGATGGCTATCTTGCTGCCATTATGGTCGATGAAGGAGGCGTTGCGCCTGTTGGATCTGCAATTGCGCTTTTGGCTGAGACTGAGGATGAGATTTCTGTGGCTAAGTCCAGAGCTGCCGATCCTTCTTCTGCTTCTGCTTCTGCTTCTCCAGCTTCGGAGAAGATTCCTGAGAATGTAGGTGCTGCGACGGCGGCGCCGGTTGCGGTGGCGAAGGCGGCTCCGGTGGTAGTGGCTTCCACTCACCCTGCATCTGAAGGGGGTAAGAGAATTGTGGCGTCTCCGTATGCGAAGAAGCTGGCTAAGGAGTTGAATGTGGAGCTGGCGACGGTGGTGGGAACTGGACCATTGGGGAGAATTGTTGCTAAGGACGTTGAAGCTGCGGCTTCTGCAGCTGTTTCGGTATCTGATGCCGCTAAGCCAGTTTCGGCTCCGGGCAGCAGCACGAAGCCCGCCCCATCCCTGGAGTTGGGAACCACTGTGCCGTTTACCACAATGCAAGGGGCGGTGAGTAGGAACATGGTCGAGAGTCTCGCAGTGCCCACTTTCAGAGTGGGGTATACCATTACAACAGATGCGCTTGATGCTCTATATAAAAAGGTAAATTAATCGATTCATATGAAACTGGCTTTCAAACATATGTTGGACATGTTATTAGTTTGAAGGAAATTGAAACAACTTTATTCTTGGAATGATGATAGAATTAGAACTTGCCCTCTGCACTGCTAATAACTTGTAGTGATTTATGTTTCTTAGATTAAGTCAAAGGGAGTGACCATGACAGCATTGCTTGCAAAGGCTACAGCTCTGGCACTGGCTAAACATCCTGTAGTAAATTCAAGTTGTAGGGATGGTAAGAGCTTTACTTATAATAGTAGCATCAATATTGCAGTTGCTGTCGCCATTGATGGTGGCTTGATCACACCAGTGCTTCAGGATGCAGATAAGGTTATGTTAGTCTTCTTAAGTTGTTCTGTTGTTTTTCGAATGATATGTTAATTATTTAATCTTTGATTGTTTATACTTGATTTTCTCTTTAGGTGGACATTTATTCTTTGTCTAGAAAGTGGAAGGAGTTAGTAGACAAGGCCAGAGCCAAGCAACTGCAGCCTCAGGAATACAACACTGGTATTTTTTTTATTTGTTCTTATTTTAAACTCGTTTCGATATGGAGTTGTTAGTGCTTCACTTGCATTCATTTCTAAGGAGGAAGTTATTTTATTTTATTCATTTTTATGAGAAGGAATTATATTTTCATGAAGAAATATCATTGTAGAAGTGAGGACTCCAACACCAAAAAGTGGAAGAAAGAATTTCCTAGAAAGCTTTAGAGTTGTGTAAAATAATGTCAAAGGAAAAGAAATTCAACTCTGTATGGTCAAGATGAACTTGAGGAAATGAATGAATCAAGATACAAAAAAAGGATGTGTTGAAAATGAATTTGAAGAACGAAGTGTTCAGAGTCTATCTTCCTTCTTCTCCCTATTTTTCAGAAACAGTAATGAAATGAGTCGTAGTGGTTCTTTCCAGTATCTATCTGTACCCAAGAAAGTTTTCAGGGGGCCAATGGAAAAACCTTAGCAAATATATGCTTTGAATCTTCGAATGTGCCGTTACACATAACGCGCTGACTATGGCCAAGGATAAAGAGGTTCTATGAATTCAGTTCATGGTGTTTATTCTCCCTAAAAAACTCAACACTAGTTAGGCTTTCCTGCACCGTATCATGAGTGTTGTCCCTCCGAACTCCAAGCCCCATGAGAAAAATTACACTTTTTTAGGGTATAATTTCAAACGGCCTTTCATATAAAAAGGATAACTGAGGAATCGGATTTATCAATTTGCTAGGCTTTCTTATCGTGATAAGTGTGGTATGGCTTGTGGAGTGCAGAATATGATGCTGGATTTTATGGTATAGTAGAGATGTTGCCTTTCTCTTCTTTATTTCTTTTTCTCTCTATTTCTGTCATTCCTTAACCAATGGGAAATGACAGATGTTCTGGACTTATTATCTTTGTTGGGGGACTTTCACCTTTAGCTCGATCAGAGTGACATTCACTCTTGGAGCTTCTGTCCATCCTAAGGGGTCTCTAGTAATTATTTCTTTCGGTGTTTGGTCAGTATTCTACCGCCTAGCGTTTCCACTTTTACCTTTGTGTGGAAGCTTAGGATTTTCAAGAAGGTTAAGTTCTTTGTTTGGCCAATTTTGTAAGGAAGAGTTAATGCCTTGGACCAGATCTTTGCTAGGGGGTCCTTGGTGATCAGGTCATTTTGTTGTATTCCTTGCAAGAGGGCGGCAAAGGACATGTATCATCTTCTTTGGGGGCGTGCTTTTCCAGTTGTGTTCCTAGTCATTTCTTTGAGGTGTTTGAATATTGTTTTGCTGGATTTTGGGATTACAGAGAGGCGATTGAGGATCTCGTTCTCCAGTCTCCTCTTCGGGTTGTGGTAGGCAGGAGTGTGTGCTATTTTATGGAGTCTCTAGGGTGAGAGAAATGATAGAATCTAATGGGGTTGGGAGAGAACCTCGAGTGTAGCTTGGTCCTTCGTTAGATTCTATGTTTCTCTATAGGATCTTGTGACCAACTTTTTCGTAATTATACTGAGTCTTCTTTTACTTGACTGGGACCCTTTTGTGGATCTTTTTTTGTAGGCTTATCTATTCTTTCATTTTTTCCTCCAATGGAAGTACGATTTTCCATTTTTAAAAAACGATTCTTTTGAATTCGTGTTCGTTTCCATAGTTGGAGTTTGGATATGTATTGTGGTCTTGTCTCTCTTATGCTTTTGATTGTACATGGTGTTTGAAATTAACAACAGAATCGAACTTATCTGGGAAGTTATGAAGTTCCGTCTTCCATAGGACCCTTTTTTTCCCCCTTATAGAATTAGACCAAAGCACCCTTGCTTTAAAATCCAGCCACCAGCCACCAGCCACAATCATCTATTCTATTAGGAGCAACCAACCTTAGTTGAAAAAAGTTGGAGATAGATTACAACCTTTGGCTAGCCAAAATTCTATTTCTTTAGCACCTTTTTAGCACCTAGTCATGCATGCTGACCGAAGCACCTGTACTTCAATCGATTAACCAAGCATGGGATGCCTCTATTCCTATCCCATCCTTGATTTATGATCTCTGGGTCTTCCTGCTATCATTTCCAATGCCAAAACATGTGAATGCGGAATCCATTTGACATTTATTATCATTCTATACGTAACTGTGATTTGAGGCGAGACTTGAACCACAGGCTTACCCATTTAGTAGATCATGCCTCTGTCTCTGTTCCTTAGAAAATGAAGACCACAGGGCGAGTTTAACTATTTTGCGATTCATTGCGCATGTGGAGAACCTGAGGAGATATGATGGAGAAATGCGGATTTCATCTTTGAATCTTAACAAAATTCCATAGTAAGACCACCGTGAAAAAGGGACCATATAAAGAATTTGGTTTTCTTAGACTAGTGCCTTTCCAAATGATCTTACAAAGATTCTTGTTTTGGAAGTTGAGGCCTTGTGAGAGATAATGATTGCCGACTTCACCTAAACGTCCTGATAGAGTTAGGCATCTAGATAACTTCGTCTCTGATGTTGACTGGGGAAAAATCTTGGAGCACATGTACTAAGCTAGACCATTCTTCCAGCTCTCCGTCTGGCAAACCCCTTCTCAACTGGAGATTATTACAAGTCTTATGAACAAATAGAAAGCCAAGAAGCTTCAAACGGACAAGAACTCACTCAATGGTCCTCCCAAACTCTCCTAATTTTACCATCGAGTATTCTGTGTTAGGAATCACGACTCTCCACAATGGTATAATATTGTCCACTTTGAGCATAAGCTCTCATGGCTTTGCTTTGGGCTTCTCCAAAAGGCCTCATACCAATGGAGATAGTATTCCTCGCTTATAAACCCATGATCTTCCACTAAATTAACCAACGGGGACTCACTCCCAATAATCCTTAACATTCTCAACGTTCTGAACAAAACCAATCAATCATAAATTTTAAACATAGGATAAGCAATAAGAAATTTTCGTTTAATAAGTGTATTTACACAATTCAGAGTACTTGTCTTGTAGCTTGGTTAAAAATTTCATATGTACGAGAATAATTTTTGTTGGTTGTTTTCCAAGTTCATCAGCCATCCATCCATATACTCTTTCAATCTTCTCTTATTTCTCCATTCTTCGCCTTCGTTGCGCAGGTACATTCACTCTTTCTAACCTCGGAATGTTCGGTGTGGATCGATTCGATGCAATTCTGCCACCTGGAACTGTTAGTATTGTTACTCTTCTTTCTAGCATATACCTCTCTCCTATCAGCCTAGTTACTAATATCATGAACTAATTTATGCAGGGAGCCATCATGGCAGTAGGAGCATCTATCCCCACGGTTGTGGGCACCAAGGATGGTCGGATTGGCAAGAAAAACCAAATGCAGGTAACAAACTCAGATTAATCTTAATGTACATTTTTACAGAATAGACCTCTGTATCCTTATTTTATGGATCTGGAAAATTGGTAGGTAAATGTAACAGCGGATCATCGGGTAATATACGGGGCGGATCTTGCTACTTTCTTGCAAACCTTGGCGAAAATCATCGAGGACCCTAAAGACCTTACACTATAGTGTTAGTTGCATTTTTTAACCCCAAATTTATCCTTCTTTTTCACTAGTTTTCCTATGATTTTATGTTTCTTTTCACACATATTTGAGTCGGATGTGGTAGAAACTAGAAAGTAAGAAATTGTTTTCTGAGTCTGCTGTTGCCCATGTCCTGTGAAGAACGAGGAGGAGGATGTTCTGGAAAGACCTATTTATGGAAAGCTCCAAAAATAATTCTCGTAATCTACCCTTCATATTGTTTGTTGAACACAACTCTCCACAATGTTACGATATTGTCCACGAACATAAGCTTTCATGGCTTTGTTTTGAGCTTCCCAAAAGGCCTTATAAGATAGTATTCATTGATTATAAACCCATGATCATTCTTTAAATTAGCCAACGTGGGACTTTCATCAAACACATATTACTCAAGAACTTGACCAATTTGGAACATGAATTTTGGGAAAATAAAAAATTAGGGTCGGTTTGTAGTTAATATTTTTTTTAGGTCAACCCAACTAACACGAAAATAAACCGATGTTACTAATGTGTTGTGAGTATTTGACTAATGTTTGGTATTTGAGTTTTATGAACTTTTAATTATTAATGTAATGTATGGTAAATAAGTATGGTTTTTTAAAATAATTATAAAAAAACATTTAGGCTGTTTGGAATAATTATAAAAAAACCGTCAATTCAATCCAACTTAACTCTCTATTTAGGTTGTTTAGGTGACCAACATAACCAACCTAAAAGTTTTGACCCGACCAAAAGTTGGGTGGGTTGGATTGGTCTTTGAGTGGGTTGGATTAGTAACTCAACCGAAACTTTTCACAACCCAATCCTCTATTTTCGGGTTGGGTTTCAATTTTTTTTTTAAGTTTTATTTATCCCCAGTTTATAATTGTTCTGATACAATCTTAGATAAAATATATTAGAAATTCACAGACAAACACAAAAAAAAAAAAAAAAAAGTGAAAATTGTAACAATAAGAGTAAAATTGTAACAATTCAATATTGTCATGAAGCTTAAAGACAACTAAATACTGACATTTTTTAAGAATTGGTTAAAATAAAAAATTTATGTTTATACGTAACTTGTTATTTGCCTGGCGTCAGAACTCGAACGTGAGTGGCCCTAACCGACCTCAATACCACTCTAGCAAACCCATTATTATAAAATAATTCTTAATATATTTTATATATTATTTTTGGCTCGGGTCAACCCGAAGGTTTTGACCATGAACCCAAAACCGAACCAATTCAGTTCGTGTTAAAAAAAATGAACCCAACCCTACCCGAAATGCTAATCCAACCCAACCCAACTCAACCCTTATAGTTCAGGTTGGATTGGTCCGGGTTGTCGGGTTGAATGTACACCCCTATCAGAAAACGTGGAGCCATACAAATATTGATTTTTCGTACATGGGGAAATTTGAACTTTCAACCTTTAGTAGGTTGTATATAACAATTATCGCTTAATTTATTCTCACTTTTACAGCAAGCAATATAGTTGTAATGTTTAAGCAATAAGGTCTACTACGTCTCTTTAGACAAGTTTGATTCAGAGCAAGTCACGAGCAAATGACCTATTCTAAAAATAAATTAGTTTCTTTATGGCCCCTACACGTGTCATAGTTACGATTGTTATGTCTTGCTATACTATGTTGTATTGTGTTATACCATGTTATGTTATGTTGTTCTATGTCATGTTTATAAACTATGCTATAATGTGACTGAGTCATGTTGTAGAATCATGTTCATGATATTGATAACCTATGGTGCATAAACCTCCGTACACTATACCATGTAAGCTATTCTAAGTACGAAAGATTTGATCGAAATTACATATGCATAATTCATAGGCTCATTATGTTAAAATGAATGGAGATTTGATTTTAAATCATAAACTCACTACATTTTTGTGTGTTATATTCATCGGGATACTTCACCCGTTATGTTTAGTACGAACGTGTACCTTACCACATTTATGTTTGCCATGATGCTACGCGGGCTCTTTCCCTCCGTGGTGTTTAGTAGCCCATTAGTGAGTGCTACCCTGACGAGCCATCCCTAAGGGGTACGTATACCAACTCTCTTAGTGGGTTCATGTGCGCATGCATGGGCTGTGTGGGGAAATACTACTCATTCAACCCTGTCTCGATTGAAAAGCAGCCTAAGGTCAAGCCATAATTACCTATTGAGTATTTCTTAAAGTACTTCATCTACGTGCTACTCTTATTTTGAAGTAAAATTAAGACACCCATTAATGAGATGACGACAATAAATGCTTTCCGCATGCACTAATCATGTTATGCATTTAAAAATAAAAATAAAATTTCGGTTTATTTATAATTCAATTTTCAATTTTTTTTTTTTTAAATAATAGGGACCCAACCAACCCGAAACTTTTCACGACCCGACCCAATCCAACCCTCTATTTTCTGGTTGGGTTCGGGTTGGGTCCAAGTTGGGTGGTTAGTTTTTTTTTTTTTTTTTTTTTTTTTTAGTAACGTATTTTTTTAAATATAAGTTTTATTTATCCACAATTTATAATTATTCGATAGACGTAATTGCCCTCAAGTGTGGATATTCTTAGACCGGCCAAAGTACCACACTCTCGCAAACCTATTATAAATAAGATTTGTTTATATTTATATATTTAAATTTTTCTCGAGTCAATTCACGAATCTGAAACCAAACCGATTCAGTTTGGGTTCAGAAAAATGAACCTAACCCTATCCGAAATGCTAATCCAACCCAACCTAACCCTTATAGTTCGGGTTGGGTTGGTCCAGATTGTCGGATTGTCGGGTTGAATGTACACCCCTATTAAATAATAAAAAATAATATATATATGGTATAATAAACAAAATTGTATTTTTTAAAATTAAAAATAAATTCAAATTTATGAGTCAACTCAATTCATAAAATTCTCCTTTATTTAAAGTCAACCCAACTCAAATAAGTTCATAACCCAATCTTGATCCAATTTTTTGAACGATCATAATGGTTCCACTCCCTAATTTCTCCGATATTATATCCCGAGCTTAATGAAACACACACATATATATATATATATTATTAAAAGGAAGAGAGAGAAGAGAGGAGAGAGAGGGAGAAATAGAGGTGAGACACGAGAGATCCGTCCCAAAAATAAATGCAAAAACTTAAAAGAGAGAGAGAGAGTTGGAAAGTGAGATTGAGAATAGACGTTTCCACGTTGGCAAACGGTGGTTGACAAGTCATCAACTCCAAACTCAAACACTCCCATAAACAAACAACACCCCTTAAATTTCAATGCCACGTCCTCCAATTATTGCACCCAATCCGGCGCCACATCAGTCCCTTCATTTCAATTTTTTTTTTTTTTTTTTTTTATTGAACCAATTAAATTGAATTATTAATTTATTTAGATTAGATCGAGCTCAACTTGTTACGTTATGGAGCCTGGTTAGTAAAAAGATTTATTTATATACCGTGTATATATATATATATATATATATGTGAGTTAGAGTTCTTAGAATGTATTTCTATATTCTCTGTTACTGTACATGTCTGAAGTCATTAATACAAAACTTTTAGCCAATATTACTGTTATTTATGTTCATCTAGATCGAGGGTGTGTTGTTGTTGTGTAATCCTAACACAACTAAATCGAAAGTTTATAAATTCTTCTAAAATTAGATTATATTGAATTGAATATCGAAATTTTATTAATTAGATTGGTTCACAGGTTGTCCAGACACTATATTGGATTGAATTGAGTTGAATCGAATTAATCCGAATTTATTATTTATTTTATAACTATATACATATTTCTATTTAATTTTATAATTATGATTTTTTATTAATTATTTTTAACTAAATCTTAAAATATATTTTTTTTAATTATAATTTTTTAAACAAATTTTAATTAAAATTTGAAAAATAATTAGATTTTTATTAAAAACAAAATTTTGAATAAATAATTACCTAACTCAAAAATTTTACCAGTCTAATAATTTAATTGTGTTTAAAAAATATCTCGACCCAATCAACTTACTAACCCAATTAATTTTAATATGTATATTTTTGAAATACTATTTTTATTTTTAGGTATTTGAGAAAAGTATTTATTTTTATCTTAAAAAAAATTACATAAATCGAAAATATTTTAATAGACCTAATATAACACTCGAATACACGAGAGGTACATAAATCAACTAAGGTCAGGATCGAATGAAGGTACTGAAGATATGATAACTAAGAAATGTTTTGAAAAAATTGAAAGTTACTCTGCATACTAATAAGGAACGTAGACGCCATCGAGTGCCACATCTGAATCTTGGACCTTACAGAAAATAAAATTTTAAAGAAATATATGGTTCAATTATGAGGTAAAAACAACCTAATTAAATTGATCCGGTCATGAGCCTATTGGTCTGTTTAGATGTTTTAACTGCATACATCACTGCACTTACATTTGACACATGTCGTGATGATAAATGGCCCATCTGACGTGGCATTCTCTTGAATTCTCACGACTTCTATTGCTCTATCTTTGCAGGGGCAAAGAACCCGCTGTCTCGGCTGTGCTATTAGAAGCTCTGTGGAAGTCGAAATAAGAGAACATCATTTTGAGGCGGGTTTACTGTTTAGATGCTTTAGGCATTTGTCCACTCCGCACTTGGTTATTAATTATAAAATAAATTTTTTTAAAAAAATAATATATCCATAATTGTCCAAATAAATAAGAAAAAAAAAATAGAAATTATAGCATTGAAGCAGTTGAACTGCAAATTCCCCAAACCCAAAAAACACACACAAATCACCGCCACCAAATCCTCAATTCTCTCTCTCTCTCTGAAACGTCCAATTTCTCATCACAAATTTCACGATCTTCATTCCAAATCCATGGCGGTTGAAGACGATTTCAGTTTCCCCACCGCTTTAGAGCCTTACAGTCGCTGCGGCATCGATTCGCCGCCGCTCTGGCGCCTCTCTCCCACCGCATCGCCGATTTCTTACCGTCAAAAAACAGCCTCCAATCGGAGTTTCAGAGACGATCAGAAGAGCGATCGGTTTGCGTCGGTGAGATTCTCGGCGTCGTTGCAGAGGAGGAGGAGATTTTCGAGCGATGCGGCGATAGACGGCGAGGAGGAGGAGGAGGAGGAGGAGGAGGAGGAGGTAGCGGCGGAGAAGATGGATGTGCTTTGGGAGAATTTCAACGAGGAGTTGTCGAGGAGTGGGAGATCTAGGTTGATGAAAACGGCGGAAATGGAGGAGATTGAGATTGTGAAAGCGCGGCGGCGGATGGCGGAATTGAATCTGTCGGAGACTTCCGGCGCGGTGGCGACGAGGAGGAAGGCGACGGGGAAGACGGCGTTTGTTAAGGCTTTGAAGAAGCTTTTCTTGTTGCATAACAAATCCCGCCGGAATCTGCAAACTCGATCACGGTGAGAAACAGAGGATTTTTCTTTTTTCTTTTTAGCCAAAAAAATGTAAAAATTAATAAGAAATTACAATTAAAAACAGGGTTTTAATTTAATTTAATTTTTTTTGGGAGATTCTAGAATTTATATTTTTTTTATCTAAAAAATTCTTAAGCTTTAATACAAAATTTTGGGTCCGTTGGATTGGTGACTCGAGTGACCAGACCGACTTCACAATCCCAACTCAACACTCTATTTTCGAGTTAGTTTGGATTGGGTTTTCGATTGATTTTTTTTTTTTTTATAATTATTTAAAAAAAATTATATTTAATACATGTTATATTAATAATTAAATTTTTTAAAATATTAAACAGTGTCGCAATGCATGCTGCATTAACATCGGTCACAAAATGTTAATTTTTTTTTTTTTCATAATAATTTCAAAAAAAAAATTTGGGGTAAGTTTAATTTTCAAAAACTAATAATTATTAAATAAAACAAATTTAGTTTAGGTGTAAATAAGACAAAAAAAAAAAAAAAAACAAACATAATTATTTATCGATAATCATTACATCATTGGCGTACCATAAAGATATTAGGTAACGAGTTACTTGTTTCATTAAGTATAAGTTCACGTGGCAGGTATATCATTGGTGTTTATATTGATAGCTAAAAGGCACCTTTAGAAGTAGATATGTCACACGAAATGTGGCATAGAGGCAAGCTCGGTCTAAATCTAAATTTTTTAAAAATACCTATAAAAATGGTATATTTATCGTAAAATGAGAGCAAATTTTTAAAAATACCTATAAAAATGGTATATTTATAGGGGCATGAAGATAGTGTGTGACGACCCTAGATTTCTAGTGACTTAAAGCAGCTATTGTTATCATAACTTATGCTCTTATGCGGAATTAAACATTTAAAACTTTATCGTAAAACACTATCATGGACTTACACATTCAAAAGTATCTTTAAAACAGCATAAAGAAAACTGAATAAAACATTAAAGTAAAAACATCATATACTAACCTAAGTCTAGAAAATGATATACCACTATCCTATGTATGTGTCATGGTCTCTACTTGCGATGTCATCGTCAATCGTACAGGGGTGTCTTGCCTTTACCTGAAATAGAAATATCACACAGCTCGAGTATTTTAAGAAATACTCAGCAAGTCACCCAAGGATTGGGGTTAGGAAATGTAAACACATGCAACTCATGATTAGGGACCTATCGTTAAAATCATCATTGATGTGACCTCCAGTTCGGATAAAATTGGATGTGTAGCACTTCCTTACACAAGACCCACACGTATGAACGTGGACCTCTAGGCAGTTCGCACCTCTAGACCCATCGTAGTTGGGCTAGCTATTCGTAGCCGACGTCCGAAGGTCAACAGACTCCCGAGTGTCATGCGAGGCATGATGATATGATCATCATTATAGTGTACATGTCCGTACTCAACATCATAAATGGAGAAGTAACACAATGTATACAAAATGCGTGAGGTCCCTGCAGTTTTCACACAACCCTATACACAATTCACATATTACTCTAAGTAACAATCATGCATTAACCTTCATATGCTCATCATCATTAACAATAGCTAGGGTTGTGTCTTAAAAAAATCATTGTCATAATGCATCATGGTATTTAATATGAAATAACATCATATTAAATCATTTCATCATCATACATCTTACATCATCGTGTTATCATACATCATCATCATGTCATCATCATCATATCGTCATCATATAACGTCGTCGTATAATATCATATAGCATTATCATATAATACAGTCACGTCCTCATATATCATAGTCTTATGATCATATAATATAGTCACATCATTATATAATATAAAGCATAAATGACACATGCACGAGTACGTTGAATTCTGCATAAGAGCATTGGTTATGATGATGGTAGCGACTTTAAGTTAGTAGAAAAGTAGACTGATATGATAGGTCCCACTCATGATTGCATGTGCTTGCATTTAACTCCGATAGGGGATCGCTTACTAAGTACTTCTTAAAATACTCAAGTCATGTGCTACTCTTATTTTTCAAGTAAAGGCAAGGCTCCTTTGTACGGCTGACGATGGTATCGCAACCTAGGAAACCGTGGCACATACTTAAGGTAGTTTTGCAATTTGAATTTAGTAGATTATAGGTAAGTATAGGTCGTAGTATAGTGCATTTTCATTTTATTTTATTTTCGTTTTTTATCATTTTATTTAAAGGTCGTAGAGAATGACACGTAAGACCAAGGTCATGTTTTATTATAAAGTTTTCAATGAAATATTTCCACATAGAACGCTTATAATATGTAGACAGTAGCAACTTTAGGTTAAATAGAAAATCTAGGGTCGTTACATTAACGTTGATTTTTGAAATTCCAAATAATTTAAACGAGCTAAATCTAATTTTGCATAAAATAATTGAAACTAACCAAAGGTAGTCGTATTAACCCATTTAAACTAGCTAAAAGATAGTCATACAAACCTTAAACGCTTCCGAAGAGTTGAAACTAGTAAGAAAGAAAGGGTCGGGTTCAAGTGTATCAGACCCAAGCTGGATCAGCCAAAATGTCGGGCTAGAGCTGTCAGAAAGTGTATTCTCCAACTGGTAATTCTAAATAAAATCGGATTATCTTGATGACGACGAACGAGGATAAAGAAAACTTATTTCTAAACTGGTGATTTGAACCAGTACACGAGAGGTTCCATGAACACCACTTGAATGACTTTAGCATGCAATTTAAACACACGAATTTTCAAAATAAAAAAAATTAAAATAAACCCTATTTATTTCAATTCTAAATATGGTATCTACCGGGAAAGAAAGGAAGACTTTACATTGCCTTTGATATCTTTGATATCCTTGGCTAGTTAGTTGTCACGATCGAGTTTCAAGGTTTTAGATCTTAAACCGTGACAGAGAAGACGATGACAAAAGTAAATAAAATAAAAGTGAAATAAAAATAAAATATGAAAATCCGATAAAATTTAAATCGAAATAAAGATAGACAATCAACACATCAGTTAAATTCAAAATGAAATTAGAAGACGGTGTTGTTCAAATGATTACAATTGGAGAAGTGTGTTTGGGATACAATTACAAATGACTCAAAATGTAAAAACATATTGATGCTCTAGAACGAACGACCCATTTTGTGACCGCATAGCTCTCGAACACTCCTCTACCTCGACCGTCAGCTTGCGACCACCTGAAAAAGAGAGGAGAAAAGGGTGAATATAAAAATATTTAGTAAGCAACCTATTTGTAGACTCTCATCGTATCCTTAACCTAGTAGGTATCCACGAGCTTTACTCTGGGCTTTAGAAAGTTCAGGTCAGTCTTTACAACTATTTAAGTATTTGGGGTGCCTCAAAATTTTGAGCCGTTCGCTCATGGATCCACGCTGGGTGCAGAAGGTGGTTCACCTTTTTTTTTTGGCATTGTGGGTCTACCAAGCGACAAATCTTCAATTTTTAAAATTGGGTAGCTTACTTTGCCTATGTAGTGTGAAATCGATGTCTGGGTCGATATGCTACCTCATAAAACTCTCTCTAGAGGTGACAATATGATGTGGCTAACCTGCTCATCAACCATGGGACCATTAGTCACCTAAGATCGGGGGAGCAACCCTCTATGCTTGCTAGCTACCATAATTACCAGTGTGATCCCACACCCTCTTTCAGGATGGATATACATTACATGCGAGATTTCACGCCCTCTCTTAAGAAAAATCTGCATTACCCACGTGATCTCATGCCTTTTCTCAGGACAATTTTTTGTGCGGGACAATCCAACTGAACTATCAAGTCTCACAACCTTAATCAGCCCTATGCGTAGCCTGACGATACAAGTACCAGAGTAGAACTCAACAGTACAAGTATTAGAATGGAAAGAGTAGCGAAGACTTTGATGGCACTATCAAAACTGGGTTGATTGAAGGAGGGAAAATGCGTGAGGATACGAGAGGAGAAAACCCATGATGCTAGTGAGTTCAAGCTCCAAACTGCGACTATAGGAGGCGATGTCGAAATCGCGACTTAAGACCCATCCTCACTAGAGTTTGCTTTGTCCTCGAGATCACGACGTATTGGACGTCAAACCAATAAATTTTATACTTTAACCCTTCTTATCGTCAACGGTGTAAATTTCATGCAATATTTAGACTTAATATGAAAGATCAAGTACGTTTTATATTAGAAAAAAATTCAAGAGCGGAGCATGTGAAGACTCACAACTCATATTATCCTTATTTTAGTCCTCTACTCTATCAACTGAGTTATACCAGCCATTTCCGACACATTAGATTTATTTATTTTAATAGCAAACCAGCAACACGAAGATATTCTTGTCCTCTACTCTACCAACTAAGCTATACTATATTGGCTATTTCCGACACATTATCCTTATTTTAATAGCAAACCGATGACATGAAAATTTTCAATTCATGACTTCGTTTTTAGTCATTTACTTACATATCCATGATTGGTGAATAATCGGGCGATGGGTCCCACGGTGTCTCCTCCATTTATTTCATATCCAATTTGATTTTTTTTTATTAATATAGAATAGTAAATATGTAAAAGACCACTTTATTGATCAAATTGACCAAATTAAGAATCTAATCAAATCCTATTCCAAATATCCCTTTACTCTTATTAGTGGTTTAGGGTTAATCTTTCTACTCCGTTTTTGAGCTCATTGTACCACTTCGTATTGTTCATCATCATTTCATATCCATTCGGACAACGGGTAATCGCTCTTTGACACTCCCTCATCCTATCGTTCGCTAACCATCATGATTCAATTTCATCGGTTATTGATCATTTTTCTTGCAGAGATTGATGGGTGTGATCGATTTTTCAAACCCTTGCACCCGTATCCTTCCTGCATCTGAGGCATCGCGTCGAGCCAATTGCTCAGTTGCTGGGCGAAGGAAGTGGGCTGTTGCTATGACATCTCAAATTCCAGTAGAACAGGTTCATGTGAGTCAACAAAGGTTGGCTGGTGACTCTTTTATCCGACCCCATTTGAGGAAATTGTCTCCTTATCAGCCCATTCTTCCGTTTGAGGTATAATTTGTTGACCTTTGCTCTGTTGTTCCCATTTCTAGCTGGTTTGTTTGTTTGCATTATTGTGTTGGTGATAACACCTCGGGTTGATCTGGCAATGGGGCATTTGACTGATGTGAATAGAATTGAAAGCGGCAGTGATTTGAACCCTGTGGTGTGTACATGCTTAGGTTTGAATAGTTTATTGACTTGGGTCAGAAATTGTTTGTGATTTTAGTTGAGGAATGTATAATTTGGCCTAGACACTCACTGTGAGACCCCACATCGGTTGAGCAGGAGCACGGGAGTGGAAACCTTTCCCTAGTAGACGTGTTTTAAAAACTTTGAGGGGAAGCCCGAAAGAGCTTTTCCAAAGAGGACAATATCTGCTAGCGGTGGGTTTGGGCTGTTACAAATAGTAGCAGAGCCAGACACTGGGTGATGTGCCAGTGAAGAGGCTAAGCTCCAAAGGGGGTGGACACGAGGTGGTGTGCCAGCAAGGATGTTGGGCCCTGAAAGGGGTAGATTGGGGGGAGGGGGGGGGGGGGGGGGGGGGGAATGAATGCCAGCGAGGACGTTGGACCACGAAGGAGGGTGGAGTGTGAGATCCTACATTTGTTGGGGAGGCAAATGAAGCATTGTTTATAAGGGTGTGGAAACCTCTCTCTAGTAAACGCGTTTTAAAAACCTTGAAGGGAAGCCCGAAATGGAAAACCCCAAAGAGGACATATTTGCTAGCGGTGGGTTTGGGCCGTTACAAATGGTATCAGAGCTAGACACCGAGTAATGTGCTAGCGAGGAGGCTAAGCCTTGAAGGGGGATGGACACGAGGCGGTGTGCCAGCAAGGATGCTGGGTCCCGAAGGGGGGTGGATTAGGGTGGTCCCACATCAATTGAAGAAGGGAACGAGTGCCAGCGAGGAAGCTAAACCCCAATGGAGGAGTGGATTGGGGGGGTGCCACATCGATTGGAGAAGGAAAAGAGTACCAGTGAAGACGCTGGACCCTGAAGGAGGGTGGATTGTGAGATCTCACATCGGTTGGGGAGGAGAGTGAAACATTCTTTATAAGGGTGTGAAAACCTCTCCCTAGCACACGCGTTTTAAAAACCTTGAGGGAAAACCCGAAAGGAAAAGCCCAAGAAGGACAATATCGGATAGCAGTGGAAGCTCTTTGTTTTCTTTGTTTTGAGGAACAGATCCCCACAAAAAGATATTCATAAACCTTTAAATTGTTTTATACTACAACTGGTTGATATATTATAAGCGTTCTAAGTGGTTTTATATATTTTTCTTCCCTGCTTCAAGGATTTTGTTATCTCTTCATGGTTTTTAAATCACATTGTGAAGTAAGCTATCAGTAAATTCAGCTTTGAACTCGATTGCACCAATAAGAACTTGATGTTCTTTAGATAGATTGAGGGGTTTACTCCCACAATATCATGAATATCTCTATATTACAACTGATTGGCATGTTATAAGCTTTCAAGATGGTTCTTAATTTTTCTTTTTTTGGCAGGTTTTGTCAACACGTCTTGGAAGGAAGCCCGAGGACATTATAAAATTAGATGCAAATGAAAATCCTTACGGTCCTCCCCCTGAGGTGAGATACACTTGTAAACACTTTGGTTATAGCGATTGACTACCACCTATGGATGTAGGGGAATTTCTTCTCTCCGAACCACGTAAATTTTGTATCTTTTTGTTTAATTTCTGTATGTGGGTGTGTGAGTTCGATGAATCTTGCTTCCGCTTCCACTATAACAATTGGTGTAACGGCCCAAACCCCACCACTAGCAGATATTGTCCTTTTTGAGCTTTCCCTTTCGGGCTTCCCCTCAAGGCTTTAAAATGCGTCTGCTAGAGAAAGGTTTCCACACTCTTATAAAATGCGTCTGCTAGAGAAAGGTTTCCACACCCTTATAAAGGGTGTTCCGATCTCCTCCCCAACTAATGTGGGATTGTAGGATGTCACAATTCACCTCCCTTTAGGGCCCAGCGTCCTCGCTGGCACTCGTTCTTTTCTCCAATCGATGTGAGACCCTGCCAAATTCACCCCTCTTGGGGACCTAGTGTCCTTGCTGGCACACCGCTTCGTGTCTACTGCCCTTCGGGGAAGAGCCTTCTCACTGGCATATTGCCCGGTGTTTGGCTCTGATACCATTTGTAACGGCCCAAGCCGACCGCTAGCAGATATTGTCCTCTTTGGGCTTTCCCTTTCAGGCTTCCCCTCAAAGGTTTAAAACGCGTCTACTAGAGAAAGGTTTCCACACCCTTATAAAGGGTGTTTCGTTCTTCTCCCCAACCAATGTGGGATTGTAGGATGTCACAACTGGGTATCAGTACAATTTGGCTGTGGCATTTAGGCACAACAAGTGGTATCAGAACTTTTTGATTGTGGCATTCTGCTACAACAATTGGATATCGAAGCATTTTTTGTTGTGGCATTATATGACACAAAAAGTGGTATCAAAACTTTGAAGGTTGTGTCATTTCGGCACAAGATTCCCGGCCCGTTTGTTGATATTAAATACAAAGAATCTTGGTTTACTGAATCTGTTTTTCAATTTTTTTTTTCAACTTTGTTTTGCATTATGTTGGACTATATTTTTGAGTTGTTTGTAGGTTCTTGAAGCCTTGGGAACAATGAAATTCCCAAACATCTATCCCGATCCTGAAAGTCGTCGATTGCGAGCAGCACTCGCCATAGATTCTGGTCTCGAATCAGATTATATTCTTGTGGGATGTGGTGCAGACGAGCTTATCGATCTGATTATGCGGTTAATACCGAATCATCTATGCCTCGTTTATGACTATTTAACTTTGATTTCTTACTTCCAAACATGTTTTTTTTTTTTTTCATTCCCTCAAATATTTTGTTGTAGATGTGTGTTGGATCCTGGTGATAAAATTGTAGACTGCCCTCCTACCTTCACAATGTATGAATTTGATGCTGCTGTCAATGGTGCTCTTGTGATTAAAGGTATTATCATAAGTTCTTCCTTTTAAGGAGCAATCTTTAAGGTTGTCAAAGTCATGATTTATAGCTCGTAATGGTCGGTCTGTCGGTTGAATCGACTTATCTGGATATGTTGTTTTCCTCATAGTTCTTGCAATATCTGTTGCCTATGGTGTTCTTGCAGTTCCAAGGAAGCCAGACTTTTCTTTGAATGTGGATCTCATAAAAGATGTTGTTGTGAAGGAAAAACCAAAGTGTATATTCCTCACGTCTCCTAATAATCCTGATGGGAGGTAATCTTGGTTTGTATCCCTATTTGTGATCTTGCACGTTGTTCGACCTAACTCGCGTATCACTCAATCGAGCTACATGATTGAGAACGATATGACAATCGGTTGTGCTCTTTTCACGCTTTATGTGAAAGCTATCCTTCCAGAGAATTAAGATTTAGGAGCTATTTTGTAACGGCCTAGGTCTACCGCTAACAGATATTGTCTTCTTTGAGCTTTTCCTTTCGAGCTTTCCCTCAAGGTTTTTGAAACGTATCTGCTAGGGAGAGGTTTCCACGCCTTTATAAAGGGTGTTTCGTTCTCTTCCCCAATCGATGTGGGATCTCACAATCCACCCCTTTCGAGGCCCAGCGTCCTCGCTGTCACTCGTTCCTTTCTCTAATCAATGTGGGACCCTCCAGTTCACCCCCCTTCGGGGCCCAAGGTCCTTGCTGGCACACCGCCTCATGTCCACCCCCTTCGGGGCTCAACTTTCTTGCTAGCACATCGTTCGATGTCTGGCTCTAATACCATTTATAACAGCCCAAACCCACCGCTAACAGATATTGTCTTCTTTGAACTTTCCCATTTGAGTTTTCCCTCAAGGTTTTTAAAATGCGTCTGCTAGAGAGAGGTTTCCACACCCTTATAAAGAGTGTTTCGTTCTCCTCCCCAATCGATGTGGGATCTCACAATCCACCCCTTTCGGGCTTAGCGTCCTTGCTGGCACTCGTTCCTTTCTCTAATCAATGTGGAACCCTCCAGTTCACCCCCCTTCGGGGCCTAGAGTCCTTTCTGGCACACCGCTTCATGTCCATCCCCTTCAAGGCTCAACTTTCTTGCTAGCACATCGTCCGGTGTCTGGCTCTGATACCATTTATAACAGCTCAAGCCCACCGCTAGCATATATTGTCCTCTTTGAGCTTTCCTTTTTGGGCTTTCCCTCAAGGTTTTTAAAACGCATCAGCTAGTGAGAGGTTTCTACACCCTTATAAAGGGTGTTTCGTTCTCCTCCCAACCGATGTGGGATCTCACAAACCACCCCCGGCGTCCTTGCTAGTGCTCGTTCCTTTCTCTAATTGATGTAGAACCCTCCAGTTCACCCCCCTTCAGGCCCAAGATCCTTTCTAGCACACCACCTCATGTCCATCCCCTTCGAGGCTCAACTTTCTTGCTAGCACATCGTCCGGTATTTGGCTTTGATACCATTTATAACAGCCCAAGCCCACCGCTAGCAGATATTGTCTTCTTTGGGCTTTCCCTCAAGGTTTTTTAAAACGCGTCTGCTAGAGAGAAGTTTTCACACCCTTATAAAGGGTGTTTGGTTCTCCTCCTCAACTGATGTGGGATCTCACAATCCACCTCTCGGCGTCCTCACTGATACTCGTTCCTTTCTCCAATCGATGTAGGACTCCCACCAAATCCACCTCTCTTTAAGGCCCAGCGTCCTTACTAGCACACTACCTCGTGTCTACCCCCTTCAAGTCTCAACCTCCTCACTAGCACATCACCCAGTGTCTAGCTCTGATACCAACTGTAACGACCCAACTTTTCTTTGTAACAGTCGTAACCACCATGTGTAAAAAAAAGTCGAATCATGACATATTTTCTTAATAAATTTAGCAAATTATTAGCAACGAAATTAGTTGTATATTATGTGAAAAATAGACCATTTTGCTTGATTCTTAAAACACGTTAAACTTTGTATTAATTCAGATTCCTATTTATTCCATTCTCATCATCTTAAGACTTACTTCTTACTTGTTTACAGTTTAATTAGTGATGAAGTTCTGTTGAAAATTCTTGAGCTCCCCATACTAGTTGTTCTAGATGAAGCATATATAGATTTTTCTTCAGTTGAATCAAAGATGCAGTGGGTGAAGAAATATGACAATCTGATTGTACTTAGAACTTTTAGCAAAAGAGCAGGTGTACCATCTTCTTCATTTTTCATGTCTTATTTTCTGAATGTATAGCTTTATTTTGAAACGTTTATGTGAGATCATCAAGATCTTTGCTTGTAAAACTGCAGGTTTAGCTGGACTTCGTGTCGGGTATGGAGCGTTTCCGTTGAGTATCATTGAATATCTCTGGCGAGCTAAGCAACCATATAATGTGTCTGTTGCTGCTGAAATTGCTGGGTGTGCAGCGTTGCAGAACCCTTCCTACTTAGAGGTTAACTTTCTCAATTAATGCTTGTTGGATGGATTCTTTTAGCTTCATTGTTACTCGGTAACCACGACGGATTGACTTAGTGATATTACATTGGTTGGGGAGGACAACGAAGCATTCTTTATAAGGGTGTGGAAACTTTCCCCTAGCAGCGTTTTAAAAACTTTGAGGGGAAGCCCGAAAAGGAAAGTCCAAAGAGGACAATATTTGCTAGCTGTGGGCTTGAGCTATTACAAATGGTATCAGAGCTAGACACCTGACGGTGTGCCAGTGAGGACGCTGGGCCTTGAAGAGGGGTGGACTGTGAGTTCCCACATTGATTGGAGAGAGTAACGAGTGCTAGCGAGGATGTTGGAGCCCAAAGGGGAGTGGATTGTGAGATCCCACATTGGTTGGATAGGAGAATGAAGCATTCTTTATAAGGGTGTGGAAAATTTTTCCTAGCGGATGTGTTTTAAAAACCTTGAGGGGAAACCCGAAAGGGAAAGCCCAAGAAGAACAATATCGGTTAGCGGTGAGCTTGGGTTATTACAAATGGTATCAGAGCCAGACACCAGGCAGTGTATTAGCAAGGACGCTGGGCCCTGAATAAAGGTGGATTGTGGGTTCCCACATCGATTGGAGAGAGAAACGAGTGCTAGTGAGGACGTTGGACCCAAAGGGGAGTGGATTGTGAGACCCCACATCAGTTGGATAGGGAATTAAGCATTCTTTATAAGGGTGTGGAAACCTCTCTATAGCAAACGCGTTTTAAAAACCTTGAGGGGAAGCCCAAAGAGGAACAATATCTGCTAGCGGTGGACTTGGCTGTTACAAATGGTATCAGAGCCAAACACCGGGCGAGGTGGTGTGCCAACAAGGACGTTGGGCCCCAAAGGGAGGTGAATTGTGAAACCCCACATCGGTTGGGGAGGAGAACGAAACATTCTTTATAAGGACGTGGAAACCTCTCCATAGCAAACACGTTTTAAAAACCTTAAGAAGAAGCTCGAAAGGGAAAGCCCAAAGAGGACAACATCCGCTAGCGGTGGTGGGCTTGGACTGTTACAGAAGTTATTACGTTAGATTAGATGAGATTCACGAAAATGGACGTGGATACTCACAATATTAAAAAAAAAAAAAAAAAAAAAAAAAAAAACGATAAATTAACCGTTAACAAGCTCGATCCATGTCTAATACGAGCTTTCTATCTGTTGCAGAAGGTAAAAAATGATTTGGTACAAGAACGTGAGAGGCTGTTCAATCTTCTAAAGGATGTGCCATTTTTAAATCCATATCCAAGTCACTCTAATTTCATCCTTTGCGAGGTGACTTCAGGAAAGGATGCAAAGAAATTGAAGGTATGACTCTCTGCACTCTTCATTCTTTTTATAAACATCATCATCCACTCCGGGACGTAAATTATTTTTCGCACACGTACCGACCGGATGATTTAAAATACATGAAAACGTGCTACAGACAATTTTAAAAATCGTGCTCGGGGTACCCTTTTTTAAATAATTTAAGATAAGAAAATGACATGAGCGGTGGTGTTCTAACAAAACCTAAAGTAATAGAATTAGTTCAATGTGGAAACGTCTTAAATAGTAAATTAAAACATAAAACTCTGAGTTGTCCCATGATCATGATCTGTTTCCACCCTGCTCGTCACTCTCATGCTATAGCCTTGTTCTTACCTAAAAATCATTTAAAAAACAGGGTGAGTATTAAAATACTGAGTAAGGTTCTCCTCGGTTGGGGTTAGATATGCAAATTATCATTTCAATCAAAATCAACGGACCTTGGTGGTTGATTACCCGTCACGTGTAATCTACTCACCTAAAATAGTTTTCAGTCATCACTCCTTAGTGACCATTAGTGGTTGGTTACCGATATACACAGTGTGTCATCCTTTCTACAAAAGTAATTTTCAACAATCACTCCTTAGTGACCATTGGTGGTTGGTTACCGATACACACAGTGTATAACCCTTGCAACAATCACCCATCTGACCAATAGTGACTGGTCATTCGAAACACATAGCATGCAGCAACCCTCTACATTAATTTAATTCAAAAATCATAACATGCACATATGGAGTCCCGAAAAAAATTGTTTTCATGATCAATAGAATTGGTGACAAACAACGAACATCCGTATAATAATCCGTATAACAGCATGCACATCCAACCGTATTTTATAAAAACAAAACGGTTTAGAACCTACATTCAAACATCTAACAAATCAATCTAAATTCTCACGACATAATGATTTAAACATAGCGATGCTTTAATATTTACCGTCGTCTTGGGTAAAGGTTGGGTCCTATTCCGTCTTTCTTCAAGAGTATCGAACTTTGTTTGTTGTAGCGTTGAACCTCCTAACTTGTTTGCTACTTTCTGAAAATGACTGCAAAATTTCAATGCAGGAGGACCTAGCAAAAATGGGGGTGATGATTCGTCACTACGATAAGAAAGAGTTAAAAGGCTATGTTCGTGTTACCGCCGGGAAGCCCGAACACACCGATGCTTTGATGGACTGCCTTCGACGTTTATCGTAATTGGTCCCATATTTTGGGAAGCTTTAGAATCCAAAGGGATTTAAGGTTAACCTTACTTTGATTAAATTATTTGTCACAGCTTCTGTGTTTAAAACATGACATTGATCATGTTGGTTTTTCTATTTGTAATCATTGAAGGAAAACCAGAACATGGGACATTGGTTCATGGGATTTTGCTAAAAACCTGACAAATGTTTGATCACACAGCAGATTTTGTCTTTTGCTCATTAAGGCTTCAAAATGATCTTATATCTCTTGAAATGTTGGAGGTCTCGGCTTCCGGATTGACATTTTGAGATCCCACATCATAAACATTTCGTATAGGTAGATTATTTCGAAAAAAAAAAAAATTGAACCACCGAAAAGGAAGGTGAACTGTATAGGTAATAATTTTTTTTTTCTTTTAACTATTTCTTAGTTATTTTATTCTTAGGAACACGCATTGATGTGGTTTCGGTTCATTCATGTATTCCTCATGTATTCGAGTTGTCACATGTTCACTAACTTCCACCTTTATTCATCTCCAAACCATGTCTTACTAGAGGAGGTAACGCTTTGATACCATTAGTAACAATTCATGTCCAACATTCTAAATCCATATTCGAGTCTTGTACATGGGTTACTACTGTGAAACATTCATAAGAAGAGTTCATCCGTGTTACTTTCATACACATAACCCTCCAGACTCAAGGGAAAAAAAAAAGTATAATTTTTCAAAATCCTTAACAGAATGAACTCGTCTCGAATCAATACTAAGAACCCTTTTCATCCAAGCAACGACGTTTGAATAACAACGTTTGATGGTGTATGGTGGTGCCTGAACGTGAAGATTAAACAGAAGGAGAGAGTACTGAGTTGTGAACCATGAGCTTATTGTATCTTTCATCTTCTTCTTCATTTTTTTTTTTTTTTTGGCATTGTTGCCAATAACGACACCTACTAAAGACAACCAAATACAAGATGATGATTGTGCAGTGATCGTGATCAACTAAGTTTTTGTCGACCTCAATTTGATAAGCCAAACAACCTTAAATCAACCATACTTAGGATAGATAGATATTAAGTCCTATAACTTGTTTACTACAATCATGTATAGAAAATTTGATTTCATAATACTTATACGACATTCAAAGTTAGCATCAAACTTATTTTGAGCGAAACGTAGTAACGGTAAATCTCTCAATTTCTCCCTTGATTTCGAAGAAGCGGCCCATCTCAGTTCGGTTTGTTTTGGGTAGCTCTGTTCAGTCCAAGCCTAATAACTCTTTTCCCAATAGCTCAATTCCTATTAAGAGTGTACTCAAGTTCTAAATTAAGAAATTTTGAAGTCACTCTAAGAAATTTTGAAGTAAATCAAATGGGAGTCCCAACCCAACCCAACCCAACCCAACTCTCCATTCACAAATTACAATAACATTGAACGATCTTACTTTTCATAATAGTGTAGAGCTACCACATTGTGAACTCTATTTTCATATTAGGTTGGTCGAGTTAACCAAACCCAACCAAACCCGGATGGTTTAAGTTGAGTAGTCTTGTTTTCATTTGTTTTGCATTAAATGACATAAACATGCATATGATAACAATAACAAGCACGGGTCTAAAATTTTGGAAAAGCCATGAGCCATGAGCCATGAGCCATAGCCAGAGCCATAGCCAGAGCCACCCACCTCAATCAACCCTATAGAATTAAAATTATTTAAATTTTCAACCAAACTCAAATCCATAGCATAGCAGAAGATGATCATCACGCAAGAACAGTGAAAAGAGAGAGTTTCAGATATAAAAGCAAAGCTGATATGGAAATATTATGAAACAAAGGCATTGCAATGTTAATGTCCACTAAGTTTCAGCATAATATATATAAAAGCCTTTGCATTCAAAATCCAGAAAGGTGTCTGTCTATCCAGAAAACAGAAGGATGATGAGAACCTGGATGCGGTGCGTTTGTTTAGTTTAGCCCATCGCATATTTCTGTGTCCAAGTTCGGGCGTTATGTTCGTACTTGGCTCTGTCGGTTTTGTACATGTGAGCTATCTCAGGCACCAGAGGATCGTCTGGATTCGGGTCTGTAAGCAGTGAGCATATGGACAACAACACCTGCACATAATTCTCTATACCTTCACTACAACAACTTATTGAAAGTTGGACAAATGTAGAAGAAGCAAGGTAGTAGTACCTTGGAAACTGTAAGAGCAGGGCTCCATTGCTCTTTCAAAATGTCAAGGCAGATACTTCCATTGTTGTTGATGTTCGGGTGATACACTTTGGTTTTAAACGAAACCTGCTCAAAACACAATATATCTCTCATTACTATCATATGGACGTTTCTTCCTGAGATTTGATTCACTTTTTCGCAAGGTTACAAAGAAAGAAATCCTGATTCGGAGATGAATAACATATCTTGGTCAATGAGTTAACATCGAAGCATGTAAGAACAAGTAAAGGGACTCTGTAAGAATGGCTTAAAGCTAAGCTCCCTACCCACCTCCTAGATATTAACATCTTATGTATTTTGTAGCAAGAACTTGATGTAAGGTTGTCAGTTGCGATACGAGAATTGTGTATAAACGAGCCAGATCCTCATAGATAACAATGTAATAATGTACAGAGCCAGAAAAAATTTTTGAAGTACTTGAGGATAACATTTTTTTTTTTTTCAGGCATCAGTATCAATGGAATAAAAATTTGTTATTTTGGTGCCATAAACCAAGAGCCATTGCACAGCATCACGAACACGTTCCCATGGAGAAAATACTATACAGTCATGAGGGAAAGAAAATAAAAGCAGAGTGCACAAGAAAGGTATTGATACCTTAGGTGGCTTAAAGGGATAATCTGGTGGAAAGTGAATGTTCACTGAAAATATACCCCCAGAATAAGGACTGTCTGCTGGACCCATAATTGTTGCTTGCCAGTGGAACATGTCTTGACCAACAGGACCTGAAAATAATGTAATCAAAAGAAAATGCTCAATGGAGAATGCTGGGAATGAAGTGTCTCATAAGTTACGGATTTAGATGAGCCATCCAAAAAATACAATCCTATATTACAATATTCATGAACCCACATCACCTTACAATATCAGAACCATGTAAAAATCCAAAAAAGACATCAGGACATGGCATAAGTCCACGACTGTAATCAAAAGAACTTCCCAAACATAGGCAAAGCCATTATTCATATATGAATTAGCATTACTACTAATCATGGCCCAATAAAAAAGCCTAGAAAACACCTAAGATTAATATCTAGCAACATCTTATAGAAATATGAAACTATTGTGTTAACATCATGAAGAAATCTTCTCATTGGGAATACTAGGCTGTATTTTGAAAGGCCAAATTAATAAAAAAAAACCCCTGAACTTTGCACTTTATCTCAAAAATACCCTTTTGACTTCTAAAAGTTTCAATAATACCCTTAAAATAAAAAATTAAAAAAAAAAAAAATCTCAATAGTACTCTTAAATTTTCAAAAAAAGTTTTAAAAATGACCTTAAACTTTCAAAATAGTTTAAAAAGATATCCTTACCGTTAGTTTTGAACGGAAACCATTAATACTTTGTTACAAAATTACCCCTAAACTCTGTAAAATGTTTCAAAAATACCCTGAACTTTCAAATGTTTCATTAATACTCTTCTTTAAAAACTTAGAAAATACCCTTTTGAATGTATAATAAATTTCAACACCCAAATAGACAATTTAACTCTTTTTCTAAAACTTCATGAGTACTAATAATACTAACAATTCTGTCTATATATTAATCGTAAGGATATTTTTAAAAAAATTTTAAAAAAATTTAAGGGTATTTTTTAAGTTTTTAAAAAAGTTCTAAGTGTATTAATGAAAATTTAAAAGTTGAAAAATACTTATGAAACAATTTTCAAAGTTCAAGGTACTTTTAAAACAAAATACTAACGGCTTCCATTCAAAACTAATTATAAGGGAATATTTTAAACTTTTTTGAAAGTTCAAGAGTACAATTGAAACTTTTGAAAGTTAAAAGAGTAATTATGGGATAAAATACAAAATTTAGGAGTATTTTTATTAGTTTAACCTATTTTAACATTAAAGAGAATACCCAAAAGCATGAATAAGAGTAACAAAAAGGATAGTTTCAAATTAACTCATCATAGCCCCAAATGAAATGATTTTGAAATCAAAATTAGAAAAAGATTGGTTGTTCAATACATACCAGCACTGCAAGAAACTGGAGGGTCCTTTTGCAAATCTCTCAACTCCTTGGCAATACGTTTGGAAGCCATTGCACCTTGTAAAGCAGGGTAGAGGCCTCTGACTACTGAACAAGATGTCTTCAAAAAGAAGAAGAAAACTAAACAACGTATGATAATAACTCAAACATGAAAACAGCGCTAAAACTAAAATACCAAAATAAAGAACAAAAGAAAAGGAAACGCCAAGAACATCAATTAAATAAGACAATGATTAAATGCATGTATTGGGATGCATACGCCCTTGAAACTCTGTTGATCATTTAAGTGGGTACATGCTCACCAGTTGAAAGCATTAACACGCCATTTGTACTGAATAAATTATTTCATCACCATTCTTGATTACCAACAATAACATGAGAAACAGAAAATCAAGACTTGGATATGCATAAAGTTTGATTTCAGCTAAAGAATCACAATCAGAGCAAAGAAATTATTATTATTATTATTACCAGAGAACTTGGCTTGTCAGTACTAACAGAAATTTGCTTTATGATGTCAGTATCATCCACTAAACAAATATTCATAACAGGATGATCAAAAGGAGCTAACATATAGAAGACAGATGAAATCATCAAAAGAACAAAAGAGATAGACAAGCAAGCATGATCAAAAGGAGCCTCCAGCCTAGTAATTGGTACCATTGCAAGTCACAAAACATGTATTGATTGCAAAAAGACTCCAGAATAGTGATATAATATAATCTTAAAGAGTTAACTCGATGATCAGGAAGCATACAACAAAAACAACGATTTGGACTAAAACTCAAAATTGTTAAAGGAAAAACACACAAATTCCCAAAACTCGATGATCAGGAGAATAAAAGAACGATCGCAAAACCCTAGAATGAAAAGCAAAAGGAGAAGAAAGCGGCATCAAAATCAGAGCAAAATCAACAAAATCCATGAAGCAGAAGGTGGGGAAAACAGAGAAAAAAAGGAAGAATTGAGAGAATTTGGTTACCTTTGGGAGATGAATCCGTAGGGTTTTGAAAAGCGATCGGAAGAGAAGAATCGGGGGTGTGGAAGAAGAGAAGAGAAGCGAAGCGTGTTTATATAAAGAATCTTGGCGACCCTCCAACCCTGCCTAGAGCTGTATTTCTTGCATGCACACGGTTTCCGCTTCGGAAATTGTTCAAAAAAGTTTATTCTTTTTGTTTGCTTTTATATCATTTCGTTTCATGCATCTCTCTTGGGCTGGGCTTTATTTATATATATATATATGGAACCTTACGGCAGCAGACGGGCCCTAGTTTTGAGTGGTAAGCGGTTTAGCGGGATGAGCCGCCTTGTTTTGCGAAAGAGATCGGGGGACAAGTTCCCCCGAGCCTCCTCTAGTAGAGACGAGACTCAATTGAGATCGAGAGAGATCCCCTCTTCGGATTCTTAGGAATGCACAGATTCGCTTTCTGAATCTGAATCGCGAAATGGAAATGGTAGAGGCGGCTCGTATGCTATATATATATATATATATATATATATATATATATATTCTCTAATACGAGTGTGGACATAACCAATTCAAGGACAGGGGCTTACCTTGAAGCAACTTCCAATGTCGTACCTTTTATCTCCCCTGCTCACTCTTTTTTCATTCGGAACCCAGCTTCACCACTCTATCTCACTATGGCCACCCTAATAGAGAAGATTACTGGGTCACTCTCCGTTCACTCCGGTTGCCCTCTACGGATGTCAGGGTTAACCCAATTGTACGGTTCAACTACTTTAGTAATCAGGGTGATGTGGAGCGGTGTGTGAATGGCACCTGCAAGATCGGTGATGTACTGAAGAGCCATTCCATGGAGGATTTCCAATTCAAGGAATGGTTTGAAGGCCGAGATTGAAGATACGTGGGGCCTGCATTGTCAATTGATCAATCAAATGATCGGCTTATGGGAGAATTTTGCTGTATATATACCCTTAAACAGTGATTTGAAGATGTAATTTCTCCGTCCTATGTATTCTCAATACTGTATATAATTAAAGTTATCAATATAATTCTCGAGCTCATATTTCTTTTTGCATTTTCTCTTCTCCCGTGTTTTTTGTTCATCTGAATCGAGCGTGTTGTTGTGTGATCCTACACATTTACTTCTATAGTATGTTGCTTGCGAATGCGTATACCATAATATTAAACGTGCTTCATTTCTTCTATTGATTTTTGGTACTGTGGGCGTGCATTAACTCATAGTCATGTTTAGGGGTACGTATACGAGTCAACAGAGTAGGTCATGCACGCATGTGTGAACTGTGTGTAGAGAAATATTATGCATCCTGTTGCATGTGATTGCATTTTTCAATCTCAAACGTGTGGTCACTTACGGATTATTTTAAATACTCAGCTATGACTATCATTTTTTCAGGTAAAGATAAGAGTCTCGGGTAACGATGACAACATCATGGTATCATTTTTATCTGTTTTTTTTTCTTTTATTTCAATTATGTTTTTACCATGTTTGCAAGGTTTACGAACCGTTGTGTTTATGACTTTTGTTTTTATATGACAACAAACTTCCATAATTTTCACCATAATTGACGACGGTAACCTTTCCAATTGTGATATAATAGCTAAGAAATATAATTAAATATGAAAAACAATTAGAATCAAAGGCGGTAAAAGCTCATTCGCTCCCCTAGCTTTCGTCTCTCAGTGTTAGTAGCGGCCCAGCAGAGTGCTTTCGTCGTTGGTGTTCTTTCCGATCTTTACGCATTTCACTGCTCCATCGAAAATTCCCTTTGCCCCTACTGTACTCCAGTTTGGTAGTTTCCACTGTCTGTCTAGGGTTGAGCCCTGGGATTTGACGGCCGACTTAAAAAGCTAACTACAAACCAAATAAGAAGCCCAAAGTTTCAAAAGTACCATGCCAGAGTGGTACATTTGGTATGACCCGAGTCTAGGACAGTTGGATAAACTAGAGAATAGGTATACTTGTTGACGGCATGTTGATTTAATCCTCGCTTGATGTACTAGATTATATATCTACTGCTTGTATATTATCATGCTGAATCGAAGGATGGAAATTTGTGTATCTGTGCAGCTTGATGGATGATATTGCCTCGTTGAGTATGTGTGATTGTATGCATAATTGATTGTACGTTAACTTCAGTGGATTGAATGTGTGGTTCTCCCGATAGAGAATAATTAATAGAATTGGTTTAAAACTACGATGAAAGTGTCAGTTTGGCTAGACTTTGACCTAGGATGGAATGCTTCCAGTAGTCCGAGCATAGTAGAATGGTGAGAGATGATCAGAGAGTGAGACCCCTATTGCTCCTGACCGATCCAAACTCAGAGAGTCGAAACTGAGAAACCTGGAGCATGAATCCATGTCGACATTGTCAATCCACCCTTAGACCTAGAAGATCACTATGACAACCTTAGAGAAAAATAAAGGAGTTTTCACATCCCTTTCCGCTCTGGTATGGTACCGTTGAGCTGGGTGTGAAGTTGGTTAGGTATGTGTGACTTGAGAGTTTGTCTAGACTACCCTACATGACGGATCCGTCCTGCATTAGAATGTTGATCGTGCGGGTAGTTAATAGAGTTGGCACGTACAAGGGGTAGCGCCCCGATCTTGGGCGACTCCATGGCCTATGGGATTGGTTTGCCAACTACCTCCCATGGATCCTAAAGAAAGTTTGTGGTCTCCTGTTAGGTCAAGTATGGGATGAGAGCCTACAAGTAGCTTGCTTATTGGCTACATTTATATACTCACGCTGTTCCCCCTTTCTTTCAAGTGTTCACAGGTTGTCGGTCGAGGTGGGAGCTTCCTTCTGATCAGAAGCCCAGATCAACACTCAGAAACTATTCCCTCTGTGATCGCACAACTTTAGAACGGCTAACTCTAAGCGTATCATAAAACTTATAACACACCCTGATCATGATACTTGATAAAAAGACGCTAAAGTGAGCACATATCATATTAAACTCTTAGACCCTTTAGACTTGTATACATAAATTGTGGGGCTAATCATGGAGGGTATTTTAGTCATTTCTCTTAAGCCTTAACTTATACCCGTAACTTGGTTAGGTCCTAAACTTGATTCGAACTTCTTGAAATCTTAGGTAAACCTTTATGTCCTTAGACATAGGTCTTTCTTAAAATCTTGATTTAGAGTGTTTGAACCTTGAAATGTCTTAAACGAATTTTAGGGGTATTATGGTCATTTTCCACCATAAACTTGGTTCGAGCTTCAAACATGATCCAATGGTTCTAAGACTTTAAATAGTCCTTAAACACCATGAAATAAGGCCTCTTATAAAGCTTGAAAGTCCTTAAACACCATGAAATAAGGCCTCTTATAAAGCTTCATGATATTTATAGGTCAACTGGGTCACGAATAGAAGGTAGTTTACCATAGGGGCATTATGGTCATTTTACATCATTACTTGGTTTAGTTACTTAACCTTATCCAATGACTACCAAATTTCATTATATAACTTTAATATGTCATGTTATGCATAATATTAAAATTTCATGAGCAACGGAGTTCATTTAGTGAGTTATTCTAACATTACTCCATTTCCAAGCGAAATACACGGTTTAGGTCTTTAATTAACGATTCTTTGTTTATTTATTCCATATTCTTTTAAATATGGCTTAACATAAGGTTAATATTGAAATCCAAATGATTTCTACGAGTATTTTTTAAGAAAAGTCCAGTTTGGCTACTTACCTCTTAGTCGATGTTTGGGGCCTCGACTCTCAAGTTTTCGGTATCCGATTTTTTCCAATTTTTCTTTGATATCTTTTTAAAGGAGTTTAGTTTTTGAAACCCTCGAGAATTTTATGAAAACCACTTTGGAAAAGGGGTTAATTTTTAGAAAAACTGAGAGGTCTAAAACGAGTGAAATGCCCCTAATTTTCTTAACCTAACAGTGACGTCACCCTTACGTGCATAAGTCATAATGTGAAAATTCATATTAAATAACTTTGAAAACATTTAACAAATAAGACCATAAATTTAAATGCAAACGTTTATCTTCTCAAATAAAACTCAAACAAAATATCTAGTGCCCTATTATGCCTCCGTTTCATCTTCCATGGTCTTCACAGCAACCATCATCAACTGTGCACGGGAGCCTTGCCTTTACCTGAAAAAATTATGGTAGCACGTGGCTTGAGTATTTTATGAAATACTCAGTAAGTCACCCCATTGTTGGGGTTATATATGCAAAGCACATGCAAAACATGAGTGGGACTTAGCTTTTATAAACTATACATAGCCTTAGGCTCTTTTCAGATTCGGGCAGTGTTGGATGTGTGGTACTTCTTCACACACAACCCATATACGTGTACATGGGCCCACCAGACGGGCTTGTATACGTACCCCTGGGCTTGGCCTTTTCGGGCATAACGTATTGCATGTATGCGTCCGTACTATCATAAAAGAAAAGACCCGCATGATATCATGACGAACATAAATATCGAACGTATGCGTCCGTACTATCATAACATAAAGGGCAAGTATCCCGATGCACATGACATACAAACATGCATGAGATCTCATGATTTACATTACATGACATAATACTTAATACGTTTTATTTTCTTTATGCATTTCATGACATACTCAATTATGCAACGTGTATGCATGACAACATTCGTCAATCCATCACATTCATGACTTACATAACATTCATAGCATTTCAACTCTTTTCATGGAAACAGTGTAACGGATTGCATGCATACGTAGTAAACATTTCATAACAATACATAATATAACATTTCACAAATGTTATGGTGCATGCATAAGCCACAGGGCATGCACCATCATGCATCATAAAATAGACTAACACCAACAGTAAGGTCACTTAGCTCATTCGCCTTGCCCGAAGTTTACTCACGATAAGATATTCACCTGGTTGCTACAACTCCAATGCTTAACTATTTCCTATAAAAACCACTTAACATGCTTAGGGCCTATTCATAACTTAACCAAGCTAAACCTCATGTTTAATTACTGAAGTAAGCTCCTAAAGTAATATGATTTGGTAAATAAGTGTCAAAAAGGTAAAAAACCTAGAATTTGGTATATTACACGTGTATCGAGCTGTGAGAAAAGAAAGAGTTGAGTTGACATTACGTACACGTGCGAGCCAAGCCGCGTCTGTGCACACATGCGAAGTCGAAGATGCGCGTTTCCTCTGGGTGCGGATCGTGTATCCGTTAGGCTGTCACCTCCACTTGGTCCGAAAAAGCTGTGAGCTAGATCATCTAGCCGCGTGCACTAGACCAACGCTTTCAATCGGTCATATACAGAAGGTCGTGGGCTGGACAGTGGGCAGATTGAGTTTTTGGTTGTGAGTTGGGTTGGTATGTGCGCTGAAACCCGATCCGAACCGAAAACTCTTCTTCCTTACTCGAAAACCACGAAAATCCTAAATCGTACTCTACTGGTTTCGATGAAATACGCAACGATTTCGATGAAACCCAATGCCCTTACGTTCATTTAATATTATTATTACTTTTCAGAAACTCGTATCACTACAACTAGGCTCGTCGTCGTCATCTTCCTTTATAAGGAAGAAGACACGCAAGGTCATGGTCGTCGTTACCTGAAAATCCGTCTCTCCAGCTCATTGTAGAGCGTTTCTCCCCTCAATTTCTTCATAAAACTTGGAGATGGTATATCAAGAAAGAGTAAACACACTGAGATTTCTTATTGATTGGTAACCCTCTAGAGTCTCATCATAGTATTATCATAATTATGGGTCGGGAATAATAAATTAATACCAAAGACTAGTCTGTAGTATCTCTTTCATTTATATATCATATACAAAATTGCATAGAAAGTGACGAGTACATAACATGGTCATATTGCAAGGATTGTAGGAAAATTTCGGGCCATCAGGTCCTATTGTTCAGGCAACGACGTTCACCAATCAGTGGTCAGTTGATGACAATTTGTCACGTCGAAATATAAATATAATTTATTTTTTTTTTAGATATTAGATAAAATATTTCATTTTTCAAAATTGTCTTATTTAATGGATTTTAAAATAATTTTCTTTTAATTTAATTTGTATTTTCTTATTTCTGTGTACGCTGAGTCAGCATTTTAATTTTCTTTTATAAAAAAATTATTTTTATTTATTATTATCATTTTTTGTTTTTTTCTTTTAACCATTCTTTCCCAGATTCTGTTATTTTATCTAAACCCTATCTCTCCTTTAGCCGCTGCACCCGCGCCCCGCCGTTCGCCGTTCCTGCCCAGCACCGCCTCATCGACTGCCGCCACACGCTGCACTCTTAGCCGTCGCAATCTCAGTTGTCCCTCTCGGTGCATCCTCCTCCATCCGGCCGTGGCCGATTAGCTGCTGTCTATAACGCTGGCATCGTTTCTACACTTCTCATAATTGTCGGTTCTTTTCCCTCTCTCCCTCATTATATTTTCAGAGATTTGTCTTTTTTGTTACGAAAATGATCTTTAATTGTTGCAGTGAAGACCTGACTCTTGCCGCCGATAGAGTTAGTTAGTTCGTCATGGCGGATGTGATGCTGATGAAAGATATTGAGGAAACGGCTGATCGGCTTGGGATAGATCTCGCCCAAGTTGATTTTGACGCCATTCGTCTCCCTCCCGGCGAGGATTTCGGAATCATTAGGTCAAAACTTTTTTTACTTTTATCGTTTGATATTGTGTATCTTAATTTTCATTTTCCGAGTTTCCTTAGGGCATTTGAAATCTTTTCTTTGATTGTAAGTTTGATGGATTTATTACTTTGTTTTCTGTCTTTCCATGCAATTGCTCAAATTCCTTCGTTGTCTGCAATGATGTATAGTGATGATGAAGAGGTTCTACAAGAGGAGAGTCTAGAGTTTGATTCTGGGTTCGGAAACATTATAGTTGTTGACAATCTTCCGGTTGTTCCTCCGGAGAAGTTTGAGAAGCTCGAAGGTGTTGTTCGTAAAATTTTTGGACAGATTGGAGTTATTAAGGATGATGGCCTGTGGATGCCTGTTGATCCTTCTACACAAAAAACTTTAGGGTACTGCTTTATTGAGTATGGCACTCCACAGGTACTTTCTCATTTTCAAACACGCCCTTTTCTGTCTCTGCTAATTTTACTCCCGAAACTTCATAGATTTATCGTATCGAAATATATGCTAAAGAACGCCATCGAGAACCAATGTCCAATATTATAAATCCTGTTTAAGATTGAAGAAAGTCTCCTATCTTCGCCACCTTTTTTGCTGGCATTCGATGATGTCCAATAGAGCTACAGATACTTGCAACCTCATTATACTTCTTTCTGGCTGGTACTTATCTCTAGTTTCTTTGGATGGAACTGGCAGTACTTTCAACCACCTCCTACCATCGCCTTATCTCTCATTTAGAGATGAATATTTCTATACCAGATGTTGTTTGATGCTATGAATAAATTTACTTGTTTGGCCTAACTTGTTACGTCTCTTTCCTAATCTCTCATTGTCTTGGGTTATTAGAATTATTTTGACATAGCATTTAGTGGTAATATACTCTGTTGGAATGTTCTTGAAATATAAACCTTGTAGCGTTCAGTAAGTCGACTATAAGATAGTTTGATATTTTGAATTTCCACTAGACATGCATTTCATGCGGGAATATGTTTACCTTCATGGAATTCTGTTCCTATATGTTCTGTTTCTATCATTTTGCCTGTAAGTTAATTTTTTTTTTTTTTACTATAGATATTTTCGATTGTGCTTCCAGGTTTTCTGTTGTGATTTTTTTGTATTTAATCTTTAATTCTCTTGTGTGTACTACTGTAGTTCTGCTCCATGATTGAGTATCTCATTTAATTTCAGTCATATTGTAGGAGGCTGAGCTTGCCAAAGAGAAGACTGATGGGTACAAGCTGGATAGAGCACATATTTTCACTGTTAACATGTTTGAGGACTTTGATAGATTTATGAAAGTCCCAGATGAGTGGGCTCCTCCTGAAATCAACCCATATACTCCTGGGGTAAACTATCTGCAATGTTACTTTATTTTTCATCCCCACTGCTTCCTGTGATACATTTTCTCGAGGAAAGATGGGGGTTTTGTGGATCAATGTGAAGGTGGTTAGCTGAACATTAGAATGTATATGGGGAAAAAAGATCCATGGGAGGATATGTGATTTTACAGATCAAATTGTGCTGTCATGGAAGCATGATGCTATTTACTTTTGAACATTTCAGGAGAATCTTCAACAGTGGCTTACTGATGAAAAAGCACGGGATCAGTTTGTTATTCGTTCTGGTTCTGACACTGAGGTTTTCTGGAATGATGCTAGACATTTGAAGCCTGAGCCTGTCTACAAGCGTCCAGTGAGTATCCTTTAGTCTTTCTCGAGTGTTGACCTTGTTTTTCTAACTAAAGTTACTACTGTCTCCTGGTTCGATTGTTTGGTTGATGTTGGTATACATAGTATTAATAGCACTTAGGTATCTTTGCTCTTGGGTTGATAACCCTAGCTTAATCAAATATTTTTCTGTTACAGTTCTGGACTGAGAGTTTTGTGCAGTGGTCCTCGTTGGGGACTTACCTAGCGACAATTCACCGACAGGGTGCTGCAGTTTGGGGTGGAGCAAGTACCTTCAACCGTCTGATGCGCTTTGCCCATCAACAGGTACCCTATGCTTTTTTCACTCCACACCTGACAGTGCTTGCCAACGCTCGAATGGCCTTAATCTTTTAATATATTAAATGCAGGTTAAGTTAATTGATTTTTCTCCTGGTGAAAAATATCTGGTAACATACAGCAGCCATGAGCCCAGCAATCCTCGTGATGCAAATGTGAGTTTTTTTTCTTCTTATTCCTAGTTTTTAATTTTAATTGAATAACTTCAATAGCTTTGCATCATTGCTGATTATATGTTCTTTCAGAGGATTGTGATCAATATTTTTGATGTGAGAACTGGAAAAGTAATGAGAGATTTCAAGGGAAGTCCTGATGATTTTTCCACTGGAGGAACTGGTGGTGTTGCCGGCTTATCTTGGCCTGTTTTTAGGTATTTATATCTTTGATGGATATGCCTTGTCTCTGTTCCTTTCTGGCTTGTCAAGTTGGTCGGAATATTTTTTTCTTGCTGATGATATAAATGTTATTGTTGTTTTTGCAGGTGGGGTGGTGGGAAAGAAGATAAATACTTTGCCAGGATTGGGAAGAATGTGATTTCAGTCTATGAAACTGAGACTTTCTCTCTTATCGACAAAAAGTCTTTGAAGGTCGAAAATGTTATGGATTTTTGCTGGTCCCCTACAGATCCCATTATTGCACTGTTTGTTCCTGAGCTAGGTGGTGGGAACCAACCGGCTAGGGTGAGTAACTTCTATGCTGAATGTGTTGCTATTCTTTTGATCTGTGAATTTAAATGTTTTCAATGGGCTTCTTTCGTTTCCTAGGTGAGTCTTGTCCAAATCCCGAGCAAGGAGGAGTTGAGACAGAAAAATCTTTTCAGTGTTAGTGATTGCAAAATGTACTGGCAAAGCAATGGGGATTATCTTGCTGTCAAGGTTGATAGATATACGAAGACAAAGAAAAGCACGTACACAGGGTTCGAGCTATTCCGCATAAAGGAGCGGGATATTCCTATTGAAGTGTTGGAGCTTGAGAATAAGAACGATAAGATCATTGCATTTGCCTGGGAGCCAAAGGGGCATAGGTTTGCAGTCATTCATGGTGACAACCCAAGGCCAGATATTAGCTTTTACTCGATGCGAAGCACTCACAACAGTGGCCGAGTGTCGAAACTTACAACTCTCAAAGGCAAGCAGGCCAATGCTCTTTTCTGGTCACCTGCTGGAAGATTCATTCTTCTTGCTGGCTTGAAAGGTTTCAACGGGCAGTTGGAGTTCTACAACGTCGATGAGCTGGAGACGATGGCAACTGCAGAGCATTTCATGGCTACTGATATTGAATGGGATCCTACTGGAAGGTAATTCAGAGGGCATCCATATTTGTACGTTGTTATAAGATTGGATCAGAATGATTTCCCTTGTGGTTACGACAGCTGAGTCGGTCTCGTTGTTTGCATCTGTACAGGTACGTTGCAACTGCTGTAACTTCAGTCCACGAGATGGAAAACGGTTTCAACATATGGTCCTTTAATGGAAAGCTCCTCTATCGAATCTTGAAGGATCACTTCTTTCAGGTAACTTATCGATTATATTCTGCAAATCATATGTTTTTGTTTATGGTCCTGTGGGTTTATATGTAATAATCGTTCATGAATTTGTATGCATGCAAAAACTAGATTGATCAAGTTTCTTTATCTTAATGAACTCTTTGGTCGTCGTTAAATTTCTAATTTTTCGAATGGCAGTTCGCATGGCGACCAAGGCCACCATCCTTCTTGACCCCGGAGAAAGAGGAAGAGATAGCTAAGAATTTGAAGAAGTACAGTAAGAAGTACGAGGCTGAAGATCAGGACGTATCTATGCTACTGAGCGAGCAGGAGCGCGAGAAACGAAGAATGTTGAAGGAGGAGTGGGAGAAGTGGTTGAATGAATGGAAGAGATTGCACGAAGAAGAGAAGCTGTTGCGACAGAAGCTTCGGGATGGTGAAGCCAGTGATGAAGAAGAGGAATACGAAGCCAAAGAGGTCGAAGTCGAAGAGATTTTGGACGTGACGGAGGAAGTTTTGTCGGATGATTTTGATCAGGAATGAGGTTGTTGACCCAAACAACCTTATTGCAGGCATGAAATTAGGTACCTTCTTCCTGCCTTGGACCTCACCAATTACTCAAAATGCAATTTGGGAATGTCCTTAAAAGTTTTAAGTTTTGTTTTGGATGCCTTATTTGTTTGTTATGATATTATCTCACGTCAGTAACTCAGTTATATAATGTATTTTTTATTCTCTTTTAGCCATTTTTAGCTCAAAATTAAGCTCTTCAACCCCAAACGCCCTGCATCGACACGGGATGTATTATCGTCACGGTGCTGCAACCATCGACGGGATGTATTCTTTTGAAAAGGATTTGGGGCATAGATATCTCTTTGGTTGATATGTTCTTATGAGGTATAGTATCGAGATAAGAATTGAGATGTTTCTGGTTGGGTGATTTGAGCATAGGAATTTATCAAAAAGTAGCAATGAAAAGTGGTAGTGTACTTGAAAGCACTTTTGCTCATTTTCAGCTTCTCATGGACGCCAAGTGGAATAAGACATCTCTTCGTTTGGCCTAAGCTATGAGAATCGAATGTTCCAAATCATTCATTTCTAAAAGATTTTGAATTAGGTGTGGTTGAAAGACTCGAGAACTCGATTAATTTGGACTATTCCAGTTGGGTTGGGTTAAATTATTTTTTCGATTTGGATTGGATAGATTTTTTTTTGAAAATTGAAAATTTTGGGTCGGTATGCGGGATATATATATATATATATATATATATATATATATATATATATATATATATATATATATATATATATATATATATATATATATTTTGTTAGATTAAACCAACCAATTGGAAAATAGGGCTAACGAAAATTAATAACATTTAACGTTTGTAATTGAAATATTTATGAGATTTTAGTTATTAGTCTAATGGGTATATATGAATTTTTTTTTAAATAATTTTTAAAAAAAAGAATAACCCGACATCTCACTCCAATCCAACCCATGTACACTCTCATGCATCATTTGAGGATTTACGTCTAAACATAATACAATGTCTCACTCAAATATGACATGGGTTCCGAATATCAACATTGAGTACTACCGAGAGATAAATATTACGAGGGGAGAGAGTTGAATTGTTGTTGACAAGCCTCTTTGGTATGTTCTATTACGAGCCTCTTTGGTATGTTCTAACCGAAACTTTCTTTACAAGATCTTCCTATGATTCTAACACCTTTAGTTTGGTTTGTGGGAGCGTCTTGAAAGAATAAACAACAAGAATTGCTCATATATGACTCTATGACTAAACCCTAATGTCTATTCTATTGAAATCGTATTAAAAAAAATATATCTCAATATATATTTAATCAATTTGAATCTTATTTTATTCTTGTGCTGCCGTGATGCAATAATTTAGGCGGATAATTTACTTTTGAGTAAATTTTAACCTTAATTTTTATGAACTTCAAGTTATTTTTCTCTAAGTAGTTTGATCATCACTAGAGATAGTTTGTTTTTTTACTCATAATCTCAAATTAATTAATTTTATTTAATTAATTCATTAGTATTTTGATGATAATAAATATTCACTTAATTACTAAAATTACAGTGTTTTGAAGTGTCTACCGTGCATAACTTGGAATAACAATTTCAACTGGTTTGAATCACTCAAATTAGAGCTAAAACGAAAAGCTATTAAGTTGAAGAAGCTACGAGTGAAACAAAGTTAGTAGTGTGATATCTCACATTTGTTGGGGAGGAGAACAAAACACCTTTTACAAGGGTGTGGAAACCTTTACCTAACAGACACGTTTTAACAATCTTAAGGGGAAGTTTGAAAGGGAAAACCCAAACAGAACAACGAACTTGAACTGTTACAAGTAGAAAATGCTTGACAAGATGACGTGGTGGCTCAGCTTCATTATTTTCAATTTTCATTCTTTCATCGTATACTCAGACAGATACAGATACAAATATATATTTTGAATCACAAATATAACTTTGTGAGTACTCAAATTTGTATATATACTCATTAATAGAGTTGAGCTCGAGTGAGCGCTTCACTTGAATGGGTTGTGAGGCTGACAACGATACGTAACGAGCCAAAGTGGATAATATCTACTAGCGGTGGGTTTTAGCTGTTATTTGACCCGTTATGTCGTCAACCTCATAGTTTTAAAACGTTTCGTTTACATCTCGAATCAATGTGGGATCTCACAATCCACTCCCTTTAGGGCTCCACCAATGTTTTAAAACGCTCCATTCCCATCTTTCAACCAATGTGGGATCATACAACGACGTCTCTAATCTAGATAAGAAAATTAGGGACGTTACAATAACATAGTACGACTTATCATAACATGACATAACAATCATAATTATGAAACGTGCAAAAGCCACAAGACATGCGTCATCATACATAATACAATTCATCCAATCAAACCAACAATAGAATCACTTACTTGTTTAGCTTAAGCCGGAGTTGCTGAATACGCTTGGTACTAGCTTAAAATGGTCAAATCCATCATCTTGATGATATTAGTTAAAACAAAACAACTACAAAGATCGGTCACCTTGTAGTCCAAATGAAATATCTCGATATATCTGTTCTATCTCCGTTTCATATTTAGTCAGTGAATATAGAATATGGTATTCGTTTATGGTGAAAAGAGTTGAAAGGAAGTTGTTAATGATAGATTACCGAGAGATACAGGTAAGAGAAATTTCGATTCGAGATTTAATAGTTGGTCTATTCTTAGTCCGAGTAAAGCCCATCTTGTTGCTATATGTTTTAGCTAATGTAATAACGATACTACAAAATGGTCTCTTCTAATAGACAATTATTCCTTTGCCAATGTGACCTACAGATCTGTTCGGTATTCTGTAATCAATTCTCTCTACGATTGGGGAAAAATCTTAAAATAAACTATTGAAAATTCAATTTGAATACGAGTGTTCATATAATGGAAAGCACCTATGGCCTAATGGATAAGGCGTCTGACTTCTAATCAGGCGATTGTGGGTTCGAGTCCCACTAGGTGTGTATTAGTATTAGTTTTTATATCTAAAGTTAGAGGATTTGAATTTGAGCTGTTGGATTGTTCTTTTTTTAATTATTATGGCTAAATTAGAGAGGGGAACAAATCATTTCTTAAAAAGGTGTAGCCTCTTCTTAGTAGAGACGTTTTAAAATTGTGAGGCTGACAACGATACGTAACGGGCAAAAATGGATAGTAAGTTGGTGTGAGATTTCATGTCGATTGAGAGGGGAACAGATCATTTCTTAAAAGGGTGTAGCCTCTTCTTAGTAGAGACGTTTTAAAATTGTGAGGCTGACGCCAATACATAACGGGCCAAAGTGGACAATATCTACTAGTGGTTGGTTTGGGGTGGTGCTTGGCCCGTACTAATCAAAGTATAAGCTGATATGAGATCTCATATCTCATATAAAGTCTCTCTCTAATAGACGCGATTTAAAACTATGAGGTTGAGCCGTAACGGGCTAAACTTGATAGTATCTATTAGCAGTGGGTTTGGGCTGTTACTTGGCTCATGGTTTTAAAATACTTCGTTCCCCTTTCTAGCCAAGGTGGGATTTCACACTCCACTCCCTTTGGCGTCCAACCAATATTTTAAAACGCTTCGTTTCTCTCTTTCAACCAATGCGGGATCATGAAGTGACGTCTCTGACCTAGGTAAGAAAATTAGAGGCGTTATAATAACATAGTACAACTTTTCATAGCATGACATAACAATCATAATTATGAAACGTGTAGGAGCCACAAAGGCACGCGTCGATCATACATAATACAATTCATCAAACCAAGTCACTTACTTAGTTGACTTAAGCCGAAGTCACTGATTATACTTGGTACTAGCTTGAAATTATCAGATCCATTTCGATGATATTAGTTAAAAAAAAAAAAACGACCATAATAATGATATTAGTTAAAACAAAACTACTGGAAAGATCGACACCTTGTAGTCCAAATGTTGCAATAAAGAAATATCTCAATATATCCGTTCTATATATATATAAATATTCAAATCAATTTTGTTGTTTCACATTTAAATTTTATTAAATATTTAATAAATATTTAATAGTATAATTTAGATTCTTGGAATATAAATATGCCTAAGGAATATAACGTCTAAACATACCATTTTACCAATACTTTGTAGATTTTTTTCTTTATTTTCTCCCCCATTTTTGCTAATATCAATTTTCAACTTCATTAGAACATATAAATTATTTAATATCTTTTAGATTTTATAACAAAATTGATGAAATTTTGACGAAAAGAAAAAAGGAAATTGACTTACAGAACCGTCTCTTCTGACATCGCTAACTTGATTTATAGATCGAACCATGGCCTAATAGATAAGGCATCGAATGATTAAATAGTGAGATGCGCCCATGGCCTAATGGATAAGGCGTCTGAACAATTTACCCTTAAAGTTACATCTTAAAGTTACATCTTAAATAGTGAGATGCGCCCATGGCCAATTTACCGTTTTACCCTTAAAGTTACATCTTGTTCCTCAAGTCCCACAGATCCTCTAATGAACAATTGGTTTGTGATCCAACCACCAAACCGAATCCCTCTCAGGCCAATGAGAGGGTGGGACCCCTTGTTCAAGACCTAGGGTCAGTACTTAAGGGAACAACCTCTCTACTATCCCTAAAAGCGGGTAGAAGTGACAACCTCTCTACTATCCCTAAAAGCGGGTAGAAGTGAATTCCATCTTACACCCTATGTCCCCAGTTATTCACTGGTCTTACCCCTAAAATGGGAGGCTTATTGAGTCAGCGGGCCACTCTCACCCCATGCAAATCTAAGGCACTAGTCTTACCCCTAAAATGGGAGGCTTATTGAGTCGGCGAACTTGGGCCACTCTCACCCCATGCAAATCTAAGGATAATTCTGAATAAACAGGAGTTCATAGTTAACTCAACCCCATGCAAATCTAAGGATAATTCTGAATAAACAGGAGTTCATAGTTAACTCAAGATTAAGATCGAGTTACCTTAGGTCATCGAATGAAAAAATCAATCTCAACAGTAAACGACATTATAAATGAGAGTGGTTTTCTTCATGGTTCGATCTTATGCAATACTCATTGCATAGGATGCCTCCACTCACATGTCTTCACATGTACAATTTAGTGATCACATTGTTTATATCATATACAAAAGTGAGCCGCATCCATAATGTCCCCAGAATAAGATACTCAGCCTTATCCATGTAGATCATTTTGACTATATAATTGAACTTGATCCACTCTTATGTCTCTACCTATAGTTCAAGTAATCATACTCTAGCCTGAGTGTTCTTAGTTTATTGGATTTAGATTAATGATCGTAAAATTCACTTTATTCAATAACGATCTTTACTGAATAAATATAAAAAATAGAATATGTTTTTGTTTACAAAGTTTGAGTTTTAGGATATAAAACTCGAAATTAGTACTAAAATATCAATACATTTGTATGAAAAAAAAAAAAAAAAAAAAATTAGGTTCATCATTTTTTTTCTACCTATTATTGGGAATTGGATTCCTATAAACAAAATTTGTTTTTTCTTAAAAAAAAAAAAAAAAATCTTATCATTTGGAATCAAATTCCAAATTTTTATCTTGATTGGAATCCAAAAAGAAATAGATTTCCAAACTTTATTATATAATATATATTAAAAAAAATTAGAAAAGATATAAAAAAAAATTGGTATGATTAAAAAGAATTTAACCTAATCGAGTTAGGTGGTTCATTCATTTAATATTCTTTTTACCTAATGTTTATTCCATTTGTTCATTCAAAAATTAAATTACCGCCATACCCTTAATATTTACTGATTATCAATTATACTCGGATTAAAATTATATTTATGAATTTCAATCATTATTGATAAATATAACCTTCTTAAAATAATAATAATAAAAAACAACATAATAACTCTAATTTTATATCAGCTTAATAAATAAGGTGGAATGATCATACAATGGGAAGTGCCCATGGTAATGGATAAAGCTTAGATAAGGCTCACTTCTGATCTAATTAGGCAATTACAGATTCAGTAACCTAGACAATTACAGGTTCAAGTCTATGCTTCTAATTAGGTGATTTAGACTTCTAATTAAGCAATCTATGCAATTACAGATTACTTCAAATAAGACAATTTAGGCAATTACAGGTAGGCGGTAGGCAATTATAGGTTTAAGTTTGTAACTGATAGATAGGCAATTACAGGTTCAATAATAAATCCGTAACACATTCTTAATGGGTCAAATATACACTGCATTAACACCTCTATTTTTTTTTAATGGGTCCTCTATTTGTTAACAAACATTCACAAGTTAGGATTGAAATTGATCAAATATTTACAAATGGGTCAAATTGGAATTAGAAAAAGAAAATCGATTTAAGGAATCCAAACAAAAATAATGAAAAAAGAAAAAAAGTTATTGAAATGATTAGAATTATGTTTTGTATATAAAAAAGAATCATTTTTTTTTTTTTTTTTTTTACCAAACATCTAACCAATGCTCTATTCTAACCAAACAAGCAAAAAAAAAAAAAAAAAAAAAAAGGAATATGCTGTAAACCTAAGCGGAACAGAGAGCATAATGAAAACAAAATTAAAACAAAAAAAAAACATATTGAATTCACTTACTGTGATTCGAAGAACACGAAGAACAACAGACTAGACTGAAAAACTATGAAACTAATTGGATGGAAGAAAGAAACGACGAAGAACAGCAGATTGAAAAACTAAAACTAACTGGATGCAGATTGAAAATTCTATGAAACTACTTGGATGGAGGGAAGAATATGGCATCAGAAGCCCTCTTGGAAGAGAAATTCTTCACCAAATCGGCATCCACATTGAAGGCTGCCTGAATAACTTCCGGTGAAAGAGATTTCCAGACGCCGATGCTGCCGGCCAAGTGAGTGAAAACCGGATTTGGAGTTGTAATGATGGAGAACCACTCCATTCCTTCCGGATCTCCGATCTTCGATACCACGAAGAATCTCGGCACTATGAACAGATTTCCAGCCTTCACTCTTGTTTCCAGAACCTTCTTCCCGTCCACACCTACTACCTCCGCTCTTCCGCTGCCTCTCACGATGTACGTCACTTGCAGGGCGGAATCGCACGAGAATCCTGGCGAGCACATGGCACTTCCGTCCAATCGGACCAGATCTGCACCTAGGCCTACCTCGCCTACTAGTGGTAGGTTTTTGGTGTTCAGGACCACAACTCGTCCGCCGTTCTTCACGTCCACATCAAGTGGCGCCTCTTCGCAGTTCAGCGCCATTCCATTTCGATGCTCCTTTTTTGGCTCTGGCATCTTGACTCCGTCCTTGAGCTTTACGATTCCGGTTCCGGTTTGGTTTTTTACTAGAGATTTCACTGACGCTTCGTCCATATCCCAGGCTCGTCCGACAAATTCCGTGGAGAAGCCGGTGAAGATTCCGTTGGCGCCAGTTAGGAAGAAGTCGGTGAACTCGCCGGATTTGTGAGCCTTGGAAGTGTCGCCTAAGAACAGAACCACCAGATCGGTGGCTTCTTTGTTGAACCACCACGTTACCACGCCGAATGGAAGAGCGATCGCATCTCCTTTCTTGATTGCAATCACCTTCTCCTCCGATTCCGGCAGAATGATTCCGGCTACTCCATTGCCTGAATCAGAACAAAAACCAGAGAATCGACATTTTGAACATCAACAGATCAGAACAGCCAGTTAATCAAAAGAATTCATGCGCATAATTTTAACACCGATAATCGATCTAATTGATATAGAAATTTAGTCAAAACTAAACCTAATCAACTTATACAACAGGAGTTCTCCAAAACCTTCAAGCATTAATCGGATCGAAATTAAAAATTTCTAGAAGTCGTACAGCCGACGGACATCCTTTTGCAATCGGAATCGAAAATTTACCTTGAAGAACATAAGCGACTTTAGCCGAATCTGAGTAGCGAGGGAGAGCGAAGCCATTCTTCTCGAGCGCGAGCTTAGCGGCGCCGATGTTACCTTCACGGAGCATCGGAAGTTCCTTCGGAGACCAGGAATAATAGGAGCCTCCATCACTGCCATAGATCTTCTTGGCCAACTGAGGAGTCAAATCGATTTCCATAGCTAAAAAGATGAAAGAAAAATTCAAATTATTTTTTGATGATAGCAATTGATATGTGAAATCTGAACTCTCACTACAGAATTTATAACGAAAAGAGAAGATGGATAAACACATCCTCCAATAAAATTAGGAAATTTGTTAAGATTTACAGAGATTTCGAATAATTATATATTTTTTAATTAATGATATTATCAAATTATATTAAAAAAAAAACAATTCATGATTATTATATTTAAGTAAATTTAAATTAAAAATATATATTTTAATTTTCTCTAAATTTAGGATTTTCTCTTTTTTATTTCTTAATTATTTGTTAAATAAAAATTAATAAATATTAAAATAAAAATTAATAAATATATATTAAAATTATATAAATTTTAAGTTAAAGTTAATACTATTATTATTTATTGATTTTGAATATATTATTTTAAATTATTTAGTATTTTTATTATAAACTTAATTAATATAAGTAATTAATTAGATTGAAATACGGGTGATCTTTATATTTACCTATCTACCAATTTCTTTTCTTTGTTCGGTCTTCGTTATAAATGGTCTGGCCTGAGGTTTCAATTTTAGAGATAATTCGTAACTATTTGAAATTTTTTACTTAATTGTAAGGTCACTATTATATACATATCATAAACATGGTAGAAATATTTTCTTTAAACTTTCATAAGTCACCTTCATCTCTCAAGTGTTTTGAAATAATAATCCAAAAATAAATAAGTAAATAAATAAATAAAAATTAATATAAATAAAAATAATTATTTCATTTAAAAAAATAATAATAAAATAATAAATAAAAAATAAAAACAATTATTCCCCTCCTCCTAAGGTAGTTTATTTACGCCGATTTTTTTTTTTTTTATCCAATTATTTAGATTTTTTTAGTTAATTCAAATCGCTCCAGAATCGGTCAGAAGAAATCAATTTAGATTTTTTTTAGATTTTATTTTATCGTTAATTTAAACTACTTTAGAATTTGGTTATAAGAAATCAATTTAGATTTTTTTTAGATTTTTTTTTTTTAATGACTCTAAAATCAATAAAATTTTAGTTAGGGGTTTGATAGAAGTATTAATAAATTACATTTTAAAATCAGAAAAATTAGACTTGAATTCAAACCACTCTAAAATCTTCTAGGTAGGAAGTAAAAAATTGTTCTTGAATATTAAAAATAAGAAATACAATAAGAATATTTGTCCTAATTATTAATAGAAGAAAATAAGAAAATAAGAAAAATATATTTGGAAAGAAAATAAAATTTTGGAGAGTAGAATCCATTCGCAAAATGGGCACTAATATTTGTTAACAAAATTAAAATAAATACAAAATAGGAGGGTAAGATTTGTAACAGACAAAAATGTTATCCAAATATCCAATGAAAATAGAATTATATATCTATATATCCGGACTTTAATCGTAAAGTCTTCGAGGTTCACGTGAAGTCTAATACATGGACCATTGTAAAATTTAGAGAATTGAAATTGAAATTGATGTCATGGTTCATTGACACCAGTCTAAGCTAATCAGGTACGTAGCCTTACTATCGACATGATTATATTTGATGTTAACACGCGCCCCGTGGTTCTGCAAGTGTCCTATATATTGATGTGTAAATTGTCTGTGGAACGATATGTTTCTTATTCAATGATATGTTTGAGATAGGATACGAGAAAGATGTACAAAACGAAATGTAACAATAGGAGTAAGATACGTTCATGAAACGTCAAGGTTATGTTATATACCGGAGTGCTATGGATAGGAGAGATTTATGAAAGAGTACGGTTAGGTTATGGGTAGAAAGTGATAGGTTTGTGATAGATTGATAGAACGATAGCGTTAGGATATGTTCCTGTGATGATATGACTAAGATACGTTCACGTAACGATATGACTGTGATAGGTATAAGAACGTTAAGGCTATGATAAGTTAGGGAACAATATGACCATGAAGTGTTTACGATATGACATGTTTATGATACGATATATTGTGATATGATATGTTATGTTTAGATTGTTTTGTGTGACTATTGAGACAATTGTTGTATGAATTGCACGTTATGAAATGACATGTTAAAAGCATGAAACGTTATGTTATGTTTTCTAAATTGTATGTATACAACATGTTATGAATGACATGATATCCCGATAAATGACATGAAATATAACTCCGTTAGAATTATGCATGATATGAGAACTGAAAAATGAGAAAAAATATGATATGACTGTAAAACGATAGCAGGGTTATATTTAATAATGTCGAAAATGGAAAAATATTGGGACCTCATGTATTATGTGTGCTTATGCATTGGAGATACTCCTATTTCATCACGATGGGCTGGGGTACGATCATTATGTTTTACAAAATGCTGCCGGCAGGAGTACGATCATTATGTTTTACATAATGCTGCCGTGGTGGTTACTAGATCTAATGGGTACCTGGCCTAAGGAGCTCCTAGAGTATGCTCACCCGACAAGGAAGTGGTCCAGTGGTGTATGAATTGACTGGTGAGTCCATACTCGCACGTATGAGCTGTGTGTAGAGTATATAGTACACATCCAAGTTACTGTTAGGATAGTACCGTAGGAAAATTGATTTAAATGATAGGTCTCGTCATTGCATTCGCATGTTGTTGCATTTAACCCTATAGTGGTGTCACTTACTGAATATTTTTTTAAGTACTCCAGTCATGTGCTACTACATTTTTCAAGTCAAGGCAAGACATTCGTGTACAGTTGACGACGACATCGCAACTCGAGACCATGGCCCATGCATAGGGTAGTAATATTTATTTTCTTAGACTTGGGCTAGAATATGATGTTTTAATTTAAACGTTTATTTATTTTATTTAGCCTTTAATTGTGTCGTTTTAAAGGAGTTTTCGAAACACGTAAGTCCATGGCCGTGTTTTAAGATAAAAGTTACGTTTTATGGAATTTAAATGAAGTATTTCCGCATTCAATATTTATGATATGTATACAGTAGCGATCTTAAATTAGGTAGAAAATTTTGGACCGTTACAGAAACACCTTTAAAAACGACGCAACAAAATACTAAGTGAAATAAATAAATGTTTAAATTAAAACATCCTATTATAGCCTAAGTCCGAGAAAATAAATATGACTACCCTATGCATGTCATGGTCTCAAGTTGTGATGTCGTTGTTAGCGTACAAAAATGTCTTGTCTTAACCTGAAATAAGGGTAGCACGTAGCTTGAGTATTTTAAGAATAGTCAGTAAGTGACCCACTATTGAGGTTAAATGCAAGAAGATTCAAATGCAATAACATGACTTATCATACCAGTCTCTTTTCCTACTACATTATCTTAATGGGCAGCTTGGATGTGTACCATATACTCTACACACAACCCATACGTGCAAGTATGAGCTCACCAGACAGTTTGCACACCACTAGACCCCTTTTTTTTGTCAGGCGAGCCTATTCTGGTAGCTTCTTATGTCGAACACCCATTAGAATTAGTAACCGTCACGGCAGCATTATGTAAAACATAATGATACTTCACCTACTTAGTGGTGTATGTGTCCATACCCTCGTAATGGAATAGAGGTATCCCCCAATGCATAAGTACACGTAATGCATGAGGTCCCAATATTTTTTCGTTTTTATTATCATTTAATACAACCCCGCTAGCGTTCCATACATATCATATCATTTCACATATCGTTTATCATTCATATCATATAATTTTTCATATCATTTCACACATCTTTTATCATTCATATCATATCATTTTTCATTTTTCAGTTCTCATATCATACATAATTCCAACGGAGTTATATTTCATGTCAATTATCGTGATTTCATGTCATTCATATCATGCTGTACACATACAATTTAGAAGACATAACATAACATTCCATACTTTTAACATAACATTTCATCATATACATATCATATCATAACATATTACATCACAATATATCATGTCATAAACATGTCAATTTATCACATATCTCGTACCATAACATTTTCGTATTAATTTCATATCATATCACAATAAATAAATAAATAAATATATATATATATATAGACACACATCCGTCATTCAAATGACGTATTATAATCATATCATATTATAAATACTTTGGGGTCATATTGTTCCCTAACTTATTATAGCCTTAGCATTCTTACACATATCACGGTCATATCATTACATGAACGTACCTTAGTCATATAGTCACAGAAACATATTCTAACGCTATCGTTCTATCAATGTATCATAATCCTATCCCTTTCTACCCATAACCTAATCGTATTCTTTTATCAATCGATCGTGATCATATCGTTTTATTAATCTCTCATATCCATAACACTTCGATACGTAATCTAACCTTAACGTTTCATGAATATATCTTACTCCTATCATTACTTTATGTTTAGTGCATCTTTCTCGTATCCTATCTCAAACATAACATTGAGCACATCGTACTGTAAGTATTATCATATAATTCACATATTATAACATATACACATCATATCATAAGCATATCGATTCACAAACAATTCACACATATCAATATATATGACATGTGCAGAACTACGGGATACGTGTCAACATCAAATATAACCAAGCCCATAATAAGGTCACTTACTTGATTAACTTAGGATGATGTCACGAATTTATGTTAATGAAAGTTGGATTCTTTCTATTGAAATCCAAGTCAACCTATGTGTGTTCATGACATCAGTTTCAAGTTTGAACTTCTACAAAATTGTTTCTCTAATTTACATTGGTCCATTTTTTTTCATTTAATTCTTAATTCAAAATTAACTGAATTAAATTAATATGGTTAATAAAATAAACTAACTAATTATAACCAAATTAATCTCATTCAATAAAATAAGAGTAAACTATTGACCTCTTCACATGCCATCTCTACCAAACTAAATCTGAATCTCGGGTAAATCTTATTTCTGTTGTTTTTACCGAAGGGAGTATAGTTAGAGTTATTTTAGGGAGGAGTGGTAAAAGATTAAAGTAGAGGATAAGTTACTATTTTCTTTAAATTATTACTATTTATTTATTTTTATTTTTATTTTTACTGTAGTTACCTTTTGTAATTCTCGTTAATTTTAATTTATCCATATATTTAATGAAAAAAAAAAACTAATTTCTAAATTTTAATAGTGATTTTTTTTAAAAGAAAAATTTATTCTTCTGGTTAAAATTCATTAAAAATTGAGAAAATTAAATCATAATAGATAATAGATAAATATTATAAAATTTAATAGTTAATATAATTAATAATTTTTAATTAAAAGCTATTTCAAAATTTAAATATTTTTAATTATATTATATATTTATCTGTATCTAAAAAAAAGTTATTATTTTTATCCTAATATAATAAATGATCCAAATATAATAAATAAAATAAAACACATAATTAGAAAATCTAAATATTAAATTTAAAAAAACCTAATTTCTATTTTTTAAGTAGAATCTTAAATTTAAATATTTTTAAAAATTTTAAAATAATTATAATATATTTTAAAGCGAAAATAATTTTAAAATATAATACAAGATAAAATATATATTTTTAACAACTTAATGATATTGTTCACGTTTATATGTTTTTTATATTTATATTTATTTTAATTTTATTATTTTAAAAGCCATATAAATCTTAATAATATTCTATTCATAGGTCTAAATAAATTTTAAAGATTTTAAATCAAAATATTAAATATAAATATTTAAGAACTAAATTAGTTTTCATTTATGCTATAATTATAATTATCCTTTCACCGAGAATACCTTTGAAGTGATGTTTAGGCTTGACTAAGAGTGTCGTTAGGGTGGCTGCTCGTTTCAATAGTTTCAATTAAAATCGTTCAATTCATGTTTCCTCCCAGTAAACCGAGCTCGAGAAGGCCTTTGCCTGAATTTCTTGAAGAGCACGAGCACGAGCACGAGCTCATTTCTTCATCAATAGAAATGAACACCGCCACGAGAGTCAATTTATGAATCTCCATCGACCTAGTGGTTAATCATTGATCAAATTTATGAATCGTATATGTACCCCATGGGCCTGACTTGGTTGAGAACAATGCATTACATGTCGCCAGCTGCCATAGAAAAAGAGGCCCGCATGATATCATGGTGAACATAAATATCGAAGGTACGCGTCCGTATTAACATAATATAACGGAGAAGTATCTCGATGTATATGACATACATACATGCATGAGGTTCCCATGATTTTCATCCATAGCATAACTCATTCCATTTCTCCTTTCGTCCATGACATATTACATGTACACATGACAGTCATCACATAATCCATCATATAACTTTACATGGCAAGACATAACATGACATACATAACATTCTATTTCATTCATAATATAGCGTAATGAATATCACATGCATACATATCATAGTACCATATTGACATAGAACACATGAACATAACATAAAATAATACAGTGCACGCAAGGGCCACAAGACATGCGCCATTATACATCACTTACCTGACTAGCTTATGCTGGTGTCATGAATTTATCCTTAATGAAAGTTCGATTTACTATGATGACCCGATCCTTCTTGAATTTCTATCAGGCGTCTCAATATTAGCTACCGTGGGAGGCAAAACTCTTTATAGTAAAAAGAATTCGGAAAGGAGATTTGCTTCCATAAGTTTTGCATGATAGGGTTCGTTAGGGGAGAGAGATTTGGGAAGAGGTGTTGTGAGAGGTTACCAGACGATCAACATAGAGCCGTAGGAATTCCTACTCATATCCGAACGCCATAAAACTATGTTGTAGGCTTGCCTATACTAACGTTTAGGTTTTACTATTCTATCTCTACTTACTTTTAATTTTTAGTTGGTCTGCTATTAACTTTTCTACATTAGCTCAACGAAGCTCTCACTAACTTGTTAGTTTTTCAAAGCTGGGCGAGTTCATGATATTTAGATAACTATGTTCTAGTTTTAATGTATGTCGTCGAGTTTTCAACTTTGATCTTTTGTCATACATTGTGGAGTTTGTTGTCTACGACAGATAAACTATTAGGGTGGTTGCCCTAACCCTAATAGTCTCACGATGTGAATATGACATAAGAGAAACTTTGATCTTTTGTCATAAATTGTGGAGTCTATTCTCTACGACATATAAACTATCAGGGTGGTTGCCCTAACCCTAATAGTCTCACGATACGAATCTAACACAAGAGGGAGCAACCCTCGTGTCTGCTGACTCTATGTGCTTTTTTGTCCTGCTTTGAGAAGATCACGAGTAGATAATAATTGAAGTCCCCTTAACCACACCCACATAGTATATAGATAGCACTGATTGTTGCATATATGACACACTATGTTTGAAGGTACAAATGTGATCCCACCATTAGTACCAGGTCCCTTATAAAGGGTTAACTGATAATACTCTTACAATACCACAATCGTACCATCATACGACATACAACTAGTAGAACAATACACAATTAAACCCCTATTAAACTCATTTTTACTCGGGCCATGGAAACTTATATTTAGCATATTATTACCTAATATAAAATTTGAGTTAACCACAAAAAAAAAAAAAAAAAAAAAAAAAAAAAAATATATATATATATATATATAAAATAATTTGTAAAATTAACTAATATAAAATTATTTAACAGAAATATTATTTCCTAAATATTTTTAAAAATAAAATAATAAAAAAATAAAAAATAAAAAAAATAAACCTCTCTTCTCTATTAGCCTTTTATTTTTCGTTCCAGCAAACACTTTCTCTCACTGAAACCCTACTTTCTCCCCCCACAGACGCCGGCGGCGACCCCAGTTTAGCTTCTTCGAGCTTCACTTCGACAATATGGTCAGTGGATCTCTTTCTAAATTCTTTCTTCCGTTGATTGATTTGTTCATTGTATTCTTCGTTGTATCCTTGTGGATTTTGGTCATTCGTTCTTCTGCAGATGGAACGCTTTGTGACATTTTTTGATAATTTTTGTGAGACAAAATTTGTTGGCCATAACAATGTGGAAGATTCTATTTAAGTATGATTGGTTTCTTTGATTGTGTTTTCAACCGAGCATTTTAGTTTTCTTCTACATTTCGATGATTCTTTTACTCAACTGTGTTTCCTTTGCCTTATGCTCTCCCGATTTCTGTGTATATGCTTGTGTTTTGGTGTTTTAAATAGATAATTAATGGCTATGGCTATGACAGGCAAGGGGATTGAAGAAGCATTTGAAGAGGCTTAACGCCCCAAAGCATTGGATGCTTGACAAACTTGGTGGTGCATTTGTGAGTCAAATTTGTTGTTTTCATTGATTTTAATTTTTGTCTAGAGCTTATGCATTTTGTTCTACCTTTCAAATCTCTTCGTAGGCTCCCAAACCTTCATCTGGACCTCATAAGTCAAGGGAATGCCTTCCGTTGATACTTATTTTGAGGAACCGATTGAAATATGCTCTCACATACCGTGAGGTAATTTCAATTTTAATGCAACGACATGTTTTGGTCGATGGGAAGGTCAGGACAGACAAGACTTTCCCTGCTGGTTTCATGGGTATGGTTTTCTTAAACTTTGTAGCTATACTATAGCAGAGTTGTTTGAATAGCTTGCTAAATTGGTTTTTCATTCTTGGAATTGGCTGTTGATTTATGAACTAAATTAGGTAAGTAATGGAGTGTTCATCATTTCAATCCTTCCACATTGACCTTAGGCTATTACTAATGGCTGGTGGGGTCCTTATTGTAAGTTGTATATTATGTATCTTTGGTGGCTTGAGTGTTAGTTCTGTCATCATTTTCGCTTCGCATTTTCTTCCCATTCTTCTTAATGGAAGATGTCATTTCAATTTTAATGCCTACGAAAAGCATTGTCTGTAAATGGGAATGGGGCAAATAATAGGGAATGCAACTATAGCTTTACCTGTCAAATTACTATCTCCAAACAAGATAATGTTGATAATATGTTCCCTTGATTTGATTGTCAACTCATAAAAAACATTCCTTGCTCGGAGCTTCTTTGTGAGATCCCACATCGGTTGGGGAAGAGAATGAAACATTTTGGTGTCGAAACCTTTCCCTAGCAGATACATTTTAAAAACTTTAAGGGGAAGCCCGAAAGGGAAATTCCATAGAGGACAATATTTGCTAGCGGTAAGCTTGGGCAGTTACAAATGGTATCAGAGCCGGACACTGGACAATGTGCCACGAGGAGGCTTATCCTCGAATGGGGGTGGACATGAGGTGGTGTGCTAACAAAGACTCTGGGCCTCGAAGGAGGGTGGATTGGTGGAGGGTCCCACATTGATTGAAGAAGGGAACATGTGCTAGCGAGGACGCTGGACTCCGAAGGGGGTAGATTGTGAGATCCCACATCAGTTGGGGAGGAGAACAAAACATTCTTTATAAGGATGTGGAAACCTCTCCCTAGCATACGCATTTTTAAAACCTTGAAGGGAAGCTCGAAAAGGAACGCTTAAAGAGGACAATATCTTCCTGTAGTGGGCTTGGGCCGTTACATTCATTGTCTCTTAATTGCTTCATGTTTGTTCTGTTTATTACTCTTTAATATACATTTTGACCACAACATTTTGTTTTGTCTCTCCCTCCCCTTTAGATGTTGTGTCAATTCCTAAGACAAACGAGAATTTCCGGCTTCTTTATGACACAAAGGGCCGATTCCGCCTTCACTCAGTCAGAGATGAAGAGGCTAAGGTTAGCTACTGTTCCTTTGATATTGAATTTTGACCTGATATATGTTGTATTAAGTGTATTAGAGTCGAATAAAATAAATGTAATTGAAAGAGTTTTTTTTTGGCGTCAATAGTACATAAGTGAGATCCCACATTGGTGGAGAGGGGAACAAAACATTCCTTATAAGGGTGTGGAAACCTCTCCCTAGCAGACGCGTTTTAAAATCTTGAGGGGAAGCCCAAAAGGGAAAGCTCGAAGAGGACAATGTCTGTTAGCAGTGTGTTTGGGCTTTTACAGTTGGTATCCAAGCCAGACACTAGGCGGTGTGCCAACGAGGATGCTGGGTCCTCAAGGGGGTGGATTGTGAGATCTCACATTGGTTGAGAGGGGAACGAAACATTCCTTGTAAGGGTGTGAAAGCCTTTACCTAGCAGACGCGTTTTAAAACCTTGAGGGGAAGCCCAGAAGGGAAAACCCAAAGAGGACAATATCGGCTAGCGGTGGGCTTGAGCTATTACGTAAATCAGGCTTAGCACTTCAGATGGAACATCATATTCTAAAACCATTTTGCATTGTTCAGATTTCTTCAGAGTTGGATGCCTTTTCAGGTTGTTAACATGTTACATCGATATCCTAACCCTCTCGAGTAACAGACTGGATTTGTTGAACACTGATTATTGTCCATGCTATAATTGGACTATTCATGCTTGACTCATATTACTTTTTGCAGTTTAAGCTGTGCAAAGTTCGCTCAGTGCAGTTCGGACAAAAGGGCATCCCTTACCTGAACACTTACGATGGACGTACAATCCGTTATCCCGACCCTCTAATCAAGGCGAACGACACCATCAAGCTGGACCTCGACTCCAACAAGATAGCTGATTTCATCAAGTTCGACGTAGGAAACGTTGTGATGGTGACTGGTGGAAGAAACAGGGGCAGAGTCGGAGTGATAAAGAACAGGGAGAAGCACAAGGGAAGCTTTGAAACGATCCACGTTCAGGATGCAACCGGGCACGAGTTTGCAACCCGGCTATGCAATGTGTTCACAGTTGGTAAGGGGACTAAGCCATGGGTGTCTCTTCCGAAGGGCAAGGGTATCAAACTATCCATCATTGAAGAAGCCAGGAAGAGGCTGGCAAGCCAAGCTGCAGTTACCGCTTAAGGAGGTAGGTAGTGTAGTGTAGGCATATGAATGATGAAACGTGGGGTTTTGCTGTTGTTATTGCTTTAGTTGATAGACGTGTCTTCCAAAAGGGCTCATACTTTGTTATTTCTACTGGAATTGTGTGAGGCTATCATTTTGTCATTCCAAAACTCTTTGCTACAATGGACTTGTCTTTTAGAAGTTTTTCTGGGAGAGTAAAATTCTCTCTCTCTCTCTTGCTATATATATATATATATATATATATATAGTTTCAATAGTCTTTCGAAAAATTCTAAAAAATAGTGCTTATCGTGTTTTATAAATATCCTTCATAAAGATTTTTCAATTTTTTAAAGTTTTATTAACTTGTTAACTTCTCTTTACTCGATAGTTACATGCATAAAGCTGTTGTTGCTTTTTGCTTAAAACTTCTTCATGAACCAAGGCCAAAGGCTCGAGCATATGTTGCCTCATTTTCTAAAACTTTTTTCTTGAATTGGAGCTTGTTTTCTAAAACCTTTTTCTTGAATTGGAGCTTGTTTTCTAAAACCTTTTTCTTGAATTGGAGCTAGAGGCTTGAGCATACGTCGTCTTCTAAAACCTTCTTGAACCGGGGCTAAACGTTCTTGAACCGGGGCCAGAGACTTGAGCATCTTTGAAATAAATGAGGGCCAGAGACTTGAGCATCTTTGAAATAAATGAAATTTTTTTAGAAAAGTGAGTGCAGTCAAACTTTTTAAAATTTTAAATTATCTTTGAAATTAATGAAATTTGGTAAAATTTAAGGGGACTTTTAAAATATATATATATATATTTTAAATTTTTAGAATTTTTTTATTAAAATTCGAATGGATATTGAAACTTTAAGTTTAATGATAAATTTTAAATAAATATAAAATTTAAAAAGTTATTATTATTATTATTTTTTAATTTTTTTTTCTACAAATAGTAAAATATAAAGATTTAATTGGTATAGAATTTAAAAGTATAGAGATTAAATGAATCATTAAATTTTTTCTTTAAAATTAAGGGATCAAAATTATTTTTGTTAAAATGATGTGTAAATTAATTTCGCACTCAAATCTCATCTCGAGCATCGACTCTTTTGATCAAGGGCGGGTCGAAATCTTAGATTTAAAAAAAAAAAAAACGTTGATATAGTTATAGGTTACTCCTACCACACCTCCAACAATGCCCAAGCCTTTATAGGCCATGGAATACAAACATTAAGCTAAAAGTCCATATAAACCGAGTACCTAAGAGGAACTACAAAACTGAATTACCTAACATGCTTGGGCACGTTATTGATATTTTTAGGTTTTGGATACACATGAACGTATGAAATTTTAAAATGCAAGAACTGATGGATGAACGATTATCAGATATCATGTTAATAAAGAGTCTAAATTGATTCATTTATGACAAATTACGAGTTTAATCATCTCGTTCAATCAATAGGCACTCCTAGGACTATTGTTTCAAGAATCTGACCTTAGCAACCCGACACGTGAGCGGGGAAGCTGACTATACCGACACCCTTTGACTTGAGTTTGATTGATGCAGTGCTCTATCAGCCGACTGCAAGCACATACCTCTGGATCTATGTCACCAAAAACCCCCCAGCAAGTCTATCAACCAGCACAGATCTTTCCAAGCAACTTCCAACTATGCCAACTATACAATTTTGTCTTAAAAGAACTATATAGACTAACCACGAAATATATTATTGTAAAATAAGTAAAAATTGAAAAAAATTTCAAATATTGAAATCAAATATTTAATAAATTGATATATTAAATATAAAAAAAATTAACTTAAATTTTAAAATATTCAAATTAATTTTTAATATATAAACATGTTAATATAAAAAAAAAATATTTATGATATTTGATATATTTAATATATTTAATATCTTTAAAATATTAAATAAAAATATATTTAAAATTTGAATGAGATTAAAATAAGTAAATATATGTTATAAAATTTTTTATATTTAAAGATTAATTTGATATTATTTGAAATATTTTGTATGAATAATTAAATAATTTGGACAAATAAAGTTTTTAGATTTAGTAAGATTAAATTGAAATGGATGACAGTCTAATATTAATGACGTTTAAATAGGATAGAAGCTATCGACTCACTCGGAAAAATAATAAAATATATATTATTAACAAAATTTAAAAATAAAATAAAATATATTATTAACAAAATCATAAAATATATCAAAATATTTTTTAATAACACATAATTAATTTGAAATAATTAAAACTAAAATAAAAAAAATAAAAAAAAATTATTGGGTAGATATGTCAAATCTACAAATTGGACAATAATGACTATTGGAGAGCCACGTTTTTATGCATTCCTCGTGAAACACGTGCAAGCAAGGCATTTGCAATAATAATATTGCACTTTTTTCTTCTTTTTCTATTTTTTCCAAGCAAATTACACACTTTTCATTCGTGTCTATCTCCTCGAACCTTACTCTTCTTAACATCTCAATAGCGGTTTTGCTCGCAGGTATCATCGGGTTTCCACTAATATCCATGAACGATGTTCTCGAGCGGCGGGTTGCAACATTCCATAATTTTATTAAGATTACAAAAGAAATTTTTTTCCCAAAGGTCAAATTCGTAGCCTCACTTTTGATTCTGATCCACTTGTTTATTATCTCATCTGTGATTAACTTAACGTGGTTCGTAACGTTTCTGTATCTTCTGAGTTTTGTTGATAAGAACTGATGTAGGGTTGCATCGCGATGGTTGAAGATTTTGACAGGGAGTTGGTAAGTCACAAAGGGAATTCTTTGGTATTTATGCAGCCTCACCAATAGTATATCGTTATTTTGTTCTACTCGGAAGTGACTGCAAATGACTTGGACTTTGAATTCAAGTACGATGTGATCGATGGACGATGGCGTTTGAGGAAGAACTCGTGGGGGTGTCCTTACAGGTGCTTCAACTTTAAATGATATACGAGCAATAGACCTTCGTTGAAAGAGACGCTCCATTGGAGTTTCCATTGAATCTTCTTCCCTTAAAGAAAGTTACTAGTGACGAGGGAACATGTAGGTATATATATAAAAGATTACGAGACATCCCATTCAATAAGAATTCAAATTTTTATTGAGAAATGGAAGAAATCAAAGAAAAGATTTATATTTTTAAATTTGAATAATTAATATAAAAAGTTTCTTTTAAATAAATTTTGATATATTACCAATCAAATTTGCTACAGATCTATATCTCAAATCTATAAGTTATATTTCAGATCTCTTTTATTTCTTTGTTCAATTTATTAATATCTTTTTCTTTATTGAAATTTGGTTCATAGAATATTATAAGAAATCAATTCACATATTTTCTCTTATAAATCAAGCCACAATCTTATCAATTAAAAAATTGGACTAAAAAATTGGACTAAAAAAATAATAAAAAGTAAAAAAAGTAAAATTTTGGAAGAAAATAAGAAAATATAAAGAAGAAAATGGAAAATTTTAGGAGTAAGAACTAATTAAAAAATTGGTAAAAAAAAAAAAAAACTAATTAAAAAATTGGTAAAAAAAGAAAAAAAAAAAAGAAAGGAAGATTTAGTGAACAAAATCAAAAGATAAAAAGGATTTGGTGAACACAGTAAAAAATAAATAAAGATTTGGTGAACAAAATCAATAATAGAACAATAAATTTGAGGAGATGAGAAACTTCATCAAATGTTGTAAGTAGGGGTGTACACCTAACCCGATAACTTGGACCAATCCAACCCGAATTATAGGGGTTGGGTTGGATTAGTCTTTTGGGTTGGGTTGAGTTATTTTTTGTGGACCCGGAGTATGTTGGTTCGATTTTCGATTCATAGAATAAAAAACTCGGGTTAGACCCGAAACCAAATAAACTTATAAATAACATTGAGAATTCAATCGTATGTTAAGGTCTGTCAGAGTTGTAATTTGGGTTTTTAAAAATATTTCATGCTCGGGTTCGACTCAAGCATTTTCATTATTTTTTAGTTTCATTTATATTTACACAAAAAAATTACCTAAATATTTTATTTTCTTTTTAAACATATGATAAATAAATTAACATATATCTATTTATTCATTTTATACTATTTTTAAATACATTATTTATAATAGAAATAAACGAACAAATCACACTTTATCAATTTTAAGTAACAATTTCTTCTCAAGAGAGTAAGAATAGAAAATAAATATTTAATGAAAATAGAATTTTATATATATATATATATATATATATATATATATATATATATATATATATATCCAAGACTCGAATCATAATCTTCACATAACTCTAACGGAGTTAGATTTCATGTCATTTATCCGTTAGAGTTATGTCATTTATCGTGATTTCATGTCATTCATATCATTTTCATATCATATGCATGTCGTATCATAATCATATCATATCGTAAACACTTCGTGGTCATATCGTTTCCTAACTTATCATAGTTTTAACATTCTTATACATATCACAGTCATATCGTTACATGAACGTACCTTAGTCATATCGTTATGGGAATGTATCCTAACACTATCGTTCTATCAATCTATCATAATCTTATCCCTTTCTACCCTTAACCTAATCTTATTCTTTTATCAATTGATTGTGACTATATCGTTTCTATCAATCGACACATAACTTAACCTTAACGTTTCATGAACATATTTTACTTCTATCATTACTTTACGTTCAGTTCATCCTTCTCATATTCTATCTCAAACATATCATTGAACACATCGTCCTGTAAATATTATCATACAATTCACATATTATAACATAACATTAGTCTATCGATTCACAAATAATTCACACATATCAATATATATGACACGTGCAGAACCACACGCATATGTCAACATCAAATATAACTATGCCGATAGTAAGGTCATTTACCTGATTAGCTTAGATTGATTTCACCCCTTTATTCTTAAGAAAGTTCAGTTTTGTCTTTTATATCCAAGTCAACCTATATGAATCATAACTTTAATTTCAATTTCAATTCTCTAAATTTTACAACGATGGGTTCATGTGTTAGACTTCACGCGAGTAATGAAAAAACGACATGATATGTACGTAACGTTAGCAGGGTTGTATTAAATAATAATGAAAATGGAAAAATAGTGGGACCTCATGCTTGATGTGTGCTCATGCATTGGGAGATACCCCTATTCCATCATGAGGGTACGGACACGTACACCATTAGACAAGTGAAGTATCATTGTGTTTTACATAATGCTGTCATGACAGGTACTAATTCTAATGGGTGTTTGACATAAAGAGAGCTACCAGAGCAGGCTCACCCGACAATAAAAGGGGCCGGGCTGTGTGCGAATTGTCTGGTGAGCCCATACTCGCACGTATGAGCTGTGTGTAGAGTATATGGTACACATCCAAGCTGCCCATTATCGTAGGAAAAGAGACTGATATGATAGGTCCGTCATTGCATTCACATGTTCTTGCATTTAACTCCCGATAGTGGGGTCACTTACTGAGTATTTCTTAAAATACTCAAGCCACGTGCTACCTCTATTTCAGGTATGCAAGACATTCTTGTATGACTGACGACGACATCGCAACTCGAGACCATGACACATGCATAGGGTAGTCGTATTTATTTTCTTAGACTTAGACTAGAATAGGATGTTTTTAATTTAAACGTTTATTTATTTTATTTAGTCTTTTGTTGTGTCGTTTTTTAAGGTGTTTTCGAAACACGTAAGTTCATGGCTGTATTTTAAGATAAATGTGATGTTTTATAAAAGTTTAAATGAAGTATTTTCGCATTCAATGTTTATGATATGTATACCGTAGTGACCTTAAATTATGTTACATATCGTCGTTGAAGGAAGATTTGAAATAAAAAATGATTGATGAAAATTTTTATAAGAGAGTAGAAATAGTGACCCATAGACACATTTCTCTTGTCATGATTTTGTAGAGGAATCAATTAGTTGAGGAAGCTACAGATGGAGCAGGTTATTTATCGACAATATTTAGGGCTAAAAATTTAAGAGGGAATGAATTGTAATATTCTAACAATATTTAATATATATATATATATATATATATATATATATATATATATATATATATATATAATCTCAACAAAGCTATCATAATAGTAGATCGATAGAAGTTGAAGCGTCGTCTTTCAAACTTCAACAACTTTGCCTAACTTCATTTATGTTGAACCCATCAAACTCATGTTAATGGTCCAAGTCATTTGCAATCACTTCCTCATAGAAGAAAAACGACAGTTTATTGCTATCGAGACAACATGAATCTCAGAAGTTTTTCTTCCTAACTCATCAATTTCCTCTAAAAAACTTTGATGACGATAACAATGCAACCTTGATACAGTTCTTATTGTCCAAGTTCAGAAGATACAATAACCCCATTCTTGATGCTAAGATTATCACAGACAAGATAATAAACCAATGGAAAAGAATCGAAGGGTAGTGTGAGATCTCACATTGGTTGGAGAGGAGAACAAAATATTCCTTATAAGAGTGTGGAAACCTCTCCCTAGGCGTTTTAAAATCGTGAGGCTGATGGTGATACGTAATGGGCCAAAACGAACAATATCTGCTAGCGGTGGGCTTGAGTTGTTACAAATGGTATCAGAGTCAGACACCAAGTGATGTGCCAACGAGGACGCTGGGCCCCAAGGGGGAAGGGAGGTGCATTGTGAGATCCCACATTGGTTGGAGAGAGGAACAAAACATTCCTTATAAGAGTGAAAACCTCTCCCTGGTAGACGCATATTAAAATTATGAGGCTGATGACGATACGTAACAAGCCAAATTGGACAATATCTACTAACAATCGATTAAGCGTCAAAATATGAATTTCAAATTCTAAGTTTACATTCGAATAAGATTTGTAGGGAATGAAGAAAGGGGTAATAATAGTTTTATCCCACGTCGGTTTCGCCCGTATTGGGAGTCCTCAAGGTAGTTATTACGATACTCAATTTTATAATCTTTTGAACTTTATATTGCCCGCTTTGACCTATTACGTATCACCGTCACTATAAATATTCTTTAGATGTATCCTCGTTTCACAGCAATAAAGAGAACTGAAAAGCATAAAGGCTTAAGGTTCCTCTATTCAAAAGTTTTCTCCCCTCAGGTTGTTCTTTCTACTTAATTTATTCGTTTCGGCATATTTGAATCGTGGACCACATCCAACGTTTGGTATTAGAGCCATACTCTTAACTTATCCGTGTCAATAGAATTCTGAAATGTGGAATAAAGAAATTGTGAGTCTGGAACGTGTATTATCCACATGAGCTATTAAATAATTATTAATTGCAATACTATCCACCTTGGGTTTGATATTTATTTTTCTTTAAAGAAGCTTTGGTTCATACTTGAGAAAGGGTCGTTTTTTATTTTCTTTTCTTTGTACTACAATATAATGTATTTTAATAATTGAAATATATTATAACTGAAACAGTAGTAGATAGACATGTTCGTATGAAAAAGGATAAGTACAATATAACGAGCCTTGTTTACGAAGTTTAGATAATCGTTATATAAACATTATTCTTAAATTTTGTCATTTATTATTTATTTCGAAAAAATGTCACATCACTCTTTACGTTTCATGAATGTATCAAATCATAAAATTGAGACTAAAAATTACGTGGGAATGGTCTAGAACAAAAATTTAAATAGTCGCTAGTGTAGTTAGCACATTTTTCAAGTCTCGATTTTCATTTGAAATTATAAAGTTCATTAAATACTTTTGAAATGTCAATAATAATATTGTAATTTTTGTAAAAGGAAGTGGAGTATTATTGTCATGACCTAATTTCCGAGACTTTAAATCTCAAATCGAGACAAAAAAAGATGAAAGCAAAAGCCGTCAAGATAAATGTAAAATAAAATAATAGATAAAAATACAGTAATATTTAAGTTGTATTCGAACAAATACCATAATTAAATGCAATAAAATTACAATACAGTGTTAAAATAAATTACAAAATGGAAAAATGAATTTAAGATACAACTACAAAATGAAATTTATGAACGGACATTCTAGAGCGAGTATAGACTCACCAGTCAATTCGCACACTGCTGGGCCACTTTCCTAGTTATGTAAGAACTATTTAGGCTGGACAGCCGTTAGAACTAGTAACCATCATGACAACATTAGGTTAAACATAATGTTCATTTTCCTGCATGACCGTTGCAACATTATGATAAACATAATGAATGTTTTTCTGCTCGGTCATCATAGCATTATGATAACCATAATGATTATTTTTCTGCCTCGCAACGTACGCATTCGTACTATCGTGAAGGGTAAGGGGTATCCCCCAATGCATGAGCACACAGTAATGCATGAGGTCCCAACATTTTTCCATTCTTATTATCATTTAATACAACCTTGCTAGCGTTCTGTACATATCATATCGTTTATCATATTTTTTTCCATTTGCAGGTCAGCGGAACTCTATAGTGTCATGTGCCTAATGAACACCCTCATTATCATACTGTGTGCATTCGCACTCATTGTCATACTGTGCACATTTGCACTCATCATCATACTGTGCGCGTCCGCACTCATCATCTTTAGGGGAAGTAGCCCTATGCTTAATGAACATACAATATGCATGAGGTCCCTCTAAATCCATCATAATGTCTAATCTGACACAACCCTCTAGTCTCATCTCTATACTCGTGGATATTTATATTAATATCATTTTCATGCTCTTAGGGTTGTGTTCTATGTCAATCTAACGACATGATGCAATACGACACTCATCATCATATAGCATACTCAATATGGAAAACATCATCATATTAAGGTACACGTCATGCAATTATCATACTCATCATATTACCATAAAGTACATCAAGCATAGCCAAGTACGTCATTCATCAATATATATATATATATATATACTACGCACATCTTCAAGCATCATAACTCATACATCATCATTTACGAGTATACCACATCATACAATACAGCTCATACATCATCATATACTAACCTACGATTTTTAGTCTATCTTATAGTAAAGCCACTTACTTGGTTGGTCTTAGCCGAATTTCTATCTAGTTTCAAATTTGCTTGCTTTCATTCTTCGAATTCGTTCTCACTTATATCGAGACTTCACTTATTTAACTTAAACTTAATTGCCTTGGTAAAAAATCGAATTCCACGTTTTCATCATTTCTAAATTATGTTTGGCAGTAAAACTTAAATTAAAAATATGTCAATATTATTTCATGGTGCTTGATCATTCCATCCAAGTATTATTTGTCATAATATTATATTCTCTAAGTACAAATAATAATAATTTATCAGATCTTCCATTTTTCTTCCCTCCCCATTCTACCCTCTGTTTCTCTCGTATTAGTTTTGGGGAGTTTTAATCTCTCGAATTAGTTTTGGGGAGTTTTAATCTATTCTTGAATTAGACCGACAATAAAAGATACAATTCCTTATCTCCCATTTTTTCCTTCTCCTTGTATTTCTTTGTTTTTTTTCTTTAATTCGTTAACAATTATCTTTGACCAATTTTAATCTATTCTTGAATTACACCGAGAATAAAAGACAAAGTTTCATATCTTCCATTTTTTATTCCATCTATATTCCATTTGTGTTTCCTATGTTGTTTTTACTCTTTTGGCCAATTTTAATCAATTCTATATCTCCCATTTTTCATTCCATCTGTATGTCTTTCATTCCGTGCCAATTTTAATTGATTCTCGGTTCTTTTTCACAATTTTAACGTTGGGTCATGATTTTCTATAACCAGTAATGATAGCAAAAATCTAAATAATTGAAACACTATAAAAGAGACTATAAAAGAGAATGAAGAGAACTTTTCTATCTCTTTTCTCTCCTTAAATTTGCATAAATGCCCATTTTTCTCTCTCTCCAAGTAAATTTTACTATCTTTTCCATTTCATTTTCTTTTTCCAAGAAGGACAACATCTTTGTCACTGAAATTTACCATTTTTGTTTTCTTTTTTTTAGCAGAATTGTCCTATAGTTGAAGGATGTGTGGAAGAGAGATATTTGGGAGAAGGATCAGAATAGATGGTATAACTTACAATTTTATTATTATGATTGATTTTTCTTAAACATTATATACCCTAAAAGTAACTTTCCTCCTTAAAGTCTCAAATTCCTAGATTAACTCAGGGTATTGCTCTCTTGTTTCATCTTCACACTCCCACGTTGCCTCCTCGGTATGGTGGTTTTACCATAACATCTTAACGAACCCAATGTTCCTGTTGCATAGCGCTTTCACTTCTCGAGTTAAAATTCGATTGATTTTTCCTTGTAACTTAAATCTTCGTTGAGTTGGAGGGATTTGTGGTCTATTATGTGTATAGAGCCCATCATGTATTTACTCAAGTGAACTACCTCGTGTACTCCTAAGAAGGAGGGAGGTAGGACTAACTTATATGCTATGGACCAATTCGCTTGAGAATTTCGAAAAGTCCAATGAATCTAGGACTTAACTTACCCTTACGTCCGAACCTCAAGACACCTCTCATGGGTGCCACCTTTTGAAATATTAGGTCATATATCTCAAACTCTAGGTTTCTACGCCTTATGTTGGCGTAGCTTTTCTGTCTAATGTGAGCAATACACATCCTCACTCGAATTTTCTAGACAGTCTCATTGGCGACTCTGACCAATTTGGGTCCTACTAGATCTCTCTCACCTATCTTGTCCCAACATAGCGGGAACCTGCACCGTTTCCCATACAGGGTCTCGAACGGTGCCATTCTAATAGTAGCTTGGAAGCTTAACTTCCCTTAAAGTCGAATACGCAAGCACGTAGCATGTCCTCTAAGATTTGGTTTAGGTGCTCTGTTTGTCCACCTGTTTAGGTCACAAGCTCACACTAACAAGCTCGACTACGTCTCTCTTCATGCTCCTCCACCAGAGGTGTTGTTTTAAATGTTCGTACATCTTATTACCTCCTGGGTGCATGGAAAATGACGAGTTGTGTGCCTCTATTAATATCTCTTTCCTTAGCTCCTCTATTGTTAGGACAAACAGACGTCCCATATACAATAGTCCATCATCTGAGGACTTCGAGAAACCGTCTACTGGATTCTCGACTAGTTGGCTTAGGACGTTCTGTAGGTTAGAATCCTCTCGTTGGGAAGTACTAATTATGTCTAAACGTAGGTTATATTGTAAGTCGAGACAGCTGCGCTATGATTCCCTCAGTCACTACAACTATGTTGGTCCGCTCGAAATCTTTTTGTACCCTTAGTTCCCCCATAATGATGGTCTGCGAGTGGGCCATTTTTCTACTTTGGGCATCTGCAACATTTTAAATTCTTGTGGTCGGTAAAATTTGGGTTTTCTGTCCATACAGGTAGTTTCGTACTTTTTCTTTTCTCTTGCTTCACATTCAAAAGTTGTTCTAATCTCCTTAAAATCTTGCACACTTGCCCTTAATATCATAAATGAGTCTCATATAATTTTCCATAGTTTTTGAGTGTTCTAGGATCTTGAAAAACATCTTAAAATTTTCATGAGGGTTGTTTGGTCAGATACCACCCCAAATTTTGGTTTAATTTTTCGAACATATTCCAATGGCTTTGTAACTCTATGTAATCCCTTAACACCATGATATAAGGCTAATCATCAGATTTCATGTCATTTAGAGGTTACTTTGGTCATTAGCTAGTGGTACATAATTATAGGGGCATTTTAGTCATTTTACACCTACACTTGGTTTAGCCCGTTATCTCAATCTAATAGTCCCCAAATTTCATATATAACACTATCATGTCATATTGAGTCTTCTCCTAAAATTTCATGAGCACCACAATTCATTTAGTGGGTTTGTGACTTAGGCACTTCATTGAAAACAATATTCATGTAAACACAAAGGTTGGAAAACTTTAAATACTAACTCAACCTTAATTTCACATTTCTCACTTTCTTCGAGACTTGCTTCTATCACCAACTAAATCAATATTTAATAAATTCCTTGCATTTCATTGCCATCTTAGTGATTTTTTTTTCTTGAATCCTTACATCGTATACCCTTGAAAGGGACTTTCGTCTTCAAAAGTGTAAAATTCATATCTTAAATCCGGGCACTTTTCTCTTATTTTTATCTCATGTTCCAATGTGATTTCTTTCATATACTTGTTTCGTCTCAATATTTTGACGAAGGCAATCTCTTTCTTTCAAAGGCTTTCAACTCGCGGATTAAGATTTTTCCAGGCTTCCCTTCGTAACTTAAGTCCTTATTAATTTTACAGGGTTCATAGTCTATTTACATGAATGCGTTCTGTCGGGTAGTACTAGTCTATATGCCATCGAACTTTCCATTAATTTGTCTCCAAAATTTCATTTAAGATAGGGTCCTTATATTCTGTTTCCTATGATCGATGTCCAGACGCATCAAGTCATCTTTCTACTTGACCATTAATGTTGGCGCAACTCAAGGAGGGACTTTATGATGGATAAAGTCCCTTACCCAATAAATCTTGTAATTACATCTCAAGTTCATTTAATCCTATTGATGCCATGCTATAAGGGCTTTGGGGGACGGGGTATTCTTGGTAGGTCTTCCATTAATACATCTGGGAACTCATTTACTACTGGTACATTTTCTAAGGTCTTTTTTTTTTCCTCATACATCTACGACACATGCTCATATTGTCCAACCACCTTGTTGGATTAATCTCTTTTCTTTCATCGTCGAGACTAGCTTTGGGGTAGTCCCGGTACTTGTGCTTTTAATTTTAAAGCTAGGTCTTGCTAGTGGTGAGAATACCACTTTCTTTTTGTGATAGTCTACTCTAGCATGTTTTCTAGCTAGCCTTTCCATGCCTAGTATTAGATCGAAATTGGTCATCTTTACTACTATTAGGTCTATGCTTAGAGTTTGGTTGACTACTATTGCTGGATCATTCTTTACTCTATCCTTAGTTACTAAGATTCTAATTCAAACCCTGTCTCTGACCTCGAGGCAGGCCCTCTTCAGCCTCACCACATCCTCTTCAACTAATAGGGGTTGTCACTTTCCTTGTCTTACTCTTTCGCATGGTCTAGGCGAAATAGTTCTAGAAATCAAGGTACGGTTACTTAAGTCTAAGGTTCATCTCTAAGCATACATACTATAAAATACATATACGAACATCACATCATAGTGCCAAAGAAATAAAACAACAATTTCAATAATATCCACAGAAAATGCATGCGAGTTCGAAAATGTTTCTCTTTTCTTATTTTATTCAAAGCTTACCTGACGGTGATGGGGCATCGACATTGGGACCATGGAACGTGCCAAGCCTACATCATAGGCTAATTTACAAAATCTGAAACCTAGAGCTCCGATACCAACTATAACGACCCTAAATTTTCACATACTCAGAGTCGCTACTAACGTCTCATGCTCATCTCTAACGCGAAAATATGACTCTTTAAATGAACATAATTTATGACATAAACTCCGAAAACGCTTAAAACAACTTCTTCTCTAGAAAACAAAATCATGGTCTTACGTGTTTAAATATGAAATACTGAAGTTTAGAGAAAAAAAAAATACAAAACAATTTAAAACGATGAAATGCAAAACAACCTATTCTAACTAAGATTAGGAATTTAAATATGAGTCTACCTTATGCACGTGCCACAGTCTCTGCTCGTGATGCCACTGTCCTCCGTACTAGTGCGCCTTGCCTTTACCTGAAAAATGATGTGGCAAACGGCTTGAGTACTTCGAAGAATACTCCGTAAGTGGCCCCACTATAGGGGGCCATGCAATCATGATTTAGGGACCTACCTCTAAATCATAAGGGTGGCCTCCAATCTTAGACAAATTGGATGTGTAGTACTTCCCTACACGATTCACACGTGTGAGTGTGAATCCCAGAGCGCTTGTGAATCCCCAGACAATCGCACACCCTCTGGACCCTCCAGTCAAGCCAATCTGTAGCAACGTCCGGAGGTCAGTAGAACCCCATAGTGTCATGCGTCTCATGAACACCCTCATCATCATACTGTGTGCATTTGCACTCATCGTCATACTATGCGCATTCGCACTCATCATCATACTGTGTGCTTCCGCACTCATCATCTCTAGGGAAAGTAGCCTTATGCTATGAACATACAATATGCATGAGGTCCCTCTAAATTCATCATAATGTCTCTATTGACACAACCCTCTAGTCTCCTTTTTGTTACTCTAGGTAACCCATGCTCGTGGATATTTATATTAATATCCTATGTCAATCTAACGACATGATACAATATGACACTCATCATCATATAACATGCTCAATATGGAAAACATCATCATATTAAGGTCAACGTCATGCAATCATCATACTCATCATATTGCCATAAAGTGTAACAAGCATTTCAAGTACATCATTCATCAAGATATATATATACTACGCACATCATCAAGCATCATAACTCATACATCATCATAACTCATATATCATCATACATTCATAGATCATCATATACTAGTATATGACATCATACGATACAACTCATACATTATCATATACTAACATACGACATCATACAACACAGTTCTTACATCATCATAACTCATACAATTTTTAGCCTATCCTATAGTAAGGCCACTTACTTGGTTGGCCTTAGCCAAATTTCTATCTAGCTCCAAATTTGCTTGCTTTCATTCTTCAAATTTGTTTTCACTTATATCGAGGCTTCACCTATTTTGAACTTAAACTTAATTGTCTTAAGTAAAAATCGAATTCCACGTTTTCATTGTTTCTAAATTATGTCCGGTAGTAAAACTTAAATTAAAAATATGTCAATTTTCATACTAATTGATCATTCAATTCAAGTATTGTTTCTCATAATATTATATTTTCTAGGTACGAATAATAATCACTCTCTCTCTCTCTCTCGCTCTCGCTCTCGCTCTCGCTCTCGGTTGGACACTCTATTTTACTTTTGTTAGGTTCACCATTACTTTTACCAACTTTAATTGATTTTTATATTACATAGACAATAAAAGATGGATTCATGTCCCTCCCATTTTTTTCTTTCTATATGTTGTACACTTTATTTTTATTTTATTATACTTTTCTTTATTCCATTTTCCTTCTATGTGTTGTACACTTTAGTCTCTGTTTTTTATTTTATGCTATTTTCCTCTTCTATGTTGTGCATTTTGTTTCTCTCCCTCTGTTTTACTTTTTGTTAGGTTTATAATTACATTTGACCAGTTTTAAGAATTCCATATCTCTCCTTTTTTACTTATCTCTCTATATTTACTCTATTTTTCTTAAATTTTGTTCACAATTATCTTGGCTTATGTTTGGCCAATTTTAATAAATTTTTATTTCTTTTTCACTATTTTAATGTTGGATCCTCCTTTCTATAACCGGTAAAATAATAACAAAAATCTAAATAATTGAGATAATAGAGAAGAAATCATGAACTTGTCTAATCGATTTCCTCCTATTACATCTGACCTATTTTTTCTTTTTCTCTCCAAGTAAATCGAGACTATCTTTCCAATTCCATTTCATTTTCTTTTTAAAAAATGACATCTCTTTTATGAAATTTACCATTTTTTATTTATTTATTTATTTTTTTTAACAACATTGTATGACAGTTAGAGTAGGTATTGAAGAGAGATATTTTGCTAAAGAAGTTGCTTCATTCATCTGTGTGGAGGGATGGAATCAGTTACCATTTTATTATTATTGATTTTTTTTAAGGTGGTTACAAATATTACCTTTGATTTTTTAAAACAACATTTCTAAAATATAATCTTTTAAAATTTTAAATAAAAATTGAAATTTACCTTCCATTTTTATCTAAAATTTATATATAAACTCTATTTTGATATAATTTAAACATATACATATACATACTAAGTATATATGCTTTACCAAAATTTTTACCTTATTTTTTGGGTCCCTATCTGTGCTTTAGGAAAACTCCCATGTTATAGGGGATGGTTTATTAATTTTGATGGAAAATATGAGGTTAAAATTCTAGTCTATCACATTGAATGCTTAGAAAATGCATGCTAAATAGATGTTGTCTATTACAACTGTAATGACTTGGAATTTTTTTCCACTTAATTTAAGGTCGTCACTGTGTACGTATCATGAACATTGAATGCAAAAATCCTTCATTTAAACTTTCATAAAACGTCACTTTCATCTTGAAACATAGCCATTGACTTACGTGGTTTGAAAACACATTTAAAAGACGACACAACGAAAGACTAAACAAAATAAATAAACGTTTAAATTAAAAACATCCTATTCTAGCGTAAGTCTAAGAAAATAAATACGACTACACTATGCATGTTCCATGTTCTCAAGTTGCGATGCCGTCGTCAGCGGTATAGGAATGTCTTACCTTAACCTAAAACAGAAGTGACTTAAGTATTTAAATAAATACTCAATAAGTGACTCCACTATTGGGGCTTTAAATGCAAGAACATGGGAATGCAATGACAGAACCTATTTTTTCAGTCTATTTTCCTTCGGTACTATCCTAACGGGTAACTTGGATGTATACCATATACTTTACACACAGCCCTTACGTGCGAGTATGGACTCACCAGTCAGTTTGCACACCGCTGGACCACTTTCCTTGTCATGCGAGCATACTCTGGGAGCTACTTAAACTGGACACTGTTAGAACTAGTAACCATCACGACAACATTAGGTTAAACATAATGTTTGTTTTCCTGCTTGACAGTCGTAGCATTATGATAAACATAATGAATGTTTTTTTTTTTTGCTTGGGCATGGTAGCATTATGACAACCATAATGATTATTTTTCTGCCTCGTAAAGTACACGTCCGTACTATTGTGAAGGGTAAGAGGTATCCCCCAATGCATGAGCACACAATAATGCATGAGGTCCCAACATTTTTTCATTTTCATTATCATTTAATACAACCTCCCTAGCATTCCATACCTATCATATCGTTTCTCATATCATTTCACATATCGTTTATCGTATGGTTTATGCATACGTCAGGGTTGTATTTCATGCTAGTTGGTCGTTTTGCATGTTAATCACATCATATCATTCAAATTACATAAATATATCATATCATAACATTCCATGCTTCCAGACAAAACAATTTTCATCATGTACATATTATACCATAACATATCACATTACAATATCATAAACATGTCAATTATCACATATCTCGTACCATAACATATTTCATATCATTTTCATATCATATCACGATATATATATATATCCATCATTCACATGCCATATCATAATCATATCATATCTTAAACACTTCGTTGTCATATCGTTCCCTAACTTGTTCCCTAACTTATCCAGAGCCTTAACATTCTTATATCTATCATGATCATATCGTTACATGAATGTACCTTAGCCATATCATTACAGGAACGTATCCTAATGCTATCGTTCTATCAATTTATCATAATCCTTACTTTTAGAGTAATCCTAACATTGTCGTTCTATCGTTCAATGTTCATAGACTATACATGTATTTGAGTAATTTTAAAGCATATTGCTTTCATTTTAAGTATTCTTAAATGAATTGTTTTGAAACTCAGAATTTCTATATTTGTGTTTAAAGCATATTGCTTTAATTTGAAGTATTCTTAAATGAATTTTTTTGAAACTAGAATTTCTATATTTGTGTTGATTGGAAAGACTTCTACCTATCATTTTTTTCAATAGACTTGTGGAAAGTAAATGAATTTAAATAATAATTTTATAAAAAATTGTTCAAAATATTTTTATTATAAAAAATTGTTCAAAATATTTTTATTATTCTGGTGTTTACTGTAGCTTTAGGATCAACGTTTAGTACTAGTGAAGCGTACTAATGAAAGAATTTTTTATTGTTTTAGGAGTTGCCCTGTTGACACAATATTCTTGGATAAAAGATTAGTTGTATCTTTACTTAGAGTAATCAATTCTCAAGTTGGATTGGAATTTAGTTGTATTTAGTTATATAATAATGTTGAATTAAGTTAAGATGTTACAATTTTCTCATGTTATTGTTGATAACATTTTTTTGATGATTATATATTGATTTATGTTTGTAATATTTTTTTACCTAAAATTCTATGAATAATTATGAATTGTGGATAAATAATTTTTTTTTAAATTTTTTTTAGGGTTGACAACCCGACAACCTAACCCGAAAATAGAGGGTTGGGTTGAGTTGTAAAATTTTTTTGGTTGGGTTGGGTTACCAATTCAACCCACCGGAACCTTTGGGTTGGGTAAAAAAAAATCCCCCCAACTCAATCTGGACCATGTACACCCCTCCTTTTTATCTCCGTTTATTTCCTTCCTCATAGTTAGTTTTAGCCAATTTTTTTTGTATCGAATTCTTACTTCCTCTCTCAAAATGGTTAAGACATTTCCTAAAACTCATACATAGTCCAAAAAGGAAAACTACTTAACTTATACATGGTCTAAAACTCTTCGTGAGTAACGGGTATTGGAGCGTTGCACTCACCTTCTTTCCACTCTTTATCGTTGTCACTTCTCCACCGGTGAATTTGTATGGTGACGACATTTGTTTCACCATCCTAGGATCTCTGATACTAAATGTTTGAAATAACCCGTGATCGAAATATTTCAAAACAAATAATTGAAGTACAGGGAACAACTTGAGAGAAGAGAGCTCTTATGTTTTTCAATTCTCGTTTATCAAAATAAGATACATATCATGAGTATTTAAAGGGGAGAAAGTATAACAAATCTCCTTAGACTCTCTCATCAAGTTCCTAAACTTTCTTCCAAGTTGAGAAATTATTAACAAATCTTACTAATTAAAAACTAACAATTTCTCTTTAACCTATTCAAGCCAATAACTTCTAAACACTTACGCAATAACTTCTAAACAATTATCCTAAAATTGACGTTGGTTAATAACTTGTTTTGTTAAGTCAAGCTAACTTATGATAAACTTTTTTAAGAAATACACCTCTTTATCTTACTGTTTTATTTATCATATTAAAGCATTTTACATTGGATTCCTATTTCTTGTCCAAAAGATCCCTACGACATATTTGACAATGCATGATATATTACTCTACCTAATAAAACTCATGTCTCTAAGGTGCATGCATGGACATCATTCAAAATTATGTGCAGACAACAAAATAAAAATAACCACAAAATATGGATGCATGCATCTAAGTAAGACATTAAGGTTGGAAAGGGTGTGTTCAAAGAATTTTCTTGTCGTTATGCACCATTAGAGGAAGCGTTCTCTTCCTCTTCTACCACATTTGAAGATTTTGTGTGACTCCATTCTTAAAAAATTTCCTCCAAAAACAACTTGGAAATACTTCTAGTGTAAACCTGCTATCTGTCCAATTGTTTCTGCTACAAGTCTGCTATCTGTCTACCTGCCGCTTTGTCTGCTGCAACATTTGTTTTATGATGTGTAGCAGCCCCTCTCTTGTCACTCTTGTTGTCTTTTCATTTCAAGCTTAACCGAGAATGCACAGTGATTATTTTCTATCAATTTCTTTTTTCCATACGGATTTCTTTCTTGGAGGGTTTAGCAAATCTTCTAGGACGAATTTGGATCTCTCAATTCTAAAAATTCTTCTTTGGTGTTCGTGTCATTACATGTTGTTGCATGAAAAGATGTACATGATTTTAAATAAAATAAGACAAAATGCAAATAAAGATGAACAAGAAACTATGTGGTAGCGTGCACTACACGAAAATAAGATTTCTCATCGATCACATCCTAGTATGCACTAAAAGCAATTGGCCTCCCTAATATACTGAAATTAACCACATTGGGGCATAAGTTGTTCACGACAAAGAGTAAAAATAATGACTAGAAAAAAAAAAAAAATCATTCTAAGGAAAGTAATGCAACCATGTAAGTGCATAAATAAAAAGAAAAAAATTAACTTGGTTTCCCCGGAGCTTGTTACCTATTTACTGCTTGTCAGCTCCCATTTCTTCAATTTTTTTTTTCAATTATCCATGGTCAAATAAATAATTTTATGGATGGAAATAATTTTGTGAAATTTATCCCCCTATATATCAAATAGCTCTACTTCTAAGACGTAGTTCAAGGGTGTGTTCTCAATAGATGACTTCATTGATGAATTTTTTCTTTCCTATAATTTCAGTGATTAAACATCTTAGGAGTTCATCCAATTTTGCTTGTTGTTTAGTGCAGTTATTCCAACTGTTGTCTTCTTCTTCTTGTTGTTTTCAACTATCTGCAACTAGATTCTTTGTCAATTTATAATTGTTGATCGATCCTCTACTACTGCTGGATATTTTATGTTCTCATTGATATTAAATTTTATTTGCTCATCATTCATTTTTAACATTATAGTTCCCTTTGTGGACGTCTACAATTGTTCTTCGAGTTTTCAAAAATTCTCTCTCCAAGATAATTGGCAGTCATGGTTCGCTTCATAATCTAAAATGATAAAATCTACTGGAAATATGAACTTGTCCACTTGAATTAGAATATCTTTAATTTTGCCTTCTAGATGAGTGAAAGATCGGTCTGCTAGTTGGAGGGTGACTTTAGTTTATCTAGCTTCACCAATATCTAACTTTTGGTAAATAGGCAACAACATTAGATTAATGCTTGATCCCAAATCACATAATGCTTGACCTTACTACTTTCCTTTAGTTGATATTGTAATTGTAAATGAGTTGGGAGCTTTCTCCTTTAGTGGGATCTTTATTTTGCAATAATTTACTAAGCTCTTCATTCAACTCTACCACCTTGAATTCTTCAAATTTTCGTCGATGGGTGAGAATATCGTTCAAGAGTTTGACATAATTGAACATTTATTTCGAGGCTTTCACTAATGGTGTGTTTATATGAATTTTCTTAAATATATTCATGAACTTCTTGAGACGGCCTTCTTCCTTATTCTTTTTTATTCCTTGCAGAAAAGAAGATAGTGATGTGTATACTATGCTCTCTTTCTGTTTAGCAGTTTCTGCATGATTTTTGCTCTACTCTTTCTATACAGCAATTTCCTCCTTTCTCTGCTATGTATCAGCTGTTTCTTGGGAGTGACTGTTGTTGTTTTCCTTAGTTTCACCTCTCTGCGGAGTATTCTTTTCCTTGGGTATTGGCTTGTTGAGGACTATATGCCATTTGATTTTGTAGACCAAAACCTAGAGGGCAATTTGGTTTAGGTGACTTTTGTTGATGGTATATGACTTGTCTCTTCCATAAGAAGTTTTGATAGTTTTTCCATCCTGAAATATACGTCTTTGAGAAAGGATTATTTTTCTAGATGCCTTGATTAGCTTGATTCTCCACATAAAAAATTGATGTTAGATTACGGACGTTAATCAAAACTGTGTTCTTCTCTACAATATACACAAGATTCAGCTGCTGTTTGGGTCATTACAAGAGCAGCTTGAATGGGTGCTTTAGTCATGAAACCTTGTCCCAACACTAGATTTGGTAGAATATTAGTCACTGAAGCTAATTAAGGGTGGATAGAGGGTAAAGCATCAACTTCAAGTACTTCTTAAGTCTTCTTTCTTGGATTGCTTCTCACATCATCCAATTGACAATTGTTAATCAAGCATCAATTGCTAATTGCTCCCCATGAACACCCTCATCATCATACTGTACGCGTCCCCACTCATCATCGTTAGTGGAGAAGTATCTCGATACATATGAACACAAAATGCATGAGATCCCTATAGTTTTCATCTTTAAATCATGTTTAACACGCAACCCTATACACCATTCACTTATTATTCTAAGTAACATGCATGCATTCACATTCATATATTCATCATCATTAACATTAACTAGGGTTGTGTCTTTGAAAACTTGTCGTCATAATGCATCGTAGCATTTAATACATGCACAACATCTTAATATGGAACATCGTCATATGAAGTCATTTCATCATCATACGTCTCATCATCTTATTATTATGCATCATCATCATCATGTCAACATCATGTACATCATCACATCATCATAAAATATCAACACATAATCATTTAACATCATCACGTCATCATATAACATCATATAACATAAAACATAAATGACACGTGCAAGGGCCACTGGACATGTGTCATCATACATAAGACAAGTCTTCCGACCGAGCCGATAGAAAGACCACTTACCTGATTAGCTTAAGTTGTTGTCATGAATTTATCCTTAATGAAAGTTTGATTCTATTTTTTGAAATCCAAGTTAACCTATGTGTGCTCATAACATCAGTTTCAAGTTCGAACTTTCTTGTAACAAGTTTATAGACGGAGTTAACCATTTTTTCTAGAAGATATAAGCTATGATCATATAAAAGACTTTGATAAATTTACTTTATGTTAGAGTATTATCTACTTTCTGGTCGTCTGATATTTCAAAATTTAATTATTTTTCCATGGTTTATCCTCTATAATTCTTATTTTTAGAAGCAAGTTGTATTTGACAGTATACATAAAAATTGTCAATTTTATTTCCCTACTTTTCTTTTAATTCTATTAACAATTATCTTTATCCAATTTTAATCCAACAATAAAAGACTTCCATTCATTATTCTCCTTGCTTTTAATTATTGTTGTAATTATCTTTCAACAATTTTAATGATTTTTTTTTTTTTCATTTTTTTCTCTGCTTTTAATGGTCTTTGCAATTATCTTTATTCAATTTTAATAGATTTTTTTTTTATCATTTTAATATTGTTGATAATAATTTTCTAAAATGATGATAAAAATCTAAATAATTGAAATAGAGTAAAAGAGATGGAAGATCTAAAAAACTTCTCTCTCAATTAAATCGGTATAAAGTAGTGTTGTCCTTTTTCTCTCTCATAGAAAATCTTACTATTTTTTTTTTTGTTCTTTTGTTCTGTTTCTTTCTTTTTTTCTTGCCGGATAAGTGATCATTATGTTGTTGAGGAGGTGTTGCTATAAAATAAAATAAAAGTGAATTTTGAACTTAAAAATTCTCGTTTCATTTTTTAACTTTTAATTTGATTGAAATTGTAGAAAAAAAAAAAAAGAAACTTCAAAATTGTAGTAATTCTAAAACTCACTCTATTATTTTTTCATCCAAATATTATTACAGGAGTTCTACTTCAATAAATTATAAATATTAATACTATTTTTGAAAATTTATGAATATTTTTTAAATTTGAAATAAAGTTGTATTTATATAAGAATAAACTTATTTTCAAAACAAAAGTAGTGATCATAAGATTTACCATTACATTATTAAAGGACTTGAATTAAAAATGTTCATTTCTTATTGAGAACATCTCTCTCGCTAATCAGCTTATCTTCTTTGGCGTGGTTGATCTTCTATACAGTCTTCACATCACTCCATTGGCTGCAGTGGAGGTGGCGGAGAGGGGAAGAGAAACGCTGCCGCGGGTGGAGATTTAAAGAAGCTTTGCGCAGGAGGTGGTGGAGAGGGGAAGAGAAATGCCGCTGGGGGTGGCGGAGAGGGGAAGACAAACGCCGCAGGAGGTGGAGATTTAAAGAAGCTTCGTGAAGGAGGTGGCGGAGAGGGGAAGAGAAATGCAGCCGGGGGTGGCGGAGAGGGGAAGAGAAACGCCGCAAAAGGTGGAGATTTAAAGAACCTTTGCGTAGGAGGTGGCAGAGAGGGGAAGAGAAATGCCGCCGGGGGTAGAGATTTAAAGAAGCTTCGTGCAGGAGGTGGCGGAGAGGTGAAGAGGAACGCCGCTGGAGGGGGTGGAGAAGTGAAGAGGAAGGCCGATAGAGATCTACGGGAATGTTTCAGGTATGGCGATGAGTTAGCAATGGCAAGAAATGAACGAGAGAAAAGTGGAAAAATGAATAGTAGAAAAAACCCTAAAAGATTCATGTTTTATTCTTTCTTTTTATGTTTGGTGATTATGAAGATCGTATGAAGATCTACGACCAATCTCAAAAAATTTATAGGAATAATACACATTTTCAAATACTAAATACTAAATTTATCTTTTAAAAAAATAGTAAAAAAAACAAAAAAAAAATAAAGAAATTTAAATTAAAAAAAAATACTCTAAGTTTTCAATAATACAATTAAACTTCCAGTAGAGCTAAAAAAAAAATAGTTAAATTTTTATAAAAAATTAAAAAAATATTCTTATAATTAATTAGGAATAGAAATGATTAATATTTAATTTAAAAAAAAATACCTTTAAATTTTCTTAAAAATTTCATAAATATATTTAACTTTTACAAGTTTCATTAGAATTTAGTGAAAGCCTCCCTCAAAGTCCTCCCTTAAACTTAGGCACCAAGAGGCGTGCCACAACAGGACCAAATTCAGCAACATCTCCCGAAACTCCTTCATTGGGTCTTGGCACTAAGAGGCATGTACCAACTAACCCAAATTCAGCAACTTCTCCTAAAAGCCCTCTCTCAAGTTTAGCCTCCAAGAGGCGTGTCCCAGTAGGACCAAATCCAGCAACATCTCCCGAAACACCTCCATTGGGTTCCATAGGGTTTAGTGACTAAGAGGTGTGTACCAACTGGCCCAAATCCAGCATCATTTCCCGAAAGCCATCCCCAAATTTAGGCACCAAGAGAAGTGTCCCAACAGGACCAAATTAAGCAACATCTCCCGTAACGCCTACATTGCCTACAGGTAGTAAGAGGCGTGTACTAAATGGCCCAAAACTAGCAACATCTCCTAAAAGCCCTCCCTCAAATTTAGACACCAAGAGAAGTGTCCCAAGAGGAACAAATTCAGCAACATTTCCCGTGGTCAGCAACATCTCCCATAACGCCTACATTGCCTCTAGGCACTAAGAGGCGTGTACCAAATGGCCCAAAACCAGCAACATCTCCTGAAAGCCCTCCCTCAAGTTTAGGCACCAAGAGGTCTGTCCCAACTGGACCAATTTGAGCAAAATCTCCCGAAAAGCCTCAATTTGGTTTAGGCACCAAGATGCGCATTGCAACTGGCCCAAATCCAGCAACATCTCCTCAAAGCCCTCCATTAAATTTATTATGATGCCTCCTAACGCTAGCAAGCTTAATTAGGTTTTCTAAAGATGTATTACAATGAAGTCTTTAATTTTCTATCTTCTATCTAATGAGATGATTCAATTTTATGGCGAGGGACTCTAATAATGGACATGAAAGAGAATAATTTAGTCTTAAAGCTTTTTATTTTAAAACTATTATAATAATATTTCTTTACCTTATTTTCAAAATCTACATTACCCATGAACATATATTGTGTGATCATGCATTTGGGGGGATACCTCTATCCCATCACGAGGGTACGGACGCGTACATCCAAATGGCAGGACAACGATCGTTATGCCCTGCATAGTGCTGCCGTGACGGTTTTAGTTTTAACGGGTCTCGATGGGCCCCCAGAGCATGCCCACCGGCTAGGGACAGTGGCCCAGCGGTGTGCGAACTAGCTGGTGAGCTCATACTCGCACGTATGGGCTGTGTGTAGAGTATATGGTACACGTCCACGATTACCTGTTAGGATTACACCGTAGGGAAAATGAAACAATACGAAACGAAACGAAACGAAGTGAAACGAAAGATAGGTCCCATCATTTCATTGCATGTGATTGTTGCATTTAACCCCAATAGTGGGGTTACTTACTGAGTATTTCTTTAAATACTCAAGCCATGTGCTACTACATTTTTCAGGTTAAGACAAGGCATTCCTGTACGGCTGACGACGACATCGCAACTCAAAATCATGACACATGCATAGGATAGTGGCATTTATTTTCTTAGACTTAGGATAGAATAGGATGTTTTAAACTTAAATGCTTATTTATTTTATTTTGAGTCTTTTGTTGTGTCGTTTTAAAGATGTTTTCGAAACACGTAAGTCCATGACTGTGTTTTAAGTTAAAGGTTATGTTTTATGGAATTTAAATGAAGTCTTCCGCATTCAATGTTTATGGTACATATATAGTAGCGACCTTAAATTAAATAGAAAATTTTAGGTCGTTACATAATTGGTGAGACTTTAACTTTTCTAAAATAAAATAAAATAAATAATAAAAAAGTTTGCATATTTTGACAGCAGATACAATTTTTGATATTCTTATATAATTTTAATTTTACTTTCATATATAACTAATGTAAAGCCCCAAATAAATAAATGAAAGAAAAAAAAGAATTATGTTACAGTTACATAAAAAAAACCTCTCTCCACAATTCTCTCTACTCACGTCTTATCCCTTTTCCAAACTATCTTTGGGCAACCAACTGGTGATCACCCTAGACAAGCCACAATATAGGTTTTGCAAAAACAACCCCCACACCCTAATATCATATCAAGTTTTGAAAAAAAGAGAAACAGAAAAAAAAAAATGTCAAAATTGGAGGAGAAAGGGCATTTTACGATAGAAGCATATCTAAAAAAAAATGTCAGATTGTTAAGCTATATATTAGATTTTTTGTCACGTTAAATATTAGTTTTTTTCTTTTCTTTTATTTTTATTTTATTTTCGAAAATCACACCAATTATAACTTAGATCTTCCCCCTAGCTCCATTGCAATTATTGCAATTATGTATATTATGTAGATCAAATATATATTATATGATGCATGACGTACATATTATGTGTGATGTACGTGATGGCTTTATGATGAGTACAATTTTTGCACGACATTTTGTTTAATATGATGATGTTTTCCATATTTAGCATGCTATATGATGATGAGTGTTATATTGCATCATGTCGTTAGATCGACCTAGGACACAACTCTAAGAGCATGAAAATGATATTAATATAAATATCCACGATCATGTTTCTTAATGTAACAAAAAGATGAGACTAGAGTGTTGTGTCAAGAAATACATTATGATGGGATTCAGAGAGACCACATGCATGTTGTAGGTTCATAAGCATATTTTAGGTTAGAATAGTTGTTATGCATTTCATTGTTTTAAATTATTTTGTATTTGTTTTTATTTTCTTTAAATTTTAATATTTTGTATTTTGTAAGACCATAACTGTGTTTTTCAGAGAAGAAAATGTTTTTAATGTTTTCGATATTTATACTATAGATTACGTTTTCTTTTAAGAGTTATATTTCCGCATGAGAGATGAGTCTGAGACATTAGTAGAGACTCTGAGTATGTAGAACTTTAGGGTCGTTACAACTAATACACCACTTTTATATTGTATTATTATAGACTTTAGAAATGAATATGAAAAACAATTATCGAGAGAAACAAAATTAAATACGATACATTTATCATTTTTAGTCTGTTGATAAGATAAAAAGATGATAAACATATCAATTACATTTACTAGTGATATACGAGGATAAAACAATTAAACACTATAGATTTATTATTTTAAGAGGTTTGATGATAGATGTGTGGTTTTCTTAATTTTGTTGTCACCTAGCATCAAATAAATAGTCTTGTATGTTCATTTATTTAAATATGATTAAAATTCGATAATTTAATGACAACTATTTAATTAAAAAAATATTTTTTTTTATAAAATTGGATAATTTAAAATTGTTTGAATAGAACACTTATTTAGCACGCATTTTCTAAGCATTCAATGTGATATACAATAATTTTAACCAACACCTTCCCCATCAAAACTTATTAAATATTAGTTACTTTTTAAATCAATTTGAAAAATATGAACGTGCTCTTATATAATTGAGTATCTATATTTGTTCAAACCAGTGAGGATTCCCACCACACAAAGAGTGACTAAAAAAAATTAGATGAAAGTTCTTTTAAAATAAAATAGATGGAAATGATTAGATATATTTCTTGGGCATAATTAGTTTCAAAAAATCATTGGTTACCAATAAATTAGGAAAACTCATCAAAAAAATATCCTTATAGATGGTAAATTGTTTAAAGAGGGTTGGGTTGTCCGGTTGTCAACTCTAAAAAAAAAATTTTAAAAAATTTATTTATCCACATTTCATAATTATTAGATAAAGAATATTAAAAGTTCAACCAATACAAATCAATTTATAATAAAAATGGTAACATCTTAACATAATTCAACATTATATAAAACTAAATACAATTAAATACAACTAAACAGGATTCTTCTTGAGAATTGATTACTCTCGAGTAAAGAAAATATAAGGAAAGGATAGATCAACAAAATAAAATACAATAAAAATGATTAGTTTAAAGAAACTATACCTATCAAAAATAAAAAATATTGTAAAAATATTTTGCTTACATTGAAAAAAATTTACTTAAGTTCGAGGGCCTAAATTATTTAAGGAAAAAAATTGTCATATAACAATGTTGCAACCTAAAGATAATAAATACATCAGAATTTATAATTACTATCAAAGTTTTATAACAAATTTATTGAAACTAATTTTTTATCCAACAATTTTGTGTCAACAGTGTTAAAGAACTTCTAAAACAATCAAGAATTCTCTTATCAGTAGTAAACATTGATCCACAGATAAATAAAAATATCTTGAATAACTTTTGACAAAATTATGTATTTAAATTTATTTACTTTCCACCAAGTCCAATTGAAAAGAATAATAGATGGAAAGTAAAATGAATTTTAAAGTAATCTTCCAATCAACACAAATATAGAATATTTGAGTTTAAAAAAAAATCAGTAAAAAATACTTAGAAAGGAATATGCTTTAAAATTAAGCATTGAACGAAAGAACGATAGCGTTCGGATACGTTCCTGTAAGGATATGACTAAAGTACGTTCATGTAATGATATGATTATGATAGATATAAGAATGTTAAGGCTATTGATAAGTTAGGGAATGATATGACAACGAAATGTTTAAGATACGATATGATTATGATATGACATGTGAATGACGGATATATATATATATATATATATATATATATATATATATATATATTGTGATATGATATGAAAATAATATGAAATATGTTATGGTACGAGATATGTGATAATTGACATGTTTATGATATGATATGCGATTTGTTATGGTATGATATGTACATGATGAAAATTATTCTGTCGGGAAGCATGGAATATTATGAAATGATATTTTTATGTAATTTGAATGATATGATGGTATTGACATGCAAAACGACGAACTAGCATGAAATAGAACTCTGGCGTATGCATAAAAGATATGTGAAATGATATAAAAAATGATATGATATGTACGGAATGCTAGCGGCATATTAAATGATAATGAAAATGGAAAAATATTGGGACCTCATTCATTATTGTGTGTTCATGTATTGGGGGATACCCTTTACCCGTCACGGTAATACGGACGTGTACGTTATGAGGCAGAAAAATAATCATTATGGTTATCATAATGCTACGATGACCAAGCAGAAAAACGTTCATTATGTTTATCATAATGCTATGACTGTCAGGCAGGAAAACAAACATTATGTTTAACCTAATTCTGCCGTGATGGTTACTAGTTCTAACAGTGTCAAGTTTAGCTCCCAGAGTATACTCGTACGTATGGGTTGTGTATAGAGTATATGATACACGTCCAAGTTACTCGTTAGGATAGTACCGAAGGAAAATAGATTGAAAAAGACAGGTCCTGTCATTACATTCGCATGTTCTTGCATTTAAAGCCTCAATACTTATCGAGTATTTATTTAAATACTTAAGCCACTTCTGTAGGTTAAGGCAAGACATTTGTGTACGGCTGACGACGGCATCGCAACTTGAGACCATGGAACATGCATAGGTAGTCGTACTTATTTTCTTAGACTTACGCTAGAATAGAATGTCTTTAATTTAAACGTTTATTTATTTATTTTTTTAGTCTTTTGTTATGTCGTCTTTTAAAGGTGTTTTTAAACCACGTAAGTCAATGATTGTGTTTCAAGATGAAGATGACGTTTTATGAAAGTTTAAACGAAGTATTTCTGCATTCTATGATCATGACGACTTTAAATTAAGTAGAAAATTACAGGTAGTTACAGTTTTAATAGACAACATCTATTTAGCATGCATTTTCTAAGTATTCAGTGTGATATACTAGAATTTTAACTTCATATTCTCCATAAAAATTAATTAAACATTCTCCTACAATATTGGGTATCCAAATGGGAGGATTTTTATCTAAATTTGTCCGTCTTAATATGGGCGTTTTCATAAAGTACAAATGGTGACCCAAAAAATAAAGTAAAACAAAAAAATTTAAAGCATTTGTACTTACGTACATAGGTATGTATATGTTTAAATTATATCAAAATAGAGTTTATACATAAATTTTAGATAAAAATGGAAGGTATATCCCAATTTTTATTTAAAATTTTAAAAGATTATATTTTTAAAATGTTGTTTTAGAAATGAAGGGTAATATTTGTAACCACCTTAAAAACAATCGATAATAATAATAAAATTGTAACTTATATAATTTAACAATAATGAACATAAATTGTAACACCCGATCTCCAACTAGAAACTCAAAACTTAAGTTTTTCTCCTTTAAGTTGAATTTCGGGATTTTATTGAGGATGTTAGAGACAGAATTTTGAGATGAGTTAGAAGAGAAAAAATGCTTAGAAATATCTCAAGAACTCAAAAAAAAATATATATATATATATATAAAAAGAAAAAAGGGTGGAAAATTAGAAAAATGGACAAAGTCAACCCCAATGGAGATCTCTTCAAAAATTAGAAAAATAGCCATAAGGAGTCCAATTCCAGCGGAGATCTCTTTAAAAATCCTTCATAGAACCTATAGAAAGCATTATGGACCATTGAATTGTCCAAAACCGTCAAGGAACGAAGAAAATCTGTAGATGAATGTAAACTCTAGGTGAAAGAAAGAAATAGAAAAATGCAAAGAAAATGGTAAATAATCAATTTTCTGGAAAATCGCAGAGCTAAGAGGAAGAAGATGAACAAGAGAGGGACGCGTGTCAGGCAGGGAGAGGTCTGCACGTTTCTTACATTACATGGCATATTACATAACATGAAAGTACATTCCAGTTGCATAAACATCTCATGACAGTGGAATAGAAAAGCGTCCACGGCTATGAGAAGTTTATGAAAAGTTAGGTCCCGCTCATATGTTGCATGTGTTTGCATTCCTAACCCAACAATAGGGTGACTTACTGAGTATTTCATAAAATACTCAAGCCACGTGCTACCTACATTTTTCAGGTAAAGGCAAGGCGCCAATGTACAGTTGACGGCAGAGGTGAGGACACCATGGAAGTTGGAGAGAGAATATTTTTGGGAGTTTAAGTCTATTTGACTGTTTTAAGTTATAGGATTCAGTATTGTTTTATTTAGATTTATTTTGAATTTAGTTATTTGAAGGTTTATTTTGGTTTGTTTTGGATTTATGAATATTTAGGAAAGGTTGTTTTTCCAAGATTATTTATGATGAGCTTCCGCTTAATGAATTATGTATGCATGGGTGACGTCACTAATTAGGTTTAGAAAATTGGGGGCGTTACATACACTGACACAGAGGGGTGTCGTTCCGGAGCATTAGTCCGTTGTCGATAGTCTTTTGTATTTCATTTTATATTTGTAATTAGTTTTGTAATAATTTGAAACAAAACATTTTCTCTCTTTTGTTTTAATTAAATTGTATTTTTATCTTTTACTTTCCTTTTCCTTTCTTTTTGTTTGTTTTCGATTTCATCTTTTGGATCACTCTTCAAGTTTTGAAGCCTCAAAAATCAGGTCGTGACATAAATATAAAAAATCATGGACATAAATATGAAAGTTTCTACCAAATTCACGTGACTTTGAATATTTTTAAATGATATAATACATGTTAATGAGTGAGACTTTAGCTTTTTTCCAAAAATTTAATGGGTAAAAAAACTTGCATATTTTTATATATGACAGCACATAATTACAATTTATGAGATATTCTAACCTAATTTTAATTTTACTTTCATATATAACTAATATACCATTTTTATATGTATCAGCAAAGACTTTTAAACATGAATACGAAAAGAATTATCATAGAAAAAGAATTAAATACGATACATTTATCATTTTTAGTCTATTGATAAGATAAAATGATGATAAATATATCAATTGCATTTACTAGTGATATACAAGATAAAAAAATAGATACGGTAGATTTATCATACTGAGAGTGGTAGTTTTCTTAATTTTGTTGTCACTTATATCAAACAAATAGACTGGTATGTTCATTTATTTAAATATGATTAAAATTCGATAATTAAATAATAACTATTCAATATAAATTCTTCTTAATTTTTTTTTAGAAATGGAATAATTTAAAATTATTTTTGTAATAGCCTAATAAATAAATAAATAATAATAAAAATTAAAATAAATATCTCTCTTCAATAACTCCTCCCCTCTCTCCAACAATTTCTCGCATCTTATTCCGGGAATATCTCTCTTCAAAACTTGTTCAATCAATGAATGACTGGTCTGCATAGAAAATAGAAAATAAAGAAGAAGAGAAGGTAATTTATTTCCTAACATCTAAAATAACAATGCCAACACATAGTAATTCATAGTTGAATAAAAAAAATAAAAAAATAAAAACCTGAAGCACATTTAAGGGTATGGACAAAAACCAACCGAAAAACAAAAATGTTTAGATTTAGTTTCATGGTAGAGGTGAGTAGTCTTCCTTTTATTTTATTAAACCATATTAATTTGTTTTAGTTAATTTGGTTGGAAACTATATTAGATAGATGTCAAATCAGCTTTTTGTATGGCAGTTAAAGAAGATATTTTTGTTTAACAGCAAAAAGGTTATGATAAAAAGGGAAGCGAGGAGATGATGTACAAATTCTAAAATGCTCTCTACAAATTAAAACAAGCATTTAGAACTTAGTCATAGTTCCAGTTAGCAGTCACTTTTCGTCAAGAGGAAGGGGGTAAAATTCTTATTGTAAGCATTTATGTTGATGATCTTTTATTTACTTGGAGACGATGAATAATTATTGAAGTTTAAACGTTCCATGGAGAAAGAGTTTGATATGACTGACTTAGGTCAAATGAGATTTTTTCTTGAAATAGAGATCATACAAAGATTAGATTGTATTTTTATATGTCAAAGAAAGTATGTTGCTGAAGTTTTAAATCGATTTGGCATAGAGAATTACGACTATGTTTGTAATTTCATTATTCCACCATAGACAATTGGCAAAGATGAGAATGGTGCAAAAGTAGATGTAATTTTGTATAAACAAATAGTGGGAAGTTTGATGTATCTCACAGCTACTCGTCCTGATCTCATGTTTGTTGTAAGTTTGATTAGTCGTTTTATGGCATGTCCAACATAACAACATTTTGCAACAGCTAAAAGGATTTTAAGATACTTGAAAGACACGGTAGATTATGGTGTATTTTATAGGAAGAGAGGAGTTAGTGATTTAATTGGATTTACTGATAGTGACTACGCCGAAGACATGAAAGATAGCAAGAGTACTTCAGGCTATGTGTTTATGATGAGTGGAGGAGCAGTAGCTTGATCTTCTCGTAAACAGCCTATAATCACCTTATCAACCATAGAAGCTGAGTTTGTTGCTGCTAGTGTCTGTGCATGTCAAGCTGTTTGGATGAGGAGGATACTAAAAGAGATTGGTCACTCTCAAATAGAAGGAACAAATTTAATGTGTGATAATACTTCAACTGTTAACCTATCCAAAAATTCAATTCTACATGGGCATTCCAAACACATAAGAGTAAGATTTCACTGTCTTAGAGATCTTACAAAAGAAGAAACTGTTAATTTATTATTGCAAAAGAAGGAACGGTAAAAAGAACTCTTAATTTATTACTGCAAAAGAAGAAACTGTTAATTTATTATTTGTGATACCCGAAATCAACTTAGAAGTATTTGGGAAGTTGCTTGAAGAACTTGGTGTGCACAATTTTTCTGACTTGAACTAACAGTTTACAAAGAATAATAAGTTCAAGGGAGGGATTGTTAGAAGTACTCGATTAGAATAGTTAGAGTATTTTTAGATATTTAGTTTAAATATTTTACCAGATTTGTTTGAATGTGGAGTTAGTTTATATATATATATATATATATATATATATATATATTGTTATTTATAATGATATAAAAGTTCAGTATTTGATTTAAAGGGTTTGGGGACTATTTTTTAAGCTTCAAATTCAAACATGCAAAATACAGAGGATGTGAGTTAATAAGCTTAACTTATAATAGATTGCACAATTCATTAACCGTAAAAGTTATTAATCATGGAGCATTTCTACGAAAAAAAATTGTTGGTGCTTTTATATTTTAAATAGTCATTACTTATATGTTTTATTATAAAATTGAACAGTATTACAATTTAAGTATCTTCGTATAGAAAAACCCTCCTCTCAAATTATCCTATTATTTATTTCGTTTCTTTCTATTTCGATTATTTATTTCAACCTGTTTCAATTGAGACTCAAAACCAATAAATCAAATTATCCTATTATTTATTTCGTATCTTTCTATTTCAGTGCGTTTCAATTGAGAATCCAATTGAGAATCAAAACCAATAAAATAGCTTAGGATTTTAGCATCGATATCAACTCTTAGAGAGGGTGAGTATAGACGGGTCAACTATCCCTTTTAAAAACATATAATTGTTATTTGATTAAAAGTATTCGAAAAGTTTTATATAACTATTTATATTTATTATTTAATATCATGGTTAACTTTATTTAAATAATATTAAAATTTATTAAAAAAATCAAAATATTTGAAATAATAAAAATGAGATATTAGAAAATAAGAACCAAACAAAAAAAAAAATCATACAATATATTAAAAAAAATGAAAGAGTGAGAGACTGGGATGTTTTCCTTTTAGTAGTCTGCTCCTCAATCAAAGTAGGTGTAATTTTACCGTATTCAACTAAATATCACTTTAATCTTAATACTAATTCAGTATGAGTGTTGAGTAAAACACTGCATGAGTGCGAAGTAATGTCTTGTTGATTTTCGGAACCGTTCTTTTCCTTTTCTTTTAACTCAATCAAACCAAAGAATAATTTATTAATAATAAATAACTATTTTTTACATCCTAAAATTAATAAATAAAAACAAGTTAACATAATACATTATTTTAAAAAAAAATTATTGTGTAGATATGTCAAATCTACCAATGGGACAATAATAACTATTGGTGAGCCAAGTTTTTATGCATTCCTCCTTAAACACATGCAAGCAAGGCATTTGCAATAATAATATTGCACCTTCTTCTTTTTTCTTTTTCTATTTCTTCGAAGCAAATTACACCCCTTTCATTCGTTTCTATCTCTTCGATGCTTACTCTTCTTAACATCTCGATAGCGGTTTTGCTCGTAAGAATCATCGAGTTTTTACTGACGGTCGTGATGGTCTCGCGCGATAGGTTGCAACATTCCATAATTTAAGTAAGATCACAAAAGAAAAATCTTTCTCAAATGTCAAATTAGTAGCCTCATTTTTTATTCTGGTCCACTTGTTTACTATCTCATCTGTGATTGTCTTAAAGTGGTTTACAACGTTCCTATATCTTCTGAGTTTTGTTGATAAGAATTGTTGCAAGGCTGCATCGGGAACATTTTTTTATACACTATATTTTATAATTTAAAATTCAGAATTTAAATATATTGAAAATATAAAAATAAATTATATAATATTTCTATTATTATATCTAACATTTTTCTTATTTAATCCTTTATTTGAGGACTTCTTTTAAAAAAAGATTTATTTATTTAATTAATGTTAAAGATAGAAGTGTTATAATATTTGCGTTATATCAATATTTCAGGACTTCTTTCAAAAAAAAAAAAAAAAAGATTTATTTATTTAATGATTAAAGATAATAAGTTATAATATTTACATTATATTATCTTAAATTTGAATTCTGATTTTGGTTTCGAAATCATATATTCTTTTTTGTATATATATATATATATATATTATCTCGACTTGACTTTTGTTATCGTGTGAAACAGTGCTTTTAATCATTTTTTTTCAATATGGAATATTTTTATCACCGAAGCTCCATCAATAGTATGTCACTAAAAATTGAAGCGTCGTGTTTCAAACTTCAACAACTTTACCTAACTTCATCGTATGTTGAGCCCATCAAACTCACGTTAATGGTCCAAGTCATTTGTAATCACTTCCTCATAGAAGAAAATGGTAGTTTATTATTGGCGAGACAACATAAATTCTGGAAGTTTTTGTTAGGTTATGGAGCCTAATGCTTATTTATAGCTTGGTCAACGGTTATATCTGATAAAGCTATATATGGTAAATAGCTATATATAGTAAATGGTTAAATCAGGTAAAGCTATATGTAGTAAATAGCTATATATATAGTAGATGGTTAAATCTGGTAAAGCTATATATAGTAAATTGAACTATATACCTGAAGTCATTGTATATACCTGAAGTCATTGTATACAGTAAATTGTACTTTTTATTCTCTGTACTCTCTCTTATTGTATATACCTGAAGTCATCAATAAAAAAAAATTCTTTTAGCCAGAGTTCTCCTTGCAATTTTCTCTATCCCATTCTTTGTGTTCATCTAGATCGAGCGTGTGCGTTGTTGTGTGATCCTAACAACTGGTATCAAGGCTAGGCAAAATTCACCACGATCTGTGAAGATGGAAAGTTCAAAGATTGAAATTGAGAAGTTCGATGGATCCGATTTCGGTTTCTGGAAGATGCAGATTGAAGATTATCTGTACCAGAAAGATCTTCACGAACCTCTGTTGGGGGTGAAGCCGGATACCATGACCACGGAGCAGTGGAAGCTCAAGGATCGACAAGCCTTGGGGTTGATCCGATTGACGCTATCCAGAAACGTGGCGTTCAACATTATCAAGGAGAAGACAACGTCAGATCTATTGAAGGCGCTGTCAAATATGTATGAAAAACCATCGGCTATGAACAAGTTGTATTTGATGCGGAGATTGTTCAATCTACAGATGTCTGAAGGTGGACGTGTTGCTGATCATATAAATGAATTCAATATGATCATAAGTCAATTGAGTTCGGTGGAAATTAATTTTGAAGATGAAATTAAAGCGTTGATTTTGATGTCATTCTTACCCGAGTCATGGGATACTGTTGTTTTCGCGATCAGCAGCTCCCGAGGATCTGATAATCTGAAGTTTGGTGAAATTCGAGATGTAGTTCTCAGTGAAAGTATTTGCAAACGAGAAACTGGAGATTTATCAAGCAATGCTCTCAGTGTTGATCGAAGGGGAAGGAGTAAACCGAAGGGCCCAAACAAAAGGCGATCAAAATCAAAGAACCGAGAAAAATCTCCAAATAGACCAAACGTAACGTGTTGGAATTGTGGAGAAAAAGGTCACTTTCGGACAGGTTGTACAAGACCAAAGAGGAAGCAGAATCATAAATCTAGAGATGATGATGATTCTATAAATTTAGCAGAAGACATTGGGGATGCTATAATCCTCAGCGTGGACAGTTCAATTGAATCCTGGATTTTGGATTCAGGTGCATCTTTTCCTTCGTCTCCAAATAAAGAGTTGTTCTGGAATTTCAAGTCTGAAAATTTCGAGAAGGTGTATCTTGCAGACAACAAAGATTTGGAGATTAAAGAAAAAGGAGATGTCTGCATAAAAACTCCGGCAGGAAATCAGTGGACATTAAAGGATGTCAGATATATTCCTTCTCTCAAAAGGAACCTGATTTCTATTGGTCAGTTGGATAGCACAGGTTATGCAACAAAGTTAGGGAAGGGTTCGTGGAAGATTATGAAGGGTGCTACGGTGGTAGCACGTGGCTCAAAATCTGGAACCCTATACACCATTGCAGGGTGTATGAACATAGCTGCTGTTGCTGAGATTGCTTCAAATTCAAGTCTACGGCACAATAGACTTGAACCTATGAGCGCGAAAGGAATGAAGAGGCTGGCTGCGAAAGGAGTTTTAGAAGGTCTGAAATCTGTTGATGTGGGTCGTTGTGAGAACTATATTATGAGCAAGTAGAAACGAGTTAGCTTCACAAGGACCGTCAGAGAATTGAAGAAAGTGTGGTTGGAAATGGAACCAAATGTGGAGCAAGGTTCCAAGATCACGAAACTCCAGAGGGGGTTACGTCGCTGAAACTCTAGAGGGGGTTGCGTCAGCCGGAAGCGTCGCTGAAACTCCAGAGGAAGTTGCGTTGACCTGAAGCGTCGCTGAAACTCCAGAGGAAGTTGCGTCGACCGGAAGCGTCGCTGAAACTTCAGAGGGAGTTGCGGGTCGGAAGCGTCGCTGAAACTCCAGAGGGGGTTGCGTCGGACGGTTGCGTTGCTGAAACTCTAGAGGGAGTTGCGTCGGCTGGAAGCGTCGCTGAAACTCTAGAGGGGGTTGCGTTGATCGGAAGTGTCGCTGAAACTCCAGAGGGGGTTGCGTTGGCCAGAAGCGTCGTTGAAACTCTAGAGGGAGTTGCGTCGGCCAGAAGCGTCGCTGAAACACCAGAGGTGAAGCAAGTAGGAGTTGAGGTTGAGTTGCTCAAAGATTCACAGAGTGATGTTGTAGCAGATACTCATGAAACTCCTGAGACTCTTGTTGAGAAACCAGAGGTGAAGCAAGTAGGAGTTGAGGTTGAGTTGCTGAAAGATTCACATAGTGATGTTGTAGCAGATACTCAAGAAACTCCTGAGACTCATCTGTTGGCGAGGAACCCGGTCTATCATTCAAAACACAGAAGGCGATACCATTTCACTCGGAGGTTAGTTGAAGATGGTGACGTGTTTGGAGAAGATAGAGGGTGCAATAAATCCAGCAAACATGTTGACAAAATGTGTTGATGTTGGAATATTGAGGTTGTGCAAAACCTCAATTGGTATGGTGCAGTGAAGATGCTCATGGTCGTTTGAGAGTGAAATTCTTGGTTGACTAGATCAGTGTCCAAGTGGGAGAATTGTTAGGCTATGAAGCCTGATGTTTATTTATAGCTGGGTGAACGATTATATCCGGTAAAACTATATTTGGTAAAGCTATATCTGGTAAAGCTATATATGGTAAATAGCTATATATAGTAGATGGTTAAATCGAGTAAAGCTATATATAGTAAATAGCTATATATAGTAGATGGTTAAATCTGGTAAAGCTATATATAGTAAATTGAACTATATATATATATCCCGTCCGGTAAAGCTTTGAGATGTACTCTTCTATTCTCGGTACTCTCTCTTGTTATACATACCTCAATCATCAATAAAAAAAAAAAAAAATCCTTTTAGCCAGAGTTCTCCTTGCAATTTTCTCTATTCCATTCTTTGTGTTCATCTAGATCGAGCATGTGCGTTGTTGTGTGATCCTAACAGTTTTTCTTCTTAACTCGTCAATTTCCTCTCAAAAACTTTAACGACGACAACGATACAACCTTGCTACAGTTCTTATTGTCCAAGTTCAAAAGATTCAATAACCCCATTCTTGATGCTAAGGTTATCACTAACAAGATAATAAACTAGTGGAGAAGAATCAAAGAAACCGCAGATTTAGGTAGGCTTGGAAATGTTTTTCATCTGACAGTTACATTGAAATTATGGAATGTTGCAACCCGTCATGTGAGATCGTTCATAAGTGAAGACCCGATGGTTTCTACTAGCAAAATCGCTATTGAGATGTTAAGTAGAGTAGGTATTGAGATGATAGGAAGGGATGAAAGTTGTGTGATTTGCATGAAAAAGATTATAAAAGAGGAAGGAAGTGAAATATTATTATTGGAGATGCCTTGCTTGCATGTTTTTCATGAAGAACGTTTAACAACAAAAGTCATTACTGTCCTATTTGTAGATTTGACATGCTGGTAGATGTGTTGTTTTTTTCTCATTGTTATTGTGTTTAATATGGAAATAATTTATTAGTTTATATCTTTTTCATTAAAATGATCGGAAAATAGTGAGTTGATGCACTTGCTTCAAACGAATAAACGAAGAAGTATAGTTCTGGGGACCTATACATGATTTAGAGCGTTCGGTGACCATTTTTTAAGCTTCAAATACAAACATGCATAACAGAGTGAAACCAAAGTTGCTTCGAAAGTAAAAAATGTGAGTTAATAAACTTGATTATAGATTGCGCAATTCAAAGTTATTAATCGTAGAGCATTTCTAGGAGAAGAATGGTAGTGTGTCTGTCTTTTTAAATAGTCATTAGTCATATGTTTTATTAAGAAAATAGTATGTTTGTACCCAGAAATCCTTTCTCAAATTATTGTGTTATTTATTTATTAATCGTGGAGCATTTCTAGGATCCTACCGTTGGGAGGTAATAATCCTCTGTCTAAACGTAGGTTGTATTGCGAGTCGAGACAGTTGTGCTATGACTCCCTCGGTCACTACAGCTATGTTGGTCCATTCCAAATCTTTTTGTACCCTTAGTTCCCCCGTCATGATAGTCTGCGAGTGGGCCATCTTTCTACTTTGGGCATTTGCGATATTTTAAATTTTCGTGGTCGGTAAAATTTGGATTTTTTCTCCATACACATAGTTTCGTACTTTTTTTTTCTCTTGCTTCACATTCAAAAGTTGTTCTAATCTCCTTAAAATCTTGCATACTTTCCCTTAATATCATAAATAATTCTCATATAATTTTCCGTAGTTTTTTAGTGTTCTAGGATCTTGAAAAACATCTTAAAATTTTCATAAAGGTTGTTTGGTCATATACCACCCCAAATCTTGGTTTAATTCTTCAACATATTTCAATGACCTTGTAACTTTGTGTAATCCCTTAAAACCATGATATAAGGTTACTCATCAAATTTCATGTCATTTGGAGGTGACTTTGGTCATTAGCTAGTGGTACATAATTATAGGGGCATTTTGGTCATTCTACACCTACACTTGGTTTAGCCCGTTATCTTAATCTAATGGTTACCAAATTTCATACATAACACTATCATGTCATATTGAGTCTTCTCCCAAAATCCAAAATTTCATGAGCAACACAATTCATTTAGCATGCATTTTCTAAGCATTCAATGTGATCTACTATAATTTTAACCTTATTATATTCTCGGTCAAAATTAATTAACCATCTCCTACAATATTGGATATCTAAATAGGAGGATTGTTATCTAAATTTGTTCAATCTGATATGGGAATTTTCATAAATCACATGGTGACCCAAAAAAAAAAAAAATAAAGTAAAAATTTTGGTGAAGTAAAATAAAAAAAATTTAAAGCAAATGTACTTACATATGTCTGTATATGTTTCTGTTTATACATAAATTTTAGATAAAAATGGAAGGTAAATCCCAATTTTTATTTAAAATTTTAAAAGATTATATTTTTGTAATATTTGTAACTAGCTTAAAAAAACAATTAATAATAATATAAAACTATAACCGATTCTGTAACGTTTCAAATTTTTTCTATTTTTGAGTTATTTGGTTGATTTTTATTTTTATTTCCATATATGACAAGATATTATGTTATGCATTCATTCTCGCCGGAAAAAGTGTAATTTTCAACCAGGGAGTTATTACCTAAAAATAAAATAAATAATTAAATGTAATCTTACCAGGATTCCTCCTATTAACTAATAGGAACATTTCTATTTCTCTGAGTTTCGTTATTGTAAAACCCTAGAAAGCAAATGTCTTCCTATTATTTTTATATTTCCATGCCCAATCTTTTACCTTCCTTGAAAACCATTTTCTCTCCAAACTTTCCTCTGGAACGTTGGGGTTTCTCTTCGGAAGAAGAATCGAGTAGAAGTAAGGCATTGATGTTGGGATCATTGTGTCAAAGAAGGTTGACCGTCGAAAATCGGTGTTGAGGACGTTGTGGGATTGTCGGCGCGTCACCGGAATTGGGGAGGTTGAAACTAGAGTTTCGTCTCTTGTTGGGTAAGGAAGGCAAGGTTTTTGGAATAGGGTCGAGCCGCAGACGCACACCCAGCAGCTCCGACAGCTTTGCACGCGTACACAGTGCGGGTCGGCTCGCATGTGTACGAAATTGACTCGGTTCCGTCAATTCCCGCAGCTCGACTTGGCAGCTTAGTTGGCCGGCTCGGCAACTAGGCTTCGCGGCAAGGTATCACTATAATATATCGAGTCCAAGGTTTTTGGCCCTTCCGAAGCTGTTTTTGCCCTTAGTTTTACCATCCGAGGTCAGTATGGTTCCGAAACGTTAAAAACAGCTTAGATCGGGGGTTTATTTTGATAAATAACATGAGGTTTAGCTAGGGTATGTTATGAAAGGTTCCTAAGTTTTTATGTGGTTATCATAGGACGTATTTAACTGCTGGGATTAGCTTGTTGTGAGTGACTTCAACCAAGATTATCGAGGTAAGTGACCTTACTGTTGGACTTAGTTTACTACGTGTTATATGATGGTGCGTGCCCTGTGGCCCCTGCATGCACCATGTTTTATTATGTGATATGACTATATGATGTATGAATTATGTAACTGTTTATGCTATGAAACGTAATGGGTTACGTTGACTGCTGACTGTTTATATTATGTGAAGTTATTAATGAGATGTTAGTATTATATGCCATGAATATGTTGATCGATGTCATAGATACACGTAGAATTATCGAGTCATGTCATGAGATGTTTATGGAATTAGAATATACTTTCATGTTATGTAATATGCCATGTAATGTAAGTCATGTGAGATGCCATGAAATGTAAGAAACGTATATGCGATGTTAGTACTGCTTATGTAATGTCATGTTAGATATGTTAAGGGACCTCATGCATATATGTATGTCACGTGCATCAGGATTCTTCCCCTTTATGATACGAAAGAATGAATTACGATATTTATGTTCGCCATGATATCATGCGGGCCCTTTTTTATTTTTGGTGTCCGGCTACGTGTAACACGTTGTGTCCGACCAAGTCAGGCCCAGGGGGTATGTTTACGAGCCCGCCTGGTGGGTCCATGTACACGTACATGGGTCGTGTGTGAAGGAGTACCACACACCCAACCCTACCCAGAATAGGAAAGCGCCCAAGGCTATGAAAAGTTTATGAAAAATTAGGTCCCGCTCATATGTTGCATGTGTTTGCATTCCTAACCCCAACAGTGGGGTGACTTACTGAGTATGTCATAAAATACTCAAGCCACGTGCTACCTACATTTTTCAGGTAAAGGCAAGGCGCTAATGTACGGTTGACGGCAGAGATGAGGATACCCATGAAAGTTGGAGATGGGATATTTTTAGGAGTTTACCTTTATTGGACTGTTTTAAGTTATAGCATTGAGTATTGTTTTATTTGGCTTTATTTTGAATTCAGTTACTGAAGGTTTATTTTCGGAGTTTAGGTTTTGTTTTGGATTTATGGATGTTTATGAAGGACTCTTCCAAAGTTATTTATGATGAGCTTCCGCTTAATGAATTATGTATGCATGGGTGGCGTCACTAATTAGGTTAGAGAAAATTAGGGGCATTACAGATTCCATCCCTAGTATGAGACAACTTTTTCCCCCAAATATTTCTCCTCAATACCTACTCCAACTACCATTTTTCTAAAAAGAAAAAAACAAAAAATGGTAAATTTAAAAAAAGAGATATTGTCATTCTTTTGAAAAGAAAATGAAACAGGAAGAGTATAATTTAGTTAACTTTTATAATAAGATTTCTTTACATTTTATTCAAAAGCTCCCTTGCCCATGAAGATATAATTTTAATTTCTACATCATTGATTAACATTATATAATTTAACAATCATGGACATAAATTGTAACACCCCATATCTGACTAGAAACTCAAAACCTAATTTTTTCGCCTTTAAGTTGAACTTCCCAAATTTTGAAAATCGCAAAGCTGAGAGGAAGAAGACGAATGGCGGAGGGACGCGTGTCAGGGAGGGAGAGGTCTGCGCGTGGTCAGAAATGAGGACACGTGCATTGATTAAAAAAAGATTAGGAAAATCCTACGTCGGCTAGGATTAGAAGACCGATGCTCGCTACAGACACGAGAACCCGCATGTGACTTGGCCTCCCGACCCGATCTGATGGCTTGCCAGCGTCCACCGCGTGTTGCGCAATGGAAAATGGCAAAAAAATCTGCATGCTTCAGGGATCGAACCCACACCGTTGAAGTCGTATGAACCATTCAGTCGACAACACGGTCAAGCGCACCACCACGTCTTCCCTCCCTCATGGGCGTCTGTACACGTGCGTGTCTCTGCACATGGGTGACTCCCTTTAGCGCGTGGGCGCGTGAATCAGCGCATGAGACCCCTTTTATCCCGATTTGACTTCCGTTCGACTATTTTTTATCTTGGTTTTGGTACGGACCTAAATTTAACTTGATTTAGGACCTATCAGCAACCTTTCAAGTGATTGGAGTTCCCAATTAGCCGAAAAGTAAGCTTCGTAGGGCACGCTCCATTCCGGTAAGTAACCGCACAGAATGATCATATTTTACTGTGAACTAGGTCTCTGGATAGATAATTCATAATTTTTGGACTCTGTTACGACTATAATCAAGCTCGGGAAGGCATGCGACATTTTGTAAGTAATCACACGGATTTAGGAAGTAATACTTGTAGGGTGCGCTTGGTTTTGCATGCATGCTAGAGAAAATTATCACTAGGTTACTAGATCTAAAGATCCACTATGCTTATGAAGTTAAATATATATATTTTGGATTTGCTGCTTTTTTGAGATTTCTTACTCGATGTTTGTATCTTGCTGGACTATCTTTCTACTGTTTTTATCTGTTCATACTGTGTTAGTGGACTGGAGGATTTGTGTATCTACGCTCTGGATGTTGATGGATGATATCGACCTATTAAGCTTGTATGGCTGTATGTGTTGTTAATCATACAAAAACTCCTCTTGAATGATTATGTGAACTTATGATATTATTGATAAGTTGTAGGGTTGAGATATGCCTAGGGTGAACTCTCGTAGGGATTGAGTTGGGTTTAGTTAGGGGACCCTCCTGATGTTACAGTCTATGGTGTCGCGAGCGATGCTTAAAGGGAGAGACCTTTAACTCTGAACTGTTATGGGCTTGGAAGTCATGATTGAGTGAATCTGGTAGTCAGGGCCCCTTACTCAATAGTTTTAACTACCTTTGAGATATAGAGAACCATATTAGGCCCCCGAAGTGTAGAGAGATGACCTCTTAGCCGAGAATATCTGGTATATCGTTCAAGTATGCTCCGTTTCCCTTCCTACTCTGGTGTGGTACTGTTGATCTAGGCGAGACGCCAGTTAGGGAGATGTTACCCTCCCCTTCCTACTCTGGTGTGGTACTGTTGAGCTAGGCGAGACGCTAGTTAGGGAGACGATTACTCTTCCTTTCCTACTTTGTTGTGGTACCGTTGAGCTAGGCGAGACGTCAATTAGGGAGGTGTTACTCTTCCCTTCCTACTCCGGTGCAGTACTGTTGAGCTTGGCGAGCCTGTTAGGGAAGTGTTACTCAGTGGTAGATCAACTACTCTACATGGGGATCCGTCTTATGGTAAGATGTTGATCACGCGAGCGGGTCAAGGTCGCCTACATGATGGGTCCGTCCTGTGGAAGGATATTGACCATGTAGTGACTAATTCTGGCTGGGTTGTACGAGTGGTACATGTAGTTATGAGGGAGCACCTCATCCTCAAACGTTGAATATCACTTCAAAGGTTAAGTCCTTCCACCCTGTGTATTGAGAGTATTGAGAGTATTAAGACTCTAGGGTTTAGAATATAGTTGATGGTTCACTCCTAAACTTGGGTGCGATTAAGAGCCTACAAATAGGTTGTTTACTGAGTATATTTTTATACTCACCCCGTTTCCCCTTCTTTTTTTCAGGTACCGGTCGAGGTGGGGAGGTGCACTGTCATAGAGGGGTGTCGTTTCGGAGCGTCAGTCCCTTGTTGGTCTTTGAGGGTCTTTTGTATTTTTCTTTCATAATTGTATTTACGGTTTGTAATATTTGACTTTAATTATGTAATTAGTTTTGGTGTTGTTTACTCTTTTTTTCTTGATTTAAATTTTATCAAATTTTCATCACCTATTTTATCTTCTTTTAAATTTTACTTGTTTTCGTTTTCATCTTTTTAGTCACAATTCGGATTTTTCGAAGCCTCGAAAATCTGATCATGACAATAAGACTCTTGACACCCAATTGTTGGATAAAAAATTAGTTTCAATAATTTTAAAAATTGTTATAGAACTGAGATAGTAATTATAAATTCTAATGTATTTATTATCTCTAGGCTTAACATTATTATATCACACTATTTTTTATTTTTGATAGGTATAGTTTCTTTAAACTAATCATTTTTATTATTTTTTATTTTAATGATTGATCATAAAGTAATCAATTCTGAAGAAGGAATGTTTTTTTATTTTGATGATTGATCATAAAGTAATCAATTCGGAATGTTTTTTATTTTGATGATTGATCATAAAGTAATCAATTTTGAAGAAGGATCGGTATTTAGTTGTATTTAGTTATATAATAATGTTAAATTATGTTAAGATATTACAATTTTTGTTGATAACTTTTATTTAATGATTATAGATTAATTTGTATTTATTTGTGAACTTTTAATATTTTTTTATCTAAAATTCTATCCAAAAATTCTATCTAATAATTATGAGTGGTGGATAAATAAATTTTTTTAATCTTTTTTTAGAGTTGACAACCCGACAACCCAACTCGAAAACAGAGGGTTGGGTTGGGTTGTGAAAATTTTCGGGCCGAAACTTTTGGGTTGGATCAAAAAAATCCCCCAACCCAACCCAACCTTACGCTACTTTTTATCTCGATTTATTTCCTTCGTTCATAGTTAGTTTTAGTCTTTTTTTTTTTTGAATGAATTCTTACTTCCTCTCTCAAAATGGCTAGGACATTTCCTAAAACTCCACATTTCCTAAAACTTATACATGGTCCAAAAAGGAAGACTACTTAACTCATACATTTCCCTACTCAATGTCACAATGCTCGACGACATCTTACGCACCTTGTGTCTATAAATCAACACGCATCTTTATCGACCATGCTGCGTAGTTACTCTCCGTGAGTAACGGGTATTGAAGCATTGCACTCCCCTCCTTTCCACTCTTTATCGTTGTCACTTCTCCTCTTGTGAATTTGTATTGTGATGACATTTGTTTCACCATCCTCGGAGCTCAAATACCAAATGTTGGAAATAACATATGATCGAAATATTTTGAAACAAATAATGAACTAGGAAGAACAACTTGAGAGGGGATGTTGGAAATAACCCATGATCGAAATATTTTGAAACAAATAATGAATTAGGAAGAACAACTTGAGAGGGGAGAACTTTTGAACAGAGGAACCTTAGGAACCTTAAGTTAAGCCTTTTCAATTCTCTTTGTTGTGAAAATAATATACATATGAGTATTTAAGGCGGAGAAAGTACAACCGATCTCCTAAACTTTCTCATTAAGTTCCTAAACTTTCTCATCAAGTTAAGAAATTACAAACAAATCTTAAACAATTTCCCTAAACCTATTCAAGCCAATAACTCCTGTGATTAAACATATCTTAGAGTTCATCCAATTCTGCTTACTGTTTAGTGCAATTATTCCAGTTGTCTTCTTTTGGTTGTTGTCTTCAACTATCTAATCGTTATAGTTCTTTTGTGGACATCTATTGTTCTTCCAGTTTTCAAAAATGCTCTCTCCAAGATAATTGGTAGTCATGGTTTGCTTCATAATCCAAAACCATAAAATCTACTCGAAATATGAACTTGCCCACTTGAATTAGAATATCTTCGATTTTGCCTTCTAGGTGAGTGAAAGATCGGTCTGCTAGTTGGAGGGTGACTTTAGTTGATCTAGCTTCACCAATACATAACTTTTGGTAAATAGACAACGACATTAGATTAATGCTTGATCCAAAATCACATAGTGCTCGACCTTACTTCTTTCCTTTAGTTGATATTGTAATTATAAATGAGTTGGGATCTTTCTCCTTTAGTTGGACATTATTTTGTAATATTGTACTACGCTCTTCATTCAACTCTACCACCTTGAATTCTTATAATTTTCTTTGATTGGTGAGAATATCTTTCAAGAGTTTGACATAATTGAACATTTATTTCAAGACTTCCAATAATGGTATGTTTATATGAATTTTCTTAAATATATCCATGAACTTCTCGAAACGGGCTTTTCCTTATTCTTTTTTATTCTTTATGGAAAAGAAGATACTGATGTGTATATTCTGCTCTCTTATTCACTGTTGAATGTTTTTTTCGTTTTAGGAGAATGCACTGTTCCTGCATAATTTTTTTCTTACTCTTTCTCTTTAGCAGCTTCTGCATCATTTTTGCTCTGCTCTTTCTATACAGCAATGTTCTCCTTTCTCTGCTATGTATCAACTCTTTCTTAGGAGTGACTGTTGTTGTTTTCCTTAGTTTCACCCCTCCTGCAGAGTATTCTTTTCCTTGGGTTGGCTTGTTGAGGACCATATGCCATTTGATTTTGTAGATCAAAACCTAGAGGGTAATTTAGTTTAGGTGACTTTTGTTGATTGTATGAGACTTGTCTCCTCCATGACAAGTTTTGATAGGTTTTTCAACCTGAATTATATGTCTTTGAGAAGAGATTATTTTTCTTGATGCCTTGATTAGCTTGATTCTCCACATCAAAAAGTGATGTTAGATTACTTGGACTTTAATCAAAACTGTGTTCTTCTTCACAATATACACAAGATTCATCAGCTGTTTGAGTCCTTACAACAGCAGCTTAGACGAGTGCTTTAGTCATGGAACCTTGTCCCAACACTAGATTTTGTAGAATATTAGTCATTGAAGCTAATTAAGCAAGGATAAAGCATCAACTTCAAGTACTCCTCAAGTCTTCTTTCCTGGATTGCTTCTCACATCAGCCAATTGACAATTGTTAATCAAGCGTTGATTGCCAATTGCTCTCGATGAACACCCTCATCATCATACTGTATGCGTCCCTACTCATCATATGAACACACAAAATGCATGAGGTCCATATAGTTTTCATTTTTAAATCATCTTTAAGACACAACCCTATACAACATTCACTTATTATTCTAAGTAACATGCATGCATTCACATTCATATATTCATCATCATTAACATTAATTAGGGTTGTGTCTTTAAAAACTTGTCGTCATAATGCATCGTGGCATTTAATACATGCCAACATATTAATATGAAACATCGTCATATTAAGTCATTTCATCATCATACGTCTCATCATCTTATTATTATGCATCATCATCATCATGTCAACATCATATACATCATCACATCATCATATAACATCAACACATCATCATTTAATGTCATCATGTCATCATATAACATAAAGCATAAATGACATGTGCAAGGGTCATTGGACACATGTCGTCATACATAAGACAAGTCTTCCAACCAAGCCGATAGAAAGACCACTTACCTGATTAGCTTAAGTTGTTGTCAGGAATTTTTCCTTAATGAAAGTTCGAGTCTATCTTTTGAAATCCAAGTTAACCTATGTGCTCATGATAGCAATTTCAAGTTCGAACTTTCATGTAACAAGTTTATAGACGGAGTTAACCATTTTTCTAGAAGATATAAGCTACTGTCATATAAAAGAATTTGATGAATTTATTTTATGTTAGAGCATTATGTGATATTTCAAAATTCAATTTTTTTTCCATGGTTTATCTTCTATGATTCTTATTCTTAGAAGCAAGTTGTGTTTGACCGTATACATAAAAAAAAAATTGTCAATTTTATTCTTCTATATATATTTTTTTTAATTCTATTAACAATTATCTTTATCTAAGTTTAATGGGACAATAAAGACTTCCATTTTTTATTCTCCTTTCTTTTAATTCTTTTGCAACTATCTTTGAACGATTTGAATCCATTCTTTTTTTTTTTTCATTTTTTCTCTACTTTTAATGGTCTTTAGAATTATCTTTCTAATTTTAATAGAATTTTTTTTAACCATTTTAATGTTGTTGATCATGATTTTCTAAAATGATGGTAAAAATCTAAAATAATTGAAATAGAATAAAAGAGAGTGAAGATCTAATAAATTTTTCTCTCTCCTAACAAATCTTACTATCTTTTCTTTTTGTTCTTTTGTTCTGTTTCTTTTTTTTTTTTTCTTGCGCAATCAATGATCATTATGTTGTTGGAGGAGGTGTTCCAATAAAATAAAATAAAATAAATTTTAAACTTAAAATTGGAGTTTTATTTTTTAACTTTTAATCGGATCTAAACGGTAAAAAAAAAAAAAACTTCAAAATTGTTGTAATTTTAAAACTCTAATATTTTTTCATCCAAATATTATCACACAAGGTCTCTTATACTTTCAATACATTATAAATATTAATACTATTTTTGAAAATTGATAAATATTTTTTAACCGTAAAATAAAGTTATATTTATATAAAGATAAACATATTTTTAAAACAAGAGTATGATTATAAGATTTTCATGTTACATTATTAAAGGGCTTGAATTAAAAATGTTCATCTCTTATTGAAAACATCTCTCTCGCCAATCAGCTTATCTTTTCTGGAGTGGTTAATCTTCTCTACAGCCTTCACATCACTCCATTGGTTGCGGCGGAGGTGGCGGAGAGGGGAAGAGAAATGCCGCCGGAGGTGGCGGAGAGGGGAAGAGAAATGCCGCCGGGGGTGGCGGAGAGGGGAAGAGAAACGCCGCCGGAGGTGGAGATTTAAAGAAGCTTTGCGTAGGAGGTGGCGGAGATGGGAAGAGAAACGCCGCTGGGGTTGGAGATTTAAAGAAGCTTCGCGCAGGAGGTGGTGGAGAAGTGAAGAGGAACGCCGCTGGAGGGGGTGGAGAAGTGAAGAGGAAGGCAAATAGAGATCTACGGGAATACTTCAGGTCTCGCGATGAGTCAGCAATGGCAATAAATGGACGAGAGAAAAGTGGAAAAATGAATAGTAAAAAGAACCCTAAAACATTCATTTTTTGTTCTTTCTTTTTTAACGTTTGGTGATTATGAAGATGGTATGAAGATCTACAGCTAATCTCAAAAAATTTATAGGAATAATGCACATTTTCAAATAGTAAATACTAAATTTATCTTTTAAAAAATAGTAAAAAAAAAAAACAAAAAACAAAAAACAAAGAAATTTAAATTAAAAAAAAAAATAGTCTAACCTTTCAATAATACAATTAAACTTTCAATAGAGTTAGTTCAAACAAAAAAAAAAAATATTCTTATAATTAATTAGGGGTAAAAATTGTTAATATTTTATTTTAGAAAAGTACCTTTAAATTTTTCATATATGTTTCATACATTCATCTAACTTTTATCAGTTTCATTATAATTTAGTTAAGAGGAGAGATATTTAGAGGAGGAGCTGTGAGAGCTAGATGAACTTTCTTTATAATGAAGTTTCATTGTAACTAAATTTCAAATTAAATGAAAATAGAAATATTTTCAGTCTAGAATTAAAATTAAAGTAAGATGAAGTTTTTCTAAAATAAAATAGATTGAAATGGTTTAATATAGTTTTTATAGGGCATAGATTGCAGTGGGCGAACATGTTTTCCTGTAGGTAACGCCCATGAGAGAGGTGTTAAGGTTCGGGAAAAACGGGTAAGATTAGCCCCAGACTCATCGGTACCTTTCAAATCCTAGAGAGGATTGGTGTCGTGGCATACAGGTTGGCGTTGTCATCCGCTCTTGTTGCCGCGCACAATATTTTTCATATATCCATGTTGAGAATATACACATCGTACCCCACACACAACATTGAACACGAAGCACTTGCACTTCGAGAGGACCTATCATACGAAGAGGCCTCAATATGAATTATAGCCTGAGATGTCAAACGATTGCGAAACGAGTTTCCCCTTGACAAAGTCTTGTAGGATGATCAGTTGGATAGTGAGGCTACCTGGGAACGTGAGGATGACGTTAGGAAGTCGTACCCTAAACTTTTTCAGGAACAACCAACTTTGGGGGACGAAAGTTTCTAAGGGTAGGGACAAAAACAAACAGAAACAAACAAAAATGTTTAGATTTAGTTTCACTCTATGTCATTTGAATTTGAAGAGGTCACGAGTCTTCCTTTTTTTTTTATGAAATGATATTAATTTGGTCATAGTTAATTAGTTTATTTTACTGAAGGAAATTAATTTGGTTACAATTAACTAGTTTTGGACGAGAGATTAAACTATAAGAATTTTTTATGAGTTTTAGGAAATGTCGTAGCCATTTTTAAAGAGGAAGTAAGAGTTCATTAAAAAAAAATTGGCTAAAACTAACTATGAAGAAGGAAATAACCGAGATAAAAAATATAGGTGTACATGGTCCGGGTTGGGTTGGGAGATTTTTTTTGACCAATCAAAAGTTCGGGTTGGTTGGATTGATAACCCAACCCAACCCGAAAATTTTCAAACCAACCCAACCCAATTCTCCATCAAAATTAATTAACCATCCCCTAGAATATTGAGTATCTAAATGGGAGGATTTTATCTAAATTTGTCCAATTTGATATGGGAGTTTTCATAAAGCACAAATGGTGACCCAAAAAATAAAGTAAAATTTTGGTAAAGTAAAACAAAATATTTAAAGCATATATACGTACCTATTATGTATATGTTTAAATTATATCAAAATAGAGTTTATACATAAATTTTAGATAAAAAAGAAAGGTAAATCCCAATTTTTATTTAAGATTTTAAAAGATTATATTTTTGAAATGTTGTTTTAGAAATCAAGGGTAATATTTGTAACCACCTTCAAAAAAACAATCTATAATAATAATAAAATTGTAATCGATTCCATCCCTCCATACATATGAGACAACTCTTTCCCCAAATATCTGTCTTCAATAACTACTACAAATGACAATTTTGCTAAAAAGAAAAAAAAAAAAAAAAACAAAAAATAGTAAATTTCATAAAAGAGATATTGTCATTCTTTTAAAAAGAAAATGAAACGGAACCGTAAAAGTATAATTTAGTTAACTTTTATAATAATATTTCTTTACCTTTTATTCAAAACCTCCCTTATCTATGAAGATATAATTTTAATTTCTACATCATTGATTAACATTATATAACTTAATAATCATGGACATAAATTGTAACACCCGATCTCCGACAAAAAACACAAAACTTAATTTTTTTCTACGTTGAATTTTCAAATTTCATTGAGGATGTTATAGACAGAATTTTGAGATGAGGTAGAAGAGAAAACTGTTTAGAAATAGAAAAATATAAAAACAAAAAATGGTGGAAGATTAGAAAGATGGTCAAAGTCAACCCCAGTAAAGAATGTAGGTATTGATGTTTCTTGATAACTTACAAGAAAAATACCTACTTGTAGATGGATATAAACTCTACAAATCTCATGAAAGAAATAGAAAAATGCAAAGAAAATGGTAAATAATCGATTTTCTAGAAAATCGCAGAGTTGAGAGGAAGAAGACGAATGGCGGAGGGATGCGTGTCAGGTAGGGAGAGGTTTGCCCGTTGCCAAAAATGAGGACGCGTGTCACGCGTGCATTGATTTAGAAAAGATTAGGAAAATCCTACGTCGGGTAGGATTAGAAGACCGACACTCGCAACAGACACGAGAACCCGCGCATGACCCGGCCTCCCGACCCGATCTGATGCCTTGCTAGCGTCTGCCGTGTGTCGCGCAGTGGAAAGTGGTAAAAAAATCCGCGTGCTTCAAGGATCGAACCCACACCATCGAAGTCGTATGAACCATTCAGTCGCCGACACGTGTCAAGCGCACCACCGCATCTTCCCTCCCTCATGGGTGTCCGATACGCGCACGTGCCTATGCACGTGGGTGACTCCCTCTGGCGCGTGGGTGCGTGACTCAGCACGTGAGACCCCTTTTATCCCGATTTGACTTTCGTTTGACTATTTTTCATCTCGGTTTTGGTACTCATCTAAATTTAACTTGATTTAAGACTTACCAGCAAACTTTCAAGTGATTGGAGCTCTCAATTAGCCGAAAAGTAAGCTTCGTAGGGCACGCTCCATTCCGGTAAGTAACCGCACAAAATTAGGAAGTAATACTTGTAGGGTGCGCTTGGTTTTACATGCATGCTAGAGCAAATTACCCCTAGGTGGCTAGATCTAATGATTCTTTGTACTTATGAAGTTAAATATATATATCTTTTGAACTTGCTGCCCTAATGAGATTTCATACTTGATGTTTGTATGCTTGCTAGACTATCTTACTACTGCTTTTATCTGTCATACTATGTTGGCAGACGGGAAAAATTGTGTATCTGCGCTCCGGGTGTTGATAGATGTTAATGCTCCGTTGAGCTTGTATGACTGTATGAATTGTTAAGCATACATAAGCTCCTGTTGAATGATTGTGTGAACTTACGATATGAATGATAAACTGTAGTGTTGTGTTATGCCTAGGGTGTACTTTTGTAGGGGTTGAGTTGGGTTTAGATGGGGGACCCTCCTGATGTGACGGTCAGTGGTGTCGTGAGGGGCGCTTAAAGGGAGAGACCCTTTAACCCTGGATTGTTATGCACTTGGAAATCTTGATGGAGTGAATCTGGAAGCCAGGGCCCCAAACTCAATAGTTTTAACTACCCTTGAGACATAGAGAACCACGTTAGGACCCCGAGGCATAGAGAGATAATTCCTTAGTCGATAGTAGCTGGTATAGCGTTCGAGTATACTCTACTTCCCTTCCTACTCTGGTGTGGTACCTTTGAGCTAGGCGAGACGCTAGTTAGGGAGACGATTACTCTTCCTTTCCTACTTCGTTGTGGTACCGTTGAGCTAGGCCAGACGCCAATTACGAAGGTGTTACTCTTCCCTTCCTACTCCGATGCAGTACAGTTGAGCTTGGCGAGACGCCTGTTAGGGAAGTGTTACTCAGTGGTAGGTCAACTACTCTGCATGGGGATTCGTCTTATGGTAAGATGTTGATCATGCGGGTGGGTCAAGGTCGCTTGCATGATGAGTCCATCCTGTGGAAGGACGTTGACAATGCAGTGACTAATTCTAGCTGGGTTGTACGAGGGGTACATGTAGTTATGTGGGAGCACCTCATCCTCAAACGCTGAATACCGCTTCAAAGGTTAAGTCCTTCCACCCCGTACTGTGTACTAAGAGTACCGAGACTCTAGGGCGTAGAGCATTGTTGGTGGTTCTCTCCTAAACTTGGATGCGATTAAGAGCCTACACATAGGTTACTTACTGAGGATATTTTTATAATCACCCCGTTTTCCCCCGTTTTTTTTTTCAGGTACCGGTCGAGGTGGGTAGGTGTTAGAGAGCAGCACTGTCACAGAGGGGTATCGTTCCAGAGCGTCAGTCCGTTGTCGGTCTTTTAGAGTCTTTTGTATTTCATTTTATATTTGTAATTCCTTTTGTAATAATTTGAAACAAAACCTTTTCTCTCTTTTGTTTTAATTAAATGGTATTTTTATCTTTTGCTTTACTTTTCTCTCCTTTTCGTTTCTTTTTGTTTATTTGTAATTCCCGATTTTGATACTGATCTAAGTCTAACTTGATTTAGGACCTATCAGCTAACTTTCAAGAGTTTGTGAGCTCTTATTGAGATATAATATCTAGAGTATATATTATTTATAGAATATATCTCAGATATTATATCATAATATTCTTTATTTATGATTTGATTTACCGTATATTTTATTTTATTCTCAGTATTTAATTATTTTATATTTTCCTCATTTTATATTTTACTCATTTGTACTTCTTGTATCCTATTTAAAGGATATCAATATCAATGATAACACATACCTTCCCATTTCTATTTTCTATCTCATTCTTAACATGGTATCAGAGCACCGATCTTGATATTCTTAAATATCAAAATTTTCTCTATGGCGGAATCAGCCAAATACAGCTTCAAAAATTCGGATGTTGATTCAACACATCCTTATTATATTCACCCTTCTAATCAGCCAGGATATTCACTTGTTCCAATCAAATTAAATGGAACAAATTATCAATCATGGAGTAAATCAGTTATGCATGCTCTCATTGCGAAAAAGAAAATTGGCTTCATTGATGGCACAATTGAAGAACCGTCTCAAGATGCAAATTTAATCGAATTTGAACTATGGAATCAGTGCAACAGTATGATATTATCTTGGTTACCTCATTTAGTTGAAGCAGATATCGCTGAGAGTATTATTTACGCCAAGATAGCTCGTCAAGTGTGGGTTGATCTTCACGATCAATTCTCACAAAAGAATGGTCCAGCAATTTTTCAGATACAAAGGTCTATAGGAATGATGTCATAGGGAACCATGGCACTGTCAGTATATTTCACCAAGCTCAAAGCACTCTGGGATGAATTGGAAGCATACCGCACACCATTTACCTGTAATCAACGTCAAATACATATTGATCAACGTGAAGAAGACAAGTTGATGCAACTACACATGGGACTCAATGAATCTTATAAAACGGTGAGATCCAACATATTGATGATGACTCCATTACCTAATGTGAGGCAAGCCTATTCATTACTTGTACAAGAAGAGATGCAGCGTCAGGTGACTTCTGAACCTACTGAGAATTTCTCGATTGCATCAGCAGTGCAGAAAAAAACAACATATTCAAAACTCTCGAAGGATAAATCATGTGAACACTGCAATAAAAGTGGTCATACAATTGATGAGTGTCGATTCCTTAAGTTTCACTGTAAATTTTGTGATAAAAGGGGACATACAGAATATCAATGTCAATAGAAAAATAATTCTAGAAGGGCAGTACGATTCAATCAACGCAACAATCGAGGATATCGATCATCTACAAATATGGCCGATGTTTCTCAGTTGAATACAGAAGAACAGTCACCTAATTCCATCCCAAATTTTTCTTCTGGGCAATTACAACAGATTGTACAAGCCTTATCTGCACTCAATCATCGTCCTTTTGGTAATTCTGATAATAACATCAATGTTGCAGGTTTGTTTCCAGTATCTGCATTATCTATTAACTCTACGAGTTCTAATCCATGGATTCTCGATAGTGGAGCTACAGATCATATAGTATCCAAAGCTTCTGTTATGACTGAACCAAAGGCTACCACCATATCTACAATAAATTTGCCTAATGGAGGGACAACACATGTGTCACATACCGGCAATGTTTCTTTTAATCCTGACCTTAAATTAAACAATGTTTTATGTGTGCCTTCATTCAACTTAAACCTAATGTCCGTCAGCAAACTTACCAATGACTTGAAATGTTATATGACCTTTTATCCTGATTCTTGTGTTATGCAGGACTTGGCTACGGGGAAGATGATTGGCTCGGGTAAACAATCCGGAGGTCTCTATCATATTTCTTCATCTCCAATCAAGCCTTCAGCAAATCAAGTATCTCAGTCATCTGATTTGTGGCATTTACGCCTAGGTCATCCTTCTCCTTCTCATTTTAAATTTCTAGCTGATCAATTGCATCTTAATAATGCTACTCTTTCTCATAATTGTAGTATTTGCCCATTAGCAAAATAAACTAGGTTGTCTTTCCCAAAAAGTTCAATAACAACCCATTCTGCCTTTGATCTGTTACATTGTGATATTTGGGGACCACATAAAATTCCAACCCATTCTGGTTTGCGTTTTTTTCTCACTGTTGTTGATGATTTTACCCGATGTACTTGGGTTTCGTTCAAACTCAATTTCATACTACTATCAAGATAATTAGATCAGACAATGGGACTGAGTTCCTATCTTTGCAACCATTTTTTACTTCTTGTGGCATTGAATTTCAGCGCACCTGTGTCTATACTCCACAACAAAATGAAGTCGTAGAACGTAAGCATCGTCATATCCTAAATGTAGCTAGGTCTCTTCTTTTTCAGTCACAGGTTCCACTTAATTTTTGGGGAGAATGCATTTTAACGGCTGTTTATCTTATAAATAGAACACCATCACCATTGTTATCTAACAAGACACCCTTTGAAGCACTCTACAAACGACCACCTACATTTCACCATCTTAAAGTTTTTTGTTGTAAGTGTTATGCAACTGTAGTACATCCTAAGCAAAAATTTGAACCTCGGGCAATTCCTTGTGTTTTCATAGGATATCCTTGTGGTCACAAAGGTTACAAGTTGTATGACATGCAATCTAAAAAATTCTTTATTAGTCGTGATGTTAAATTTTGTGAAGATGATTTTCCTTTTTCATCAGCTTCACAGACTTTAACATTAGCTCCTTCAACTCCCATTTTATCATTTCATGATCCACCCTACTCAAACATCCATTCTGATCCTTCGCCGTCTCCTCCGCCTCCTATTCCTTCTCCAAATTCATCAGTTCCAGATTCACCAGATTCACCCACTAAATCTGATCTTATCCCACTTGATACATCAGTTCCACTCCAACGTTCTACTCGTACCAAACAACCTCCAGCTTATTATAATGATTACGAGATGTCTTCGGGAGCAAATCATTTAACCTCTAGCTCAAGTCCCAACACTGGCACCAGGTATCCCCTTCATCATTACCTTTCATTCTCTCGTTTTTCTCCTACTCAACGTGCTTTTCTAGCTTTTATTACAACTCAGACAGAACCTAAAACCTATGATGAGGCAGTTGGCAATCCACTATGGCAGCAGGCTATGAATGATGAAATTGCAGCTTTGGAACGTAATCATACTTGGTCTCTCGTTCCTCTACCACCTGGCCATAAACCTATTGGCTGTCGTTGGGTGTACAAGATTAAATACAACTCTGATGGTTCTGTTGAATGTTATAAAGCTCGACTGGTAGCAAAGGGATACACTCAGGTTGAAGGTGTTGATTACAAAGAGACATTTTCTCCTACAGCGAAACTTACTACACTTCGTTGCTTACTCACTATTGCCGCTGCTCGAAACTGGTTCACTCATCAGTTAGATGTTCAAAATGCCTTTCTCCATGGTAATCTAGACGAGGAAGTCTATATGTCTTTACCACCAGGTATTCGCCGACAAGGGGAGAATACAGTATGTCGACTCCATAAATCTCTTTATGGTTTAAAACAGGCTTCTCGCAATTGGTTCTTCATATTCTCTACCACTATACAAAATGCAGGCTACACTCAGTCCAAAGCAGATTACTCTTTATTTACTAAGAGTAAAGGTACTTCTTTCACTGCAGCTCTTATCTATGTTGATGATATTCTGCTGACAGGCAATGATCTCAAAGAAATTCAACATCTTAAGACCAGTTTACTCGAGAAATTTCTTATCAAGGATTTAGGGAATTTGAAATATTTCCTAGGTATTGAATTTTCTAGGTCTAGAAAAGGAATTTTTATGTCTCAAAGGAAGTATGCTCTAGACATTCTTCAAGACACAGGTCTTACAGGAGCACGTCTAGAAAAATTTCCTATGGAACAAAATCTGAAACTTTCTTCAACAGAAGGAGAAATGTTGAATGATCCAAGTAAATACAGACGGTTGGTTGGCAGATTAATATATTTAACCCGTTACTAGGCCTGACATAGTGTATTTAGTTCGTATGCTTAGTCAATTTATGCATGAACCAAGAAAACCACATTGGGAGGCAGCTCTTCGAGTTCTGAGATACATCAAAGGTACTCCTGGTCAAGGACTTCTACTACCATCTGAAAATAACTTGAGATTACAAGCATATTGCGATTCAGACTGGGGTGGTTGTCGAACTTCCATACGGTCTATTTCTAGGTTTTGCATTTTCCTTGGAAATTCAATTATTTCTTGGAAGTCAAAAAAACAAACCAATGTGTCCAGATCATCAGCAGAAGCCGAGTATCGAGCTATGGCAAATACTTGTTTAGAGTTAACTTGGTTAAGATACATTCTCCAAGACTTGAAAGTTTCACTGTCCGAACTAGCATTATTGTACTGTGATAATCAAGCAGCATTACACATAGCAGCCAATCCAGTTTTTCACGAACGTACGGAACACATTGAAATAGATTGTCATATAGTTCGAGAAAAATTACAAGCTGGAATCATCAAACCGTGTTATGTTTCGACTAAAATGCAATTGGCAGATATTTTCACTAAAGCTTTGGGAAGACATCAATTTTATTTTTTTGAAAGACAAGTTGGGTGTAATTGACATACACTCTCCAACTTGAGGGGGAGTATTGAGATATAATATCTAGAGTATATATTATTTATAGAATATATCTCAGATATTATATCATAATATTCTTTATTTATGATTTGATTTACAGTATATTTTATTTTATTCTCAGTATTTAATTATTTTATATTTTCCTCCTTTTATATTTTCCTCATTGTACTTCTTGTATCCTATTTAAAGGATATCAATATCAATGATAACACATACCTTCCCATTTCTATTTTCTATCTCATTCTTAACAGCTCTTAATTAGCCAAAAATTAAGCTTTGAAGGGCACGATTCATTCTTGTAAGTAACCACACAGACGGATTGAGGAAGTAATACGTGTAGGGTGCGCTTGGTTTTGCATGCATGCTAGAGTAAATTATCCCTAGGTGGCTAGATCTTAAGATCCTCTGTACTTATGAAGTTAAATTTATATCCGTTGGACTTGCTGCATTTATGAGATTTCGTACTCGATGTTTGTATGCTTGCTGGACTATCGTTCTACTGCTTTTATCTATTCATACAATGTGGGTGGACTGGAGGATTTGTGTATCTGCGCTCGGGGTGTTGATGGATGATATCGCCCCGTTGAGCTTGTATGGTTGTATGTATTGTTAATCATACATAAACTTATGTTGAATGATTGTGTAAACTTAAGATATGATTGATAAGTTGTAGTGTTGAGATATGTCTAGGGTGAACTCTTGTAGGGATTGAGTTGGGTTTAGTTAGGGGACCCTCCTGATGTTACAGTCTATGGTGTCATGAGCGATGCTTAGAGGGAGAGACCCTTTAACCCTGGACTGATATGGACTTGGAAGTCTTGATTGATTGAATCCGGAAGCCAAGACCCCTAGCTCAATAGTTTTAACTACCCTTGAAATTTAGAGAACCACATTAGGACCCTGAGGTGTAGAGAGATGACCTCTTAGCTGATAGGATCTGGTATAGCGATCGAGTATGTTTCGCTTCCCTTCCTACTCCAGTGTGGTATTATTGAGCTAGGCGAGACGCTAGTTAGGGAGATGTTACCCTTCCTTCCTACTCTGGTGTGGTATCGTTGAGCTGGGCGAGACGCTCGTTAGGGAGACAATTACTCTTCCTTTCCTACTTCGGTGTGGTATCGTTGAGCTAGGTGAGACGCCAATTAGGGAGGTGTTACTTTTCCCTTCCTACTCCGATGTGGTACTGTTGAGCTTGGCAAGACGCCTATTAGGGAAGTATTACCCAGTGGTAGATCGACTACTCTGCATGGGGATCCGTCTTATGGTAAGATGTTGATCATGTGAGTGGGTCAAGGTCGCCTGCATGATGGGTCCGTCCTGTAGAAGGACGTTGACCATGCAATGACTAATTCTAGCTTGGTTGTACGAGTTGTACCTGTAGTTATGAGGGAGCACCTCATCCTCAAACGTTGAATATCGCTTCAAAGGTTAACTCCTTCCACCCTAAACTGTGTATTGAGAGTATTGAGACTCTAGAGTCTAGAGTGTTGTTGGTGGTTCTCTCCTAAACTTGGATGCGATCCAAAGCTTACAAGTAGGTTGCTTATTTAGTATATTTTTATACTTACCCCGTTTCCCCTTCTTTTTTCAGGTACCGGTCGAGGTGGGGAGGTGTTCGATAGCTGCAATGTCACAGAGGGGTGTCGTTCTGGAGCGTCAGTCTCTTGTCGGTCTTTGAGGATCTTTTGTATTTTTCTTTCATAAGTATATTTCCGGTTTGTAATATTTGACTTTAATTTTGTTTTTTTCTTGATTTAAATTTTATCAGATTTTCAACACCTATTTTATCTTCTTTTAAATTTTACTTGTTTTCTATTTGTCTTTTTAGTCACGATTTGCATTTTTCTAAGCCTCGAAAATCAGGTCGTGACAATAAGACTGTTGACACGTTGGATAAAAAATTAGTTTCAATAAATTTAAAAATTTTGTTATAAAAACTGAGATAGTAATTATAAATTCTAATGTATTTATTATCTCTAGATTGAAACATTATTATATTACAATTTTTTTTTTTTTTTTCATTTAGGCCCTCACACTTAAGTAAAATCAATTTCGATGTAAGCAAAATATTTTTACCATATTTTTTACTTTAGTTTCTTTAAACTAATCATTTTTATTGTTTTTTATTTTGATGATGGATCTTTTCCTTATATTTTCTTTACTTTAGTAATCAATTCTGAGAATGATCGATATTTGGTTGTATTTAGTTTTATAATAATGTTGAATTATGTTAAGATATTACAATTTTCGTTGGTAACTTTTATTTAATGATTATAGATTGATTTGTATTTGTTTGTGAAATTTTTATATTGTTTTTACCTAAAATTCTATCGAATAATTATGAATTGTGGATAAATAAACTTTTTTAATCTTTTTTAGAGTTGACAACCCAACCCGAAAACAGAGGGTTGGGTTGGGTTGGGTTCGGTTGTGAAATTTTTCGGGTTGGATTGAGTCACCAATCCAACCAACCAAAACTTTTGGGTTGGGACAAAAAAATCCCCCAACCCAACCCAACTCGGGCCATGTACGATTCACTTCCTTCTTCATAGTTAGTTTTAGTCAATTTATTTTAATGAATTCTTACTTCCACTCTCAAAATGGCTAGACACTCCCTAGAACTCAACATTTCCTAAAACTCATACATGGTCCAAAAAGGAAAACTACTTAACTCATACATTTCCTTATGCTACTCAATGGCAAAATGCTCGACGACATCCCACACACCTTGTGTCTATAAGTCAACACGCATCTTTATCGATCATGCTGCGTAGTTACTCTCCGTGAGTAACGGGTATTGGAGCGTTGCACTCCCCTCCTTTCCACTCTTTATCGTTGTCACTTCTCTTCCGGTGAATTTGTATGGTGACGACATTTTGTTTCACCATCCTGGGAGCTCTAATACCAAATGTTGGAAATAACTCATGATCGAAATATTTTGAAACAAAATAATGAACTAGGAAGAACAACTTGATCGGAAAGAACTTTTGAATAGAGGAACTTTAAGCTCTTGTGCTTTTCAATTCTCTTTATTGTTGTTGTGAAAATAACATACATATGATTGGGGAAAGTACAGCTTATCTCCTAAACTTTCTCATCAAGTTAAGAAACTACTAACAAATCTTGAACAATTTCCCTAACCCTATACAAGCCAATAACTCCAGTGATTAAAAACGTATCTTATGAGTTCATTCAATTCTGCTTCCAGTTTAGTGCAATTATTCCAACTATTATCTTCTTTTTGTTGTTGTTTTCAACTATCTGCTACTAGATTCTCTGTCAATTTATAAATTGTTGATCGATCCTCTACTACTGCGGGATATTTTATGTTGTCATTGATATTAAATTCTATTTGTTGATCCTTCATTTTCAACGTTATAGTTCCCTTGTGGACATCTACAATTGTTCTTCTAGTTTTCAAAAATGCTCTCTCCAAGATAATTTGGTAGTCACGGTTTGCTTCATAATCCAAAATGATAAAATCTACGAAAAATATGAACTTGCCCACTTGAATTAGAATATCTTCGATTTTGCCTTCTAGATGAGTGAAAGATCGGTCTGCTAGTTGGAGGGTGACTTTAGTTGATCTAGCTTCACCAATACATAACTTTTGGTAAATAGACAACGACATTAGATTAATGCTTGATCCCAAATCACATAATGCTTGACCTTACTTTATTCTTGTAGTTGATATTGTAATTGTAAATGAGTCGGGATCTTTCTCCTTTAGTGGGACCTTATTTTGTAATATTGTACTACGCTCTTCATTCAACTCTACCACCTTGAATTCTTCCAATTTTCTTTGATTGGTGAGAATATCTTTCAAGAGTTTTGACATAATTGAACATTTATTTCAAGACTTCGAGTAATGGTATGTTTATATAAATTTTCTTAAATATATCCATGAACTTCTTGAAACGGGCTTTTCGTAATTCTTTTTTATTCTTTGTTGAAAAGAAGATAGTGATGTGTATATTCTGCTCTCTTATTCACTGTTGAATGTTTTTTGCGTTTTAGGAGACTGCACTGTTCCTGCATAATTTTTTCTCATACTCTTTCTGTTCAGTAATTTCTGTATGATTTTTGCTTTGCTCTTTCTTTACAGCAATTTCCTCCTTTCACTGCTATGTATCAGCTGTTTCTTAGGAGTGATTGTTGTTGTTTTCCTAAGTTTCACCTCTCGTGCGGGAGTATTCTTTTCCTTGGGTGTTAGCTTGTTGAGGACCATATGCCATTTGATTTTGTAGACCAAAACCTAGAGGGTAATTTAGTTTAGGTGACTTTTGTTGATTGTATGAGACTTGTCTCCGCCATGAGGAGTTTTGATAGTTTTTTCAACCTGAATTATATGTCTTTGAGAAGGGATTATTTTTCTCGATGCTTTGATTAGCTTGATTCTCCACATAAAAAAGTGATGTTAGATTACTTGGACTTTAATCAAAATTGTGTTCTTCTCCACAATATACACAAGATTCATCGGCTGTTTGAGTCATTATAACAGCAGCTTAGATGGGTGCTTTAGTCATGGAACCTTGTCCTAACACTAGATTTTATAGAATATTAGTCATTGAAGCTATTAAGCGAGGATAAAGCATCAACTTCAAGTACTCCTCAAGTCTTCTTTCCTGGATTGCTTCTCACATCAGCCAATTGACAATTGTTAATTAAGCGTTGAGTGCCAATTGCTCCCGATGAACACCCTCATCATCATACTGTACGCGTCCCCACTCATCATCGTTAGTGGAGAAGTATCTCGATACATATGAACACAAAATGCATGAGATTCCTATAGTTTTCATCTTTAAATCATGTTTAACACGCAACCCTATACACCATTCACTTATTATTCTAAGTAACATGCATGCATTGACATTCATATATTCATCATCATTAACATTAACTAGGGTTGTGTCTTTGAAAACTTGTCGTCATAATGCATCGTGGCTTTAATACATGCACAACATCTTAATATGGAACATCGTCATATTAAGTCATTTTATCATCATACGTCTCATTATCTTATTATTATGCATCATCATCATCATCATGTCAACATCATGTACATTATCACATCATCATATAACATCAACACATCATCATTTAACGTCATCACGTCATCATATAACATCAACACATCATCATTTAACGTCATCACTCATCATATAACATCATCACTTCATCATATCACATAAAGCATAAATGACATGTGTAAGGGCCACTGGACACATGTCGTCATACATAAGACAAGTCTTCCAACCCAGCCGATAGAAAGACCACTTTTCTGATTAGCTTAAGTTGTTGTCAGGAATTTGTCCTTAATGAAAGTTCGATTCTGTCTTTTGAAATCCAAGTTAATCTATGTGTACTCATGACAGCAATTAAAAGTTTGACCTTTCATGTAACAAGTTTATAGACGGAGTTGACCATTTTTCTAGAAGATATAAGCTACTGTCATATAAAAAAAATTTGATGAATTTATTTTATATTAGAGCATTATCTGATATTTCAAAATTCAATTCTTTTTCGTCGTTTATCTTCTATAATTCTTATTCTTAGAAGCAAGTTGTGTTTAGTATACATAATTAAAAAAAAAAAAAAAAAAAAAAAAAAAAAATCAATTTTATTCTCCTGCATTTTGGTTTAATTCTATTAAAAATTATCTTTATCTAATTTTATTCTCCTGCATTTTGGTTTAATTCTATTAAAAATTATCTTTATCTAATTTTAATGGGACAATAAAAGACTTCCATTTTTTTATTTTTCTTGCTTTTAATTATTTTGCAATTATCTTAGAACAATTTTAATCATTTTTTTTTTTTTTTTGCTTTTAATGGTATTTGATCTTTCCAATTTTAATAGATTCTTTTTTTTTATTAATACTATTTTTTAAAATTTATGAATATTTTTTAAACGTGAAATAAGGTTGTATTTATATAATTATAAATATATTTTTAAAACAAAAGTAGTGATCATAAGATTACGTGTTACATTATTAAAGGGCTTGAATTAAAAATGCTCATCTCTTATTGAGAACATCTCTCTCGCCAATCAGCTTATCTTCTCTAGCGTGGTTGATCTTCTGTACAGTCTTCACATCACTCCATTGACTGTGGCGGAGGTGGCGGGGAGGGGAAGAGAAATGCCGCCGGGGGTGGCAGAGAGGGGAAGAGAAATGTCGCCGGAGGTGGAGATTTAAAGAAGCTCTGCGTAGGAGGTGGCAGAGAGGGGAAGAGAAATGCCGCCGGGGGTGATGGAGAGGAGAAGAGAAATGGCGCTGGGGGTGGAGATTTAAAGAAGCTTCGCGCAGGAGGTGGCAGAGAGGTGAAGAGGAACGCTGCTGGAAGGGGTGGAGAAGTGAAGAGGAACGCAGATAGGTCCGGCGATGAGTCAGCAATGGCAATAAATGTATGAGAGAAAAGTGGAAAAATGAATAGTAGAAAGAACCCTAAAATATTCACTCTTTTGTTTTTTCTTTTTTGTATTTGGTGATTATGAAGATGGTATGAAGATCTACTGCCAATCTCAAAAAAATTTATAGGAATAATGCACATTTTCAAATACTAAATACTAAATTTGTCTTTTAAAAAAATAGTAAAAAAAAAAAATATAGCCTAACTTTTCACCAACTTCTAATAGAGCTAAAAAAATGCAATTAAATTTAAAAAAAAATTAAAAAATATTCTTATAATTAATTAGGGATAGAAATGGTTAATATTTTGTTTAAAAAGTACCTTTAAATTTTTCATAAATGTTTCATACTACATTTAACTTTTTCTTTCATTATAATTTAGGTAGGAGGAGAGATATTTGCGGAAGAAGTTGTGAGTGGAGAGTTAGATGAACTTTCTTTACCAGAAGTTTCATTCTAACTAAATTTCAAATTAAATGAAAACTGAAATATTTTGATGAAGTTTTTATAAAATAAAATAGATTGAAATGGTTAAATATTTTTTGTTATAGGGCATAATTAATTTACCAAAATCATTGTTACCAATTAAAAACTCAACCAAAATAATATTATTTATTACTACATTTTTAAATTAGTTTTTCACTGGAGTTTATATAGAAGTGAGATTTAGAGGTAGAATATTTGTATGACTACAAAATGGGTTTGCTTAAAAATGTCAATATGATTTATGTCCTCTTGTTGATCTCTCTAGGTGCTATTTTGTCTAATTTCAATTGTCTTGAAGCAAGGTGGGATGAGGTTGGCAATGTTCTTTCTTTGGGTCTCAAAAGACGTGTACCAACCGGACCAAATCCAGCAACAGCTCTCGAAACACCACCATTGAGTCTAGGCACTAAGAGGCATGTACCAACTCGCCCAAATCCAGTAACATCTCTTTAAAGCCCTCCTTCAACTTTAGACACCAAAAGGGGTGTCCGAATTGGACCAAATCCAGCAATATCTCTTGAAACGCCACCATTGGGTCTAGGCACTAAGAGGCGTGTAACAATTGGCCCAACTCCAGCAACATCTCTTGAAAGCCTTCCCTCAAGTTCAGACACCAAAAGATGTGTCCCAACTTGACAAAATCCAGCAACATCTCCCGAAACGCCTCAATTGGGTCTAGGCAAGAAAAGGCATGTACCAACTGGCCCAAATCCAACAACATCTCCTGAAAGCCCTCCCTCAAGTTTAGGCACCAAAAGGCATGTCCCAACTCGACCAAATCCAACAACATCTCCCAGAACGCCTCTATTTGGTCTATGCACTAAAAGGCGTGTACCAACTGGCCCAAATCCAGCAACATCTCTTGAAAGCCCTCCCTCAAGTTTAGACACCAAAAGACGTGTCCCAACTGGACCAAATCCAGCAACATCTCCCGAAACGCCTCTATTGGGTCTAGGCATGAAGCGGCATGTACCAACTGGCCCAAATCCAACATCTCCTGAAAGTCATCCCTCAAGTTTAGGCAACAAAATGCATGTCCCAACTGGACCAAATCCAGCAACATAACGCCTCCATTGGGCTAGGCACGAAGAGACGTGTCCCAACTGGCCCAAATCCAGCAACATCTCTTGAAAGCCCTCCCTCAAGTTTAGGCACCAAAAGACGTGTCCCAACTAAATCCCTCCCTCAAGTTTAGGAACCATAAGGCGTGTCCCTACTGAACCAAATCTAGCAATATCTCCCGAAACGCCTCCATTGGGTCTAGGCATGAAGAGGTGTGTCCCAACTGGCCCAAATCCTGCAACATGTCCTGAAAGCCCTCCTCTAAATTTATTATGAGGCCTGTGATTGTAGAAAGTTTAATTATTGTCTATAAAGAAGTATTACATAGAGGTCTCTAATGTTCTATCTTCTATCTAATGAGATGATCCAACCCTATGACAAGAGCCTTTAATAATGGGGTGAAAAGAATAATTTAGTCGTAGAATTTTTTAATCTAAAACTTTTATAATAAGATTTCTTTACCTTTTATTCTAAAGCTACCTTACCTATCAAAATATAATTTTAATTTCTACATCATTGATTTTAATTTCTACATCATTGATTTTAATTTCTACATCATTGATTAACATTATATAATATAACAATCATCGACCTAAATTGTAACATTCGATCTCCGACAAAAAACTGAAAACCTAATTTTTTTTCCTTTAAGTTAGAAGATCCAATATTTTATTGAAGATCTTAGAGACCAAATTTTGAAAAGAGGTACAATGTTTAGTATCACGAACTCAAGAAAAATATACAAAGAAAAATGGTCAATCTCATCCCAAGCCAAGCTCTTCAAAAATTAGAAAAATGGCCATAAGGAGTCGTATTTCTAGCCGAGATCTCTTCAAAAATTCTTCAAAAGAACCTCTAGCCTAATTAAAAAAAAGTAACCCATCCCTCTCTCTCCACCAATTTCTCAGATCTCCTTCCCTAAATATCTCTCTTCAAAACTTGTCAATCCTAGAATGATTCTGCATAGAGGTAACTTATTTTCTACCACTCATTTCCTAAGATTCAAAATAACAACGCCCTTCCCGTAAAAACAAACAGAAGAAAAAAAAAAACAATACAAAAATGTTTAGATTTAGTTTCACCCTATGTCATTTGAAGAGGTCAAGAGTCTTCCTTTTTTTTATTAAACGATATTAATTTGGTTATAGTTAATTAGTTTATTTTATTGAAAGATATTAGTTTGGTTACAATTAATTAGTTTTGAACTAGAGATTAAACTATAAGAAAGTAAGAATTCATTAAAAAAATTGGCTAAAACTAACTATGTAGAAGGAAATAACCAAGATAAAAAGTAGGGGTGTACATGGTCCGAGTTGGGTTGGGTTGGGAGATTTTTTTGACCAACCAAAAGTTCGGGTTGGTTGGATTGATAACTCAACCCAACCCGAAAATTTTCAAACCAACCCAACCCAACCCTCTGTTTTCGGGTTGGGTTGTCGGGTTGTCAACTCTAAAAAGAATTTAAAAAATTTATTTATCCACATTTCATAATTATTCGATAGAATTTTAGGTAAAAAAATATTAAAAGTTGAATAAACACAAATCAATCTATAATCATTAAAAAAAAAAAATTATCTACAATAAGAAGAGAAAATTGTAACATCTTAACATAATTGAACGTTATTATAGAACTAAATACAACTAAATAGGGATCCTTCTTGAGAATTGATTACTCTTAAAAGTAAAGAAAATATAAGGAAAGGACAGTTCATCAAAATAAAAAACAATAAAAATGATTAGTTTAAAGAAACTATACCTATAAAAATAAAAAAATATTGTAAAAATATTTTGCTTACCTTTACTATGTTCGAGGGCCTAAATTATCAAAAAAAAAAAAAATTATGATATAATAATGTTGCAACCTTGAGATAATAAATACATTAGAATTTATAATTACTATCTCAGTTTTATAACAAAATTTTTAAATTTATTTAAACTAATTTTTTATTAAATAATTTTGTGTCAACAGTCTTAGTCTTATGTGTTAAAGAACTCCTAAAATAATCAAGAATTCTCTTACCAATACTTAAAGTTGATCCAGAAGCTACCGTAAACACAATGAAAATATTCTGAACAACTTTTGATAAAATTATGCATTTAAATTCATTTACTTTCCACCAAGTCCAATAAGAAAAATGATAGATGGAAAGTAAAATGAATTTTAAAGTAGTTTTCCAATCAACATTAAGTATAGAAATTCCGAGTTTCAAAAAATTCATTTAAGAATACTTAGAAAGCAATATGCTTTAAAATTAAGCATTGAACGATAGAACGATAGCGTTAGGATGACTCTAAAAGTAAGGATTATGATAGATTGATAGATTGATAGCATTAGGATATGTTTCTGTAAGGATATGACTAAGGTACGTTCATGTAACGATATGACTAAGGTACGTTCATGTAACGATATGACTAAGGTACGTTCATGTAACGATATGACTAAGGTACGTTCATGTAACGATATGATTCTGATAGATATAAGAATGTTAAGGCCATTGATAAGTTAGGGAGTGATATGACAATGGTACGAGATATGTGATAATTGATATGTTTATGATATGATATATTGTGATGTGATATGTTATGGTATGATATGTACATGATGAAAATTGTTCGGTCTAGAATCATGGAATGTTATGATATGATATATTTATGTAATTTGAATGATATGATGTGATTGACATGCAAAACGACGAACTAGCATGAAATACAACTTCGGCGTATGCATAAAAGATATGTGAAAGGATATGATATGTACGGAATGCTAGCGGGGTTGTATTAAATGATAATGAAAATAAAAAAATGTCGAGACCTCATTTATTATTGTGTGTTCATGCATTGGGGGATACCCCTTACCCTTCACGATAGTACGGACGTGTCATTACGAGGCAAAAAAACAATCATTATCGTTATCATAATGCTACGATGACCAAGTAGAAAAACGTTCATTATGTTTATCATAATGCTACGACTGTCAGGCAGGAAAACAAACATTATGTTTAACCTAATTCTGTCGTCCTGGTTACTAATTCAAACGGTGTCCAGTTTGAGTAGCTCCCAAAGTATGCTCGCACGACAATGAAAGTGGCCCAGCGGTGTGCGAACTGACTTCTGTTCAATGCCACATGGCGACACCCCAGTGTGCGACTCCATCCCTTCAGCGCGTGAGGCGCGTGAACAAGCGCGTGAGACTTTATTTTTATCCAGATTTGACTTCCGTTAAACTATTTTTCATCCCGGTTTTAATACTAATCTAAGTCTAATTGATTTAAGATCTATCAGCAAACTTTCAAGAGTTTTAGAGCTCTTAATTAGCTGAAAAGTAAGCTTCTAAGGGCACGCTTCATTCCTGTAAGTAACCATGCGGATTTAGGAAATAATATTTGTAGGGTGTGCTTGGTTTTGCATGCATGCTAGAGCAAATTACTCGTAGGTGGCTAGATCTAATGATCATCTGTACTTAGGGAACTAAATATATATTTGTTGGACTTGCTATCCTAGTGAGATTTTATACTTGTTGTTTGTATGCTTGCTGGACTATCTTACTACTTCTTTTATCTGTTCATACTATGTTGGCGGAAAGGAGAATTTGTGTATCTGCTCTCCAAGTGTTGGTGGATGTTACTGCCCTGTTGAGCTTGTATGATTGTATGCGTTGTTAATCATACATAAACTCCTCTTGAATGATTGTGTGAACTTATGATATGATTGATAAGCTGTAGTGTTGTGATATGCCTAGGGTGAACTCTTGTAGGGATTGAGTTAGGTTAGTTAGAGGACCCATCTGATGTTACGGTCAATGGTGTCATGAGCGACGCTTAGAGGGAGAGACTCTTTAACTCTGGACTGTTATGGACTTGGGAGTCTTGATTGTGTGAATCTAGAAGCTAGGCCCCTAACTCAATAGTTTTAACTACCCTTGAGATATAGAGAACCATATTAGAACCTCGAGGTGTAGAGATGTGACCTCTTAGCCGTCAATATCTGGTATAGCGTTCGAGTATGCTCCGAAGGACGCCTACAGGATGGGTCTGTCCTATGGATGGACGTTGACCATGCAATGACTAATTCTAGCTGGGTTGTACGAGTGGTAAATGAGTTATGAGGGAGCACCTCATCCTAAAGCGTTGAATACCGCTTCAAAAGTTAAGTCCTTCCACCCTGAACTATGTACTGAGAGTACTGGGACTCTTGGGTCTAGAGTATAGTTGGTGGTTTTCTCCTAAACTTGGATGCGATTAAGAGCCTACAAGTAGGTTGCTTACTGAGTATATTTTTATACTCACCCCGTTTTCCCTTCTCTTTTCCAGGTACCGGTCGAGGTGGGGAGGTTTTCGAGAGCTGCACTGTCACAGAGGGGTGTCGTTCCAGAGTGTCAGTCCCTTGTCGGTCTTTTAGAGTCTTTTGTATTTTTCTTTCATAATTGTATTTCCCATTAGTAATATTTAACTTTAATTTTGTATTTAATTTTGGTGTTGTTGACTCCTTTTTCTTGATTTAAATTTTATCAGATTTTCATCTCCTATTTTATCTTCTTTTAAATTTTATTTGTTTTCGATTTCGTCTTTTTAGTCACGATTTGGTTTTTCGAATCCTCGAAAATCGGGTTGTGACATTGTTAATCATACATAAGCTCCTGTTGAATGATTGTTTGAACTTATGATATGAATGATAAACTATAATGTTGTGTTATGTCTAGGTTGTATTCTTGTAGAGATTGAGTTGGGTTTAGATGGGGGACCCTCCTGATGTTACGGTCAGTGGTGTCATGAGGGACGCTTAAAGGGAGAGACCCTTTAACCCTGGATTGTTATGGACTTAGAAGTCTTGATTGAGTGAATCTAGAAGTCGGGGCCCCAAACTCAATAGTTTTAACTACCCTTGAGACATAGAGAACCACGTTAGGACCCCGAGGTGTAGAGAGATGATCCCCTAGCCGATAGTAGCTGGTATAGCGTTCGAGTATACTCCACTTCCATTCCTACTCTGGTGCGGTTCTGTTGAGCTGGTGAGACACTAGTTAGGGAGGTGTTACTCTTCCCTTCCTACTCCGGTGTGGTATTGTTGAGCTTGACGAGACGCCTATTAGGGAAATGTTACTCAGTGGTAGATCAACTACTCTACATGGGGATCCGTCTTATGGTAAGATGTTGATCACACGGGTGGGTCAAGGTCGCCTGCATGATGAGTCCGTCCTATGGAAGGACGTTGACCATGTAGTGACTAATTTTAGCTGGGTTGTACGAGGGGTACATGTAGTTATGAGGGAGCACCTCATCCACAAACGCTGAATATCGCTTCAAATGTTAAGTCCTTCCACCCTAAACTGTGTACTGAGACTCTAGGGCCTAGAGCATAGTTGGTGGTTCTCTCCTAAACTTGGATGCGATTAAGAGCCTGCAACTAGGTTGCTTACTGAGTATATTTTTATATTCCCCCCGTTTCCCCTTTTTTTTCAGGTATCGATCAAGGTGGGGAGGTGTTTGTCAGCTGCACTGTCACAGAAGGGTGTCATTCCAGAGTGTCAGTCCGTTGTCGGTCTTCTAGAGTCTTTTGTATTTCATTTTATATTTGTAATTCCTCTTGTAATAATTTGAAACAAAACTTTTCTCTCCTTTCTTTTAATTAAATGGTATTTTTATCTTTAACTTTTCTTTTCTTCTCCTTTCTTTTTGTTCCTTTTATTTTATTGAATCATAGGATAAGAAGTGGAGTGAGGAGATGATGTACATACTAGATAATGCTATCTACATATTAAAACAAAACAAGCACCTAGAACCTAGTTTAGTCAAATAGAATCCTACTTCGTCAAGGAAGAATTCAAAAGCAGTTCTAGTTAGTAGACACTTTTCATCAATAGGAAGGAGGGTAAAATTCTTATTATAAGCATCTATGTTGATGATCTTTTATTTATGGGAGACGATGAAGAATTATTGAAGAAGTTTAAATGTTCCATGGAGAAAGAGTTTGATATGACTGACTTAGGTTAGATGAGATTTTTTCTTGGAATAGAGGTAATACAATGATTAGATGATATTTTTATATGTCAAAGAAAGTATGCTACTGAAGTTTTAAATCGAGTTGACATAGAGAATTACAATTCTATTTGTAATCTCATTGTTCCAGGACAAAAAATTGTCAAAGATGAAAATGGTGCAAAAGTAGATGTAACTTTGTATAAACAAACAGTGGGAAGTCTGATGTATCTCACAACTACTCGTCCTAATCTCATATTTGTTGTAAGTTTGATTAGTCATTTTATGGTATTTCCAATACAACAATAGTTTGCAGCAGCTAAAAGAGTTTTAAGGTACTTGAAAGGTACGGTAGATTATGGTGTATTTTATAGAAAGGAAGAAGTTAGTTATTTAATTGGATTTACTGATAGTGACTATGCCGAAGACATGAAAGATAGCAAGAGTACTTCAGGTTACGTGTTTATGATGAATGGAGGAGCAGTAGCTTGGTCTTCTCGTAAGCAGCCTATAATTACCTTATCAACCATAAAAGCTGAGTTTGATGCTACTAGTGCCTGTGCATGTCAAGTTGTTTGGATGAGGAGGTCACTCAAAGAGATTGATCACTCTCGAATAGAAGAAACAAAGCTAATGTATGATAATATTTCAACTATTAAGCTATCCAAAAATTCAGTTCTACATGGACATTCCAAACACATAAGAGTAAGATTTCACTTTCTTATAGATCTTACAAAAGAAGGAACTGTTAATTTATTATTTGTGGTACTCGAAATCAACTTGTTGATTTGTTGACCAAGCCTCTAAAATTATAAGCATTTCAGAAGTTGCATAAATAACTTGGTGTGCGGAGTTTTTCTGACTTGAACTAACTCAACTTGGTGTGCAGAGTTTTTCTGACTTGAACTAACTCTTCACAAGAAAGAATAAGTTCCGATTGTCAGAAGTATTAGATTAGGTCAAAACAGTTAGAATATTACTTAGATATTTAGTTTAAATACTTTCCAACCTTTGTTTCAGATTTGTTTCAAAGATACGTGGTTAGTTTATATTTATGGTTATTTATAATGTTAATAAAAGCTAGTATTCAATAATATTATCACTTCAAATTTATTTGTTTATGTTATTTTTCTTTCAAAACCTAACTTATACCTGATTTAAAGGGTTTGGTGACCATTTTTTAAGCTTCCAATTCAAACATGCAAAGCATGGTGAAACCAAATTAGAACATGCAAAGTAGGGAGAATCTCAGAGTTGTTTCAAAAGTCAAGGATGTGAATTAATAAGCTTAATTATAGATGACACAATTCATTAATAATAAAAGTTATTAATGGGGAGCATTTCTAGGAGAAAAATTGTTGGTGCTTTTGTCTTTTTAAATAGCCATTGCTAATATATTTTAATAGAAAATTGAAAAGTATTGTGATGGAAGTATCTTGGTATGGAGAAACTCTCCTCTCATATTATCGTATTATTTATTTCGTTTCTTTCTATTTCGATTATTTATTTCGGTGTGTTTCAATGAGTCAGAACCAATAAAATAGATTAGGATTCTAGTATGAATATCAACTCGAGAGTGAGTATTTTGAGAGGGTGAATATAGATGGGTCACAATTTTTAATATTGTTATTTGATTAAAAGTTTTGAAAAGTTTGACTATTTAACCATTCCTTTATATAATATTTTGAACTTTATTTAGATAATATTAAAATTTATTAACAAATTAAAATAATAAAAATAAGATATTAGAAAATAAGAACCATACAAAAACAAAACTCATATGATGTATTAAAAAAAAAAAAAAGACAGATGTATTCCTTTTAGTAGTCTACTCCTCAATCAAAGTATGTGTAATTTTACCGTATTCAACAAAATATCACTCTAATCTTAATACTAATTAAGTATGAGTGATATGAACCAAGAGACATCATTCATACAATATACTTCAATGAACATGTAAAGAAAATGTTGTCAAAATTATCAAAAGAGGTTACAATTCATGTCACATTGAAGAGGAATGAAGTTTGATGGTTATAAATTTTGGGTGGGTTACAATTTAAAGTAATTTAGAGTTATTGTATTTTAAGACATTTTATTTAGTTACATTTACATAATCGCTAATTATGGTCATTAAGTATGAATGTTACATCTTTTGGAATGCCTTTAATAGTTTCATTTTGAGGCTATATAAAGCCATTTATCTTGTATTTGTAACGTAGACTTGGAAAATACAGTAAAAGAAGCATTTGTGCTTTTCTTTAGCCAATGGCTAAGTTTCTTTGCAATTCTATGTAGTTTAGGTTGCATGTAGAATCATTCAAGCTCAACATGATCAATCTTGCTTGTGGAGTGATTCGAATCTCAATCAAGTGTTCTTGCGTTGAGATATTTGATCAACAAGAATCATTCAAGCTAGACATGATCGATCTTGCTTGTGGAGTGATTCGAATCTCAAACAAGTGTTCTTGCATTGAGATATTTGATCAACAAGAATCATTAAAGCTAGACATGATCGATCTTTGCTTCTGGAGTGATTTGAATCTCAAACAAAGTGTTATTGCATTGAGATATTTGATCAACAAGGTAATCCGAATCTTACTCCCCTTGTAGTGATTTCCACATATCAATGAGTGTTGAATAAAACACTACATGACTACGAAATAACTATCTTGTTGATTTCGAGAGTCATTCTTTTCCTATTCTTTTAACTCAATTGAACCAAAGGATAATAATAAATAACTATTTTAAAATAATGAATAAAACTTTTTACATCCTAAAATTAACACATGAAAGAAAGTAGATTATAAGTAAACAAATTAAAATAATACATTATTTAAGAAAAAAAATAATTATTGGGTAGATATGTCAAATCTACAAATGGGACAATAATAACTATTGGTGGGGCACCTTTTTATGCATTGCTTGTGCAAGCAAGGCATTTGAAGTAATAATGTTGCGCCTTCTTCTTTTTCTTTTTTTTTTTCTTCCAAGCAAATTACACACCTTTCATCCATTTTTATCTCCTCCATGCTTACTCTTCTTAACATCTCGATAGCGGTTTTGCTCGTAAGAATTATCGGGTTTTCACTAATGGCCATGAACGATGGTCTCGAGTGATGGGTTGCAACATTCCATAATTTCAGTAAGATTACAAAAGAAAAATCTTTTCCAAACGTTAAATTTGTAGCCTCACCTTTTATTCTAATCCACTTGTTTATTATCTCATCTGTGATTGTCTTAACGTGGTTCATAATGTGTTCCTATATCTTTTTAGTTTTGTTGATAAGAACTGTTGCAAGGTTGCATAGGGATGGTTGAAGATTTTGACAGGAAGTTGATAACTCATAAAGGGAATTTTTTGGTATTTATGCTGCCTCACCAACAATATATTGTTATTTTGTTCTACTTGGAAGTGATTGCAAATGACTTGGACTTTGAATTCGAGTGTGATGTAATCGATGGACTATGACGTTTGAGGAAGAACTCGTTGGGGTGTCCTTAAAAGTGCTTCAACTTTAAATGATATATAAGCAATGGACCTTCGTTGAAAGAGACCTCCATCTAATGAGATCTCGATCGAATCTTCATCCTTCAAAGAAAGCTACAAGTGACGAACTCGTTCATGTTCATTTGCTGAAATTATGGAATGTTGCAACCCGTCAGGTGAGCTCGTTCATGGCTGATAGTGAAAACCCAATGGTTCCTACGAGCAAGTCACCAAATAGTGAGTTTGTTGATGTTAAAATGTAGGAAGGTTCAATATTTGGATGATTGTGTTTGTATTTTCATATTAATATGATTTTGTTATTTTTAATTTCTTTGGTTTGTTTATATTATTTTATTATTTAATTTCTTTGTCTTTGTTCAATTTTAATATATATATATATATATATATATATATATATATATATATATATATATATATTAGAATATTGATTGATTTATGTTTGTTTGAGAACTTTTAATATATTTTATTTAAGATTGTACTCTTTTTAAAACACATTAGAATAAACTATAACTAACTTATTCCTTTCATGATCTACAGTTGTATTTTTGTTACTTAAACCAATTCTAAAAAATGTCGGTATTTAGTTGTTTTTAGTTTTATGACAATATTTAACCATGTTAATATGTTACAATTTTCGCTAGTTATTTTTTATTAATTTTTTTTTTGTCAATAATTATAGATTGATTTATGTTTGTTTGAGAACTTTTAATATATTTTATTTAAGATTATATCCGAATTAATTATAGATTGTGGATAAATAAAACTTAAAAGAAAATTTTTTTGACAACCCAACTCGAAAATAGAGGGTTGGGTTGGGTTGGGTTGGGTTGTGAAAAATTTTGGGTTGGGTTGGGTTACCAATCCAACCAATTCGAACCTTTGGGTTGGGTCAAAAAAATCCCCCAACCCGACCCAACCCGCATGTGCACCCCTAGGCTCAACATATTTCCATGGTTCTATCGCTGGTGCACCGTTGCCGTCAAGTATGCCTTACGAAAGAATAAATGATGTGGTTTTGTTATGTTATGATTTACCTTGTATGGAATGCGAATATTAATTGATGTATCTATGATAGTTAGAGTTAACAAAGTTTATATGGTGTGGCAAAGATATAGTTCCATGTATCTTCCATGAAAGGAGGTTAGCAAGCTGACTTTGTTGAAGAAGGTTAGACTGAAAAATGACTTTGTTGAAGAAGGTTAGACGTCTCAATCAGATGCCTGGAAAATGACTTTGTTGAAGAAGATTAGACTGAAAAATGACTTTGTTGAATGACTTTGTTGAAGAAGGTTAAACTGAAAAATGACTTTGTTGAAGAAGGTTAGACTGAAAAATGACTTTGTTGAAGTTTAGGAATCAAAAGGCGTGTACCAAATGGCCCAAAACCAACAACATCTCCTGAAAGTCCTCCCTCAAGTTTAGGCACCTAAGAGGAGTGTACGAAATGGCCCAAAACCTCCTGAAAGCCCTCCATCAAGTTTAGGCACCTAATAGGCGTGTACCAAATGACCCAAAACCAGCAACATCTCCCGAAAGCCCTCCCTCAAGTTTAGGCACCAAGAGGCGCCCACTCTCAAGTTTAGGCACCAAGAGGCGTGTCCCAACCGGACCAAATCCAGCATAATCTCCCGAAAACCCTTAATTGGGTTTAGGCACCAAGATGCCCATTCCAAATGGCCCAAATCCAACAACATCTCCTGAAAGTCCTCCATTAAATTTATTATGATGCCTACTAATAGTAGCAAGCTTAATTAGGTTCTCTAAGATGTTTTACAATGAAGTCTCTAATTTTCTATCTTCTATCTAATGAGATGATTCAACTTTATGGGGAGGGACTCTAATCATGGGCGTGAAAGAGAATAATTTAGTCTTAAAAGTTTTTTATTCTAAAACTATGATAATAATATTTCTTTATCTTATTTTCAAAATCTTCATTACCCTCCGAAAGTACCCTCCGAAAGTACTCTCCAAATAGTACCTGACCCACACCCCATACACTCGACACAGACACTATACACAATTTCTACCTCATTGATTAACCTTTATAATTTAACAATTATGAACATAAATAAGAAACTTAATTGGTGAGACTTTAGCTTTTCTAAAAAAAAAAAAAAAAAAAAAAATGATATGAACCAAGAGACATCAATTGTACAATATACTTCAATGAAGATGTGAAGAAAATGTTGTCAAAATTATCAAAAGATGTTGCAATTCATGCCACATTTAAGAGTTTGATGTTATAAATCGAAGAGGAATGAAGTTTGATGATTATAAATTTTTTGTGGGTTACAATTTAGAGTTATTGTATTTCATTATTGTATTTTAAGACTTTTAATTTACTTTAGGTTACAATTACATAATGGTTAATTATGGCCATTAAGTGTGAATGTTACGACTCTTGAAATGTCTTTAGTAGTTTCATTTTGAGGATATATAAAGCCATGTATGTTGTATTTGTAAGTAGACTTGGAAAATACAGTAAAAGAAGCATGTGTGCTCTTCTTTAGCCAATGGCTAAGTTTATTTACAATTCTATGTAGGTTAGGTTGCATGTAGAATCATTCAAGCTCGACATGATCAATCTTGCTTATGGAGTGATTCGAATCTCAATCAAGTGTTCTTGCGTTGAGATATTTGATCAACAAGAATCATTCAAGCTAGACATGATCGATCTTGCTTGTGGAGTGATTCGAATCTCAAACAATGTTCTTGCCTTGAGATATTCGATCAACAAGGTAATCTGAATCTTACTCCCCTTGTAGTGATTTCCACATATCATTTAGTATCAGAGCTTCAGACTCAAGATCGGATATATGTTTCCTTTGCATTTTTTTTCAATTTAATTTTTATTTACTTTTATCTTTTTAGATTTTAATCGACCCAGAGTTCAAAATTCAATCTTTGCTGTGTTCAAAATTTTGAGAGGTGAGATTGAGAGCTTCATATGTGTAAATGAGTGCAAACAGAGTGGCCTAAAAAAAACCATGAATGTATACACGTGAGCGATTGTTGTGAGGTCCTTTGTATTTCCATATCTTATTTTTTGCAGCAAAGTTTCACAAACAGATTCGAGGACGAATCCTCTTGAAGAAGTGGAGAATTATATGAACCAATAGACATCAATCATACAATATACTTTAATATTTAAGATTTAAAATTATATAGAAATATTTTTAACAAGATTCTAAATTAGATGGAAGTTTTTCTAAAATAAAATAGATGGAATAATTAGATATTGGTTACCAATAAATTAGGAAAACTCATCCAAAAGTAAATTGTTTAAAGATGAGATGGAAATATATTTACCAAGGGATATTACTACCTTTCTAAATTAGTTGTTCACCAGAGTTTATAATTTCATAGTTAGAATAGTGTGCCAAGATAAAATGGGCTTGCTTAAAAATGTCAATATGGTTTCTGCCTTCTTGTTGATCTCTCTAGTTGCTATTTTGTCCAATCTCAATGGTCTCGAGGCAAAGTGGGATGGGGGTGGCAATGTGCTTTCTTTGGGTCTCAAGAGACATGTACCAACCGGACCAAATCCAGCAACATCTCCTGAAAGCCCTCCCTAAAGTTTAGGTACCAAAAGGTGTGTCCCAACAGGACCAAATCCAGCAACATCTCCCGAAGCGCCACCATTGGGTCTAGGCACTAAGAGGCGTGTACCAACTGGCCCAAATCCAGCAACATCTCCTGAAAGCCCTCCCTCAAGTTTAGGCACCAAAAGGCGTGTCCCAACTGGACCAAATCCAGCAACATCTCCCGAAATGCCTCCATTGGGTCTAGGCACGAAGAGGCGTGTCCCAACTGGCCCAAATCTAGCAACATCTCCTGAAAGTCCTCCCTCAAGTTTAGGCACCAAAAGGCATGTCCCAACAGGACCAAATCCAGCAACATCTCCCGAAACGCCACCATTAAGTCTTGGCACTAAGAGGCGTGTACCAACTGGCCCAAATCCAGCAGCATCTCTTGAAAGCCCTCCCTCAAGTTTAGGCACTAAAAGGCGTGTCCCAGCTGGGCCAAATCCAGCAACATCCCCCGAAACGCCTCCATTGGGTTTAGGCACAAAGAGGCGTGTCCCAACTGGCCCAAATCCAACAACATCTCTTGAAAGCCCTCCTTTAAATTTATTATGAGGCCTTGTGATAGTAGCAAGTGGTCTCTAAAGATGTATTACAATGAGGTCTCTAATGTTCTATCTTATATATAATGAGATGAACCACCTTTATGTCAAGAGACTTTAATCATGGGCGTGAAAAAATAATTTAGTTTTAGAATATTTTATAATAAGATTTCTTTACCTTTTAGTCAAAAGCTACGCTACCCACGAAGATATAATTTTAATTTCTACATTATTGATTAACGTTATATAATTTAACAATTATTTTATATTTATAATTATTTTGTAATAATTTGAAACAAAACTTTTCTCTCTTTTGTTTTAATTAAATGGTACTTTTATCTCTTACTTTACTCTTCTTTCCTTTTCCTTTCTTTTTGTTTATTTTCAATTTCATCTTTTGGGTCACGATCCGACTTTCAAAGCCTCGAAAATCGGGTCGTGACATAAATATGAAAAAATATTGGCATAAATATGAAAGTTTCTACCAAATTCATGCGACTTTGGACATCTTCAAATGATATAATACATGTTAATTAGTGAGACTGTAGCTTTTTTGCCAAAATTTAATGGGTAAAAAAACTTGCATATTTTTAAATATGATAGCACATAAATTACAATTTCTACGATATTCTGACCTAATTTTAATTTTACTTTCATATATAACTAATATACCATTTTATATTGTACTAGTATAGACTTTTAAAAATGAATACCAAAAAAAATTATCGATAGAAAAATATTAAATAGGATAGATTTATCTATCACGACCCGATTTTCGAGGCTTCGAAAAACCGAATCGTGACTAAAAAGACGAAATCGAAAACAAATAAAAATTTAAAAGAAATAAAATAGGGGATGAAAATCTGAAAAAATTTAAATGAAGAAAAATGAGTTAACGATACCAAAATTAAATACAAAATTAAAGTCAAATATTACAAGGGGAAATATAATTATGAAAGAAAAATACAAAAGATTCTAAAAGACCGACAAGGGACTAACGCTCCGGAATGACACCCCTATGTGATAGTGCAGCTCTTGAACACCTCCCCACCTCGACTGGTACCTGAAAAAAAAAAGGGGAAACGGGGTGAGTATAAAAATATACTCAGTAAGAACCTACTTGTAGGCTTTTAATCGCATCCAAGTTAAGGAAAGAACCACCAACTATACTCTAGACCCTAGAGTCTCAGTACTCTTAGCTAGAATTAGTCACTGCATGGTCAACATCCTTCCACAGGACGGACCCATCATGCAAGCGACCTTGACCCACTCGCGTGATCAACATCTTACCATGAGACGGATCCCCATGCAGAGTAGTCGATCTACCACTGAGTAACACTTCCCTAACAGGCGTCTCGCCAAGCTCAACAGTACCACACCGGAGTAGGAAGGGAAGAGTAACACCTCCCTAATTGGCGTCTCGCCTAGCTCAATGGTACCACACCGAAGTAGGAAGGGAAGAATAACATCTCCCTAATTGGCGTCTCGCCTAGCTCAATAGTAACACACTAGAGTAGGAAGGGGAGGGTAACATCTCCCTAACTCGCGTCTCGCCTAGCTCAACTGTACCACACCGGAGTAGGAAGGGAAGCGGAGCATACTCGAACGCTATACCAGATACTATCAACTAAGAGGTCATCTCTCTATACTTCGAGGGCCTAATGTGGTTCTCTATATCTCAAGGGTAGTTAAAACTATTGAGTTAGGGGACCTGGCTTCCATATTCACTGAATCAAGACTTCCAAGTCCATAACAGTCCAGGGTTAAAGGGTCTCTCCCTCTAAGCGTCGCTCACGACACCATAGACCGTAACATCAGGAGGGTCCCCTAACTAAACCCAACTCAATCCCTGCAAGAGTTCACCCTAGGCATATCACAACACTACAACTTATCAATCATATCTTAAGTTCACACAATCATTCAACAGAAGTTTATGTATTATTAACAACACATACAGCCATACAAGCTCAACGGGGAGATATCTTCCATCAACACCCGTAGCGCAGATACACAAATCCTCCAGTCCACCAACATAGTATGAATAGATAAAAGCAGTAGAAAGATAGTCCAGCAAGCATATAAACATTGAGTACGAAATCTCATAAAGCCAGCAAGTCCAATAGATATATATTTAACTTCATAAGGATAGAGAATCAATAGATCTAACCACCTAGGGATAATTTGCTTTAGCATGCATGCAAAACCAAGTGCACCTTACACGTATTACTTCCTAAATTCGTGTGGTTACTTACCGAATGAAGCGTACCCTTCGAAGCTTACACTACGGTTAATTAAGAGCTCTAAAACTCTTGATTATTTGCTGACACGTCCTAAGTCAAGTTAGACTCAGATCAATATCAAAACCCAGATGAAAAATAGTCGAACGGAAGTCCAATCGGGATAAAAAATAGATCTCACGCGCTGGTTCACGCGCCCCACGCGCGCGTACGGACGCGCTGAGGGATGGAGTCGTGCGCTGGTCTGTCGCCATGTGGCGAGGGATTACAGTTCCACTGAGAGTCACGGCATGCGTTCGAATCGGGACGGTTCGGGTCGCACGCGGGTTCACGAGTCTGGTAGCGGGTGCCGATCTTCAAACCCCACCTTACGCAGTATTTTTCGTGATTTTCCTCCACCATTCCACGCCTGACACGTGTCCAATTTTCTCCGCGACTCACGGCTCTCTCCCTTCCTAGCACGCGTCCATCCGACGTTCGTCTTCGTCCTCTCATTTCTGCGATTTTCCAGATTCTGGTCAAATTCTATATCAACTTATTTATTTTGGATTTTTCTATCTCCCAAACCGTAACTCGAATTAAATCGATTCCTTCACAAGAATTTAAGATCTCAAGTCCACCTATCCAGATATATTTTTATTGCATTTTTTTTTTATATTCACAGCGCTTAATAAATCAAGTTGAAAACTGAGAAAAATTTAATTTCTTACCGAAGGAAGACAGTTTCTCGATTTTGTTTTCTAATGCGATTTTTGGCCGTGTTTCCTCTGAAACTTGCAAAACTCCTCACCTAAAGTGTTGCAACTAGATTATTAAGGTCTAAATCATCTAAAAACTCCGGATCTATGGTGAAATCTTGAAACAGGAGAGGTCGTAGACTTACCTCGCATTCTTGCCAGTTTCTTGCCAGAAATGAACTATCCAAGACTCAAACCACTCCTCTTGATACTCTGAGTAGCTCTAGTAGGAGACCTACAATTGAGGGTGCTTTAGTTTGGGTTTGGGGCGTTTCTCCCTCCTTCTTCCTCTCCTTCAAACCCTAACTGTTCATTCCTTTCTCTCTCTATTTTTATTATTATTTTTTTCTTTTCTTTTCTTCGAGGTCTCTCCAGACCCCACCCCCTCTCAAGGTGGTATGTGTGGGGTAAAATTACCTTTTTGTCCTTGATTGACTTTGACCTAAATTTCGATTACATTACCATCTTTTTTTTTTTTTCCTAAGTTCCTTAATGCATCTCGAGCATTTCTTTCTTCTGGACTGATATGAAAATAACACTCTAAGTCCTCCAATAAAAGCTAGAAACTCACAATGGATAAGAAGGTGCTAGTTACAAGGATAGAGCGAATTGTACCTGTTGGGTCGGGGTGTTACAAAATAAATAAATAAATAAATAATATATATATATATATATATAGCTAGAATTAGTCATTACATGGTCAACATCCTTCCACACGACGAACCCATCATGCAAGCGACCTTGACCCACTCGCGTGATCAACATCTTACCATGAGACAGATCCCCATGCAGAGTAGTCGATCTACCACTGAGTAACACTTCCCTAACAGGTGTCTCGCCAAGCTCAACAGTACCACACCGGAGTAGGAAGGGCAGAGTAACACCTCCCTAATTGGCGTCTCGCCTAGCTCAACGATACCACACCGAAGTAGGAAGGGAAGAGTAACATCTCCCTACTTGGCGTCTCGCCTAGCTCAACAGTAACACACTAGAGTAGGAAGGGGAGGGTAACATCTCCCTAACTGGCGTCTCGCCTAGCTCAATTGTACCACACCGGAGTAGGAAGGGAAGCGGAGCATACTCGAACGCTATACCAGATACTGTCAACTAAGAGGTCATCTCTCTACACTTCGGAGGCCTAATGTGGTTCTCTATATCTCAAAGGTAGTTAAAACTATTGAGTTAAGGGACTTGGCTTCCATATTCACTCAATCAAGAATTCCAAGTCCATAATAGTCTAGGGTTAAAGGGTCTCTCCCTCTAAGCGTCGCTCACACACCATAAACTGTAACATCAGGAGGGTCCCCTCACTAAACCCAACTCAATCCCTAAAAGAGTTCACCCTAGGCATATCACAACACTACAACTTATTAATCATATCTTAAGTTCACACAATCATTCAACAGAAGTTTATGTATTATTAACAACACATACAGCCATACAAGCTCAACGGGGAGATATCTTCCATCAACACCCGTAGTGCAGATACACAAATCCTCCAGTCCACCAACATAGTATGAATAGATAAAAGCAGTAGAAAGATAGTCCAGCAAGCATATAAATATTGAGTACGAAATCTCATAAAGGCAGCAAGTCCAATAGATATATATATTTAACTTCATAAGTATAGAGAATCATTAGATTTAGCCATCTAGGGATAATTTGCTTTAGCATGCATGCAAAACCAAGTGCACCCTACACGTATTACTTCCTAAATTCGTGTGGTTACTTAACCAATCAAATATGTTAGGATTTTAGTATAACATCAATTCTTACAGAGGGCAAGTATAGAGGGCGAGTATAGAAGGTCAACTGTCCCTTTTAGAAACTTATAAATGTTATTTGATTAGAAGTTCAACTATATATATATATATATTTATTTGGTGTCGTGGGACACACCATCCGAAATCATCTTTAAAACAACACAACAAAAGACTCAAAATAAAATAAATAAACGTTTAAGTTTAAAACATCTTATTCTATCCTAAGTCTAAGAAAATAAATGCCACTATCCTATGCATGTGCCATGATCTCGAGTTGCGATGCCGTCGTCAGCCGTACAGGAATTTCTTGCCTTAACCTGAAAAATGTAGCAGATATGGCTTGAGTATTTAAAGAAATACTCAGTAAGTGACCCCACTATTGGGGTTAAATGCAACAATCACATGCAATGAAATGATGGAACCTATCTTTCGTTTCGTTTCATTCATTTCATTTCGTTTCGTTTCGTTTCGTTTTCCCTACGGTGTAATCCTAACAGGTAATCGTGGACGTGTACCATATACTCTACACGCAGCCCATACGTGCGAGTATGGGCTCACCAGCTAGTTCGCACACCGCTGGGCCATTGTCCCTAGCCGGTGGGTATGCTTTGGGGGCCCACCGGGACCTGTTAAAACTAAAACTCTCACGGCAGCGCTATGCAAGGCATAACGATCGTTGTCCTACCATTTGGATGTACGCGTCCGTACCCTCGTGATGGGATAGGGATATCCCCCCAAATGCATGATCACACAATATGCATGAGGTCCCACTAGTCCTACAGTCATCATTTAATGAACATAACCCCGTGTCACGTTTTCATGCTTACATGTCATTCTCATTCTCATTTCGTTACATATCATACATATTCCGAGCGGGGTTATGTATCATGCAATTTACCGTATTTCATGTCATACAATTCATTCAGTTACATTCCAATACTCATACAACAAGCCATAATCGTACAAGGGTCACACATCGTCACATGCATTTATATCACATCAACTAAGCAGCATAAATAACATACATTCACGTTCACATGATTTCGTACTTAAGCACGATAATCTAGCATACAATGTATCATATCATAACCAAGTCATAACGTAAACACTTCATAGTCATATCGTTCTCTAACTTACCATAGCCTTAACGTTCTTATACCTATCACAGACATATCATTACGTGACGTACCTTAGTCATATCGTCACAAGAACGTACTCTAACGCTATCGTTCTATCAATCTATCACAAACCTATCCCTTTCTACCCATAACCTAACCATGTTCTTTCATCAATCTCTCCTATCCATAGCACTCCGGTATGTAACCTAACTCTAACGTTTCATGAACGTATCTTACTCCTATCGTTACATTTCGTTTTGTGCATCCTTCTCGTACCCTATCTCAAACATATCTTTGAGCACATCGTACCATAATTATTGTCATACAAACCACATATTATAACATAACATAACATAACATATAGGAAGCATATCGATCCACAGACAATTCACACATATCAATGTATATGACACGTACAAAACCACAAGGCACGTGTCAACATCAAATATAACCATGCCGATAGTAAGGTCACTTACCTGGCTAGCTTAAGTCGTTGTCACAAATATATCTTTAATGAAAGTTCGATTCCGTCCTTTGAAATCCGAGTCAACCTATATGAGTTCATGACATCAGTTTCAAGTTTGAACTCTATAAAATTATTTCTCTAATTTAGATTTGCCATCGTAAAATTCTGATATTTCGTGTCAGACAAAATTTAAAGGAGTGCACTCTATATTTCGTGTTTTACTGTTAAATCTTGTTCAACAAATTTTTCCTCAATCTTACCTCTTCTCGTGTAATTATTTTTAAGAAGGTATTATTCAATTTTGTTGATCTATTCCTACTTCCAAATCATCCCTTTTTATTATTATTATTATTTTCTTTTCTATTTCTATCTCTATCTCGTTTTTTCTCATTTCCTTTGTCTTCTTTCTGATTTAGTTAACAATTATATTCTTAGCTTCTAATTTAGTCATTCATTTGGTTATATTCTTTTCCTATAATTCATAAAAAATTATAACCTAAATCATTCCAACAATTCAGTAGATCTAAAATATAATTGTTTTTTATTTCCTAAACTCATACAAAATTCTTTTCATTTAATCTCTAATTCAAAACTAAATAATTGTAACCAAATTAATATTATTTAATAAAATAAAAAGAAGATTTAACATACTGACCTCTTCAGATGACATATCTCCTATGGCCGAGCTAGTCTGCTTAAACCTTTTGTCTTCTTTTTCTATTTGTTTTTGTAGGAAGGAAGAATTCTGCTTAAATCTGCTGTTGTTTTTACAGAAAAGAGATTCCTGATTTATTGCCAGATTATTCTTAGGGAAGGAGTGGTGAGAGATTGAAGGAAGGAGGGGAGATGGTTACCAAATGTTTTTCTTCTTTTAATTTTTATTTATTTATTATTTTATTATTTTAACTATTTTTTTTTATAATTACTTTTATTTGTTTATTTCTTTATTTATTGTTGGGCTATTACAACATCAATCCCGAAAGTTTTTTTTTCCTAACTTATCAATTTCCTCTAAAAGAACTTTGACGATCACAATATGCAACCTTGCTACAATTCTTATCATCCAAGTTTAGAAGATACGATTACCCCATTCTTGATGCTAAAATTATCACAGACCAGATAAGAAACGGGTGGAGAACAATAAAATAAATTGCATATTTAGATGGGGTTGGAAACATTTTTCCTCGAACAATTACACTGAAATTATGGAATGTTGCAACCTGTCAGGTGAGCTCGTTCATGGTTGATAGTGAAGACCCAATGATTCCTACGAGCAAATCACCAAATCGTGAGTTTGTTGATGTTAAAATGTTGGAAGGTTTCAAATATTTGGATGATTGTGTTTGTATTTTCATACTAATATAATGCAAAAGAATATAATATTTTCCAGTCACCAAGAGTGTCGTACATAAAAACAAGTTTTCGGATCAAGTTGATAGAAAGACCACTTACTTGTTCAGCTTAAGTTGTTGTCATGAATTTATCCTTAATGAAAATTTGATTCTGTATTTTGAAATCCAAGTTAACTTATGTGTGCTCATGACATTAGTTTCAAGTTCGAACTTTCATGTAACAAGTTTATAGACAGAGTTAACCATTTTTCTAGAAGTTATAAGCTACTGTCATATAAAAGAATTTGATGAATTTATTTTGTGTTAGAGTATTATCTGTTTTCTAGTCGTCCCATATTTAAAAATTCAATTCTTTTTCCATGGTTTATCCTCTATAATTCTTATTCTTAAAAGTTGTGTTTGGCAGTATACATAAAAAAAATTATCAATTTTACACCACTAATTTTTCTTTTCATTCTATTAACAATTATCTTTAGCCAATTTTAATTCAACAAACTTTTTTTTTTTTTTTTTTTGTCCACACTTTTAATTCTTTTTCAATTATCTTTGAACAATTTTAATGTTTTTTTTCATCATTTTTTTCTCTCCTTTTAGTGATCTTAGCAATTATCTTTAACCAATTTTAAGATTTTTTTTTTTTTTTTTTTTTTTTTTCATTTTAATGTTGTTGATCATGATTTTCTAAAATGATTGTAAAAATTTAAATAATTGAAATAGAATAAAAGAGATGGAAGATCTAATAAACTTTTCTCTCTCTCTTTCTTTATTTTTTCTTGTGGTGATCATTATGTCGTTGGAGAAGGTGTTGTAATAAAATAAAATAAAAGTGAATTTTGAACTTAAAATTCTCGTTTTTATTTTTAAACTTTTAATTAGATCGAAATTGAAAAAAAAAATCAAATCAAATAAAATTTGTTTAAATTTTAAAACTCTAATATTTTTTCATTGGAATATTAATATAGAAGTTCTCTTATATGTTCAATAAATTATAAATATTAATACTATTTTTGAAAATTTATGAATATTTTTTTTAAACGTGAAATAAAGTTATAGTTATATAATGATAAACTTATTTTTAAAACAAAAGTAGTGATCATAAAATTTTCTTGTTACATTATTAGAGGTCTTGAATTAAAAGTGTTCATCTCTTGTTGAGAACATCTCTCTCCACAATCAACTTATCTTCTCTGGCGTGGTTGATCTTTTGTACAGTCTTCACAACAGTCCATTGGCTGCAGTGGAGGTGGCAGAGAGGGGAAGAGAAACGCTGCCGGGGGTGGAGATTTAAAGAAGCTTCGCGCAGGTGGTGGCGGAGAGGGGAAGAGAAATGCCGCCGGGGGTGGCGAAGAGGGGAAGAGAAACGACGCCAGAGGTGGAGATTTAAAGAAGCTTTGCGTAGGAGGTGGCGGAGAGGGGAAGAGAAATGCTGCTGGGGGTGGAGATTTAAAGAAGCTTCGCGCAGGGGGTGGCCGAGAGGGGAAGAGAAACGACGCCGGAGGTTGAGATTTAAAGAAGCTTTGTGTAGGAGGTGGTGGAGAGGGGAAGAGAAATGCTGCCGGGGGTGGAGATTTAAAGAAGCTTCGCGCAGGTGGTGGCGGAGAGGGGAAGAGAAATGCTGCCGGAGGTGGCGGAGAGGGGAAGAGAAATGACGTCGGAGGTGGAGATTTAAAGAAGCTTTGCGTAGGAGGTGGCGGAGAGGGGAAGAGAAATGCTGCCGGTGGTGGAGATTTAAAGTAGCTTCGCGTAGGTGGTGGCGGAGAGGTGAAGAGGAACGCCGCTGGAGGGGGCGGAGATGTGAAGAGGAAGGCAGATAGAGATCTACGAGAATGCTTCAAGTCGGGCCATGAGTCAGCAATGGCAAGAAATGGATGAGAGAAAAGTGGAAAAATGAATAGCAGAGAGAGCCCTAAAAGATTCATTTTTTTGTTTTTCTTTTTTCTTTTTTTTAATATGTTTGGTGATTATGAAGATCCACTGCCAATCTCAAAAAATTTATAGGAATAATGCACATTTTCAAACCGTGAATACTAAATTTGTCTTTTAAAAAAATAGTAAAAAAAAACAAAAAAATTTAAATTACAAAAAAATACTATAAAGTTTCAATAATACAATTAAACTTTCCATAGTTAAAAATTGCAGTTAAATTTAAAAAAAAAAATTAAAAAATAGTCTTATAATTAGTTAGGGATACAAATGGTTAATATTTTGTTTTAAAAAAAGTACCTTTAAATTTTCATAAAAGTTTGATACATACATTTAACTTTTACTAATTTCAATATAATTTAGTAATGGGAAAGATATTTATTTCTTTATTTATTGTTGGGCTATTACAACATGAATCTCGAAAGTTTTTTTTTCCTAACTTATCAATTTCCTCTAAAAGAACTTTGACGATGACAATATGCAACCTTTCTACAATTCTTATCATCTAAGTTTGAAGATACGATTATCCCATTCTTGATGCTAAAATTATCACAAACGAGATAAGAAACGGGTGGAGAATAATAAAATAAACTGCATATTTAGATGGGGTTGGAAACATTTTTCCTCGAACAATTCCACTCAAATTATGGAATGTTGCAACCTGTCAGGTGAGCTCGTTCATGGTTGATAGTGAAGACCCAATGGTTCCTACGAGCAAATCACCAAATCGTGAGTTTGTTGATGTTAAAATGTTGGAAGGTTTCAAATATTTGGATGATTGTGTTTGTATTTTCATACTAATATAATGCAAAAGAATATAATATTTTCCAGTTACCAAGAGTGTCGTTGTACATAAAACAAGTTTTCCGATCAAGTCGATAGAAAGACCACTTACTTGATTAGCTTAAGTTGTTGTCATGAATTTATCCTTGATGAAAATTTAATTCTGTATTTTGAAATCCAAGTTAACTTATGTGTGCTCATGACATCAGTTTCAAGTTCGAACTTTCATGTAACAAGTTTATAGACAGAGTTAACCATTTTTCTAGAAGGTATAAGCTAAAATTCAATTCTTTTCCATGGTTTATCCTCTATAATTCTTATTCTTAGAAGTTGTGTTTGGCAATATACATAAAAAAATTATCAATTTTACACCACTAATTTTTCTTTTCATTCTATTAACAATTATCTTTAGCCAATTTTAATGGAACAAACTTCCATTTTTTTTTTACCTCACTTTTAATTCTTTTGCCATTATCTTTGAACAATTTTAATCTATAATATTTTTTCATTTTTTTATCTGCTTTTATTGATTTTCCCAATAATCTTTACCCAATTTTAATAGATTCTTTTTTTTTTCATGATCATGATTTTCTAAAATGATTGTAAAAATTTTAAATAATTGAAATAGAATAAAAGAGATGGAAGATCTAATAAACTTTTTTTCTCTCTCTCTTTCTTTATTTTTTCTTGTGGTGATCATTATGTTGTTGGAGAAGGTGTTGTAATAAAATAAAATTAAAGTGAATTTTGAACTTAAAATTCTAGTTTTTATTTTTGAACTTTTAATTCGATGGAAATTGTAAAAAAAAAAAAAAATCAAATCAAATCAAATCAAATTTGTTTAAATTTTAAAACTCTAATATTTTTTCATTCAAATATTATTATAGAAGTTCTCTTATATGTTCAATAAATTATAAATATTAATACTATTTTTGAAAATTTATGAATATTTTTTTAAACGTGAAATAAAGTTATACTTATATAATGATAAACGTATTTTTAAAACAAAAGTAGTGATCATAAAATTTTCTTATTACATTATTAAAGGGCTTGAATTAAAAGTGTTCATCTCTTGTTGAGAACATCTCTCTCCCCAATCAACCTATCTTCTCTGGCGTGGTTGATCTTCTGTACTGTCTTCACATCAATCCATTGGCTGCAGTGGAGGTGGCGGAGAGGGGAAGAGAAACGCTGCCGGGGGTGGAGATTTAAAGAAGCTTCGCGCAGGTGGTGGCGGAGAGGGGAAGAGAAATGCCGCCGGGGGTGGCGGAGAGGGGAAGAGAAACGACGCCGGAGGTGGAGATTTAAAGAAGCTTTGCGTAGGAGGTGGCGGAGAGGGGAAGAGAAATGCTGCCGGTGGTTGAGATTTAAAGAAGCTTCGCGTAGGTGGTGGCGGAGAGGTGAAGAGGAACGCCGCTGGAGGGGGCGGAGATGTGAAGAGGAAGGCAGATAGAGATCTACGAGAATGCTTCAAGTCCGGCCATGAGTCAGCAATGGCAAGAAATGGATGAGAGAAAAGTGGAAAAATGAATAGCAGAGAGAACCCTACAAGATTCATTTTTTTGTTCTTTCTTTTTTCTTTTTTTTAATATGTTTGGTGATTATGAAGATCCACTGCCAATCTCAAAAAATTTATAGGAATAATGCACATTTTCAAACAGTGAATACTAAATTTGTCTTTTAAAAAAATAGTAAAAAAAAAACAAAAAAAATTAAATTAAAAAAAAATACTCTAAAGTTTCAATAATACAATTAAACTTTCCATAGAGTTAAAAATTGCAGTTAAATTTAAAAAAAAAAAAAAAATTTAAAATAGTCTTATATTAGTTAGGGATACAAATGGTTAATATTTTGTTTTTAAAAGAGTACCTTTAAATTTTCATAAAAGTTTGATACATACATTTAACTTTTACTAATTTCAATATAATTTAGTAATGGGAAAGATATTTATTTCTTTATTTATTGTTGGGCTATTACAACATGAATCCCGAAAGTTTTTTTTTCCTAACTTATCAATTTCCTCTAAAAGAACTTTGACGATGACAATATGCAACCTTGCTACAATTCTTATCATCTAAGTTTTGAAGATACGATTACCCCATTCTTGATGCTAAAATTATCACAAACGAGATAAGAAACGGGTGGAGAATAATAAAATAAACTGCATATTTAGATGGGGTTGGAAAAATTTTTCCTCGAACAATTCCACTCAAATTATGGAATGTTGCAACCTGTCAGGTGAGCTCGTTCATGGTTGATAGTGAAGACCCAATGGTTCCTACGAGCAAATCACCAAATCGTGAGTTTGTTGATGTTAAAATGTTGGAAGGTTTCAAATATTTGGATGATTGTGTTTGTATTTTCATACTAATATAATGCAAAAGAATATAATATTTTCCAGTTACCAAGAGTGTCGTTGTACATAAAACAAGTTTTCTGATCAAGTCGATAGAAAGACCACTTACTTGATTAGCTTAAGTTGTTGTCATGAATTTATCCTTGATGAAAATTTGATTCTGTATTTTGAAATCCAAGTTAACTTATGTGTGCTCATGACATCAGTTTCAAGTTCGAACTTTCATGTAAGAAGTTTATAGACAGAGTTAACCATTTTTCTAGAAGATATAAGCTACTGTCATATAAAAGAATTTGATGAATTTATTTTATGTTAGAGTATTATTTGCTTTCTAGTCGTACCATATTTAAAAATTCAATTCTTTTTCCATGGTTTATCCTCTGTAATTCTTATTCTTAGAAGTTGTGTTTGGCAGTATACATAAAAAAAAAAATTATCAATTTTACTCGACTAATTTTTCTTTTAATTCTATTAACAATTATCTTTAGCCAATTTTAATGGAACAAACTTTCATTTTTTTTTTACCTCACTTTTAATTCTTTTGCCATTATCTTTGAACAATTTTAATCTATAATATTTTTTCATTTTTTTATCTGCTTTTATTGATTTTCCTAATAATCTTTACCCAATTTTAATAGATTTTTTTTTGTTTTTTCATTTTAATGTTGTTATCATGATTTTCCAAAATGATTGTAAAAATTTTAAATAATTGAAATAGAATAAAAAGGATGGAAGATCTAATAAACTTTTCTCTCTCTCTTTCTTTATTTTTTCTTGTGGTGATCATTATGTTGTTGGAGAAGGTGTTGTAATAAAATAAAATAAAAGTGAATTTTGAACTTAAAATTCTAGTTTTAATTTTTGAACTTTTAATTAGATGGAAATTGTAAAAAAAAAAAAAAAAAAAAAAAAAAAAAAAAAAAAAAATCAAATCAAATTTGTTTAAATTTTAAAACTCTAATATTTTTTCATTCAAATTTTATTACAGAAGTTCTCTTATATGTTCAATAAATTATAAATATTAATACTATTTTTGAAAATTTATGAATATTTTTTTAAACCTGAAATAAAGTTATACTTATATAATGATAAACGTATTTTTAAAACAAAAGTAGTGATCATAAAATTTTCTTGTTACATTATTAAAGGGCTTGAATTAAAAGTGTTCATCTCTTGTTGAGAACATCTCTCTCCCCAATCAACCTATCTTCTCTGGCGTGGTTGATCTTCTGTACAGTCTTCACATCAATTCATTGGCTGCAGTGGAGGTGGCGGAGAGGGGAAGAGAAACGCTGCCGGGGGTGGAGATTTAAAGAAGCTTCGCGCAGGTGGTGGCGGAGAGGGGAAGAGAAATGCCGCCGGGGGTGGCGGAGAGAGAGGGGAAAGAGAAACGACGCCGGAGGTGGAGATTTAAAGAAGCTTTGCGTAGGAGGTGGCGGAGAGGGGAAGAGAAATGCTGCCGGGGGTGGAGATTTAAAGAAGCTTCGCACAGGTGGTGGCGGAGAGGGGAAGAGAAACGACGCCGAAGGTGGAGATTTAAAGAAGCTTTGGGGAGGGAGAGAAATGGCGGAGAGGGGAAGAGAAATGGCGGAGAGAGAGAAAGAAGCCGCCGGGGGTGGCGGAGAGGGGAAGAGAAACGACGCGCCGGAGGTGGAGATTTAAAGAAGCTTTGCGTACGAGGTGGCGGAGAGGGGAAGATAAATGCTGCCGGTGGTGGAGATTTAAAGAAGCTTCGCGTAGGTGGTGGCGGAGAGGTGAAGAGGAACGCCGCTGGAGGGGGCGGAGAAGTGAAGAGGAAGGCAGATAGAGATCAACGAGAATGCTTCAGATCGGGGATGAGTCAGCAATGGCAAGAAATGGATGAGAGAAATGTGGAAAAATGAATAGCAGAGAGAACCCTAAAAAATTCATTTTTTTGTTCTTTCTTTTTTATTTTTTTTTTATATGTTTGGTGATTATGAAGATCCACTGCCAATCTCAAAAAATTTATAAGAATAAGTCACATTTTCAAAATAGTGAATACTAAATTTGTCCTTTAAAAAAATAGTAAAAAAAAAAAAAAAAAAATTAAATTAAAAAAAATACTCTAAAGTTTCAAAATACAATTAAAAGAGTTAAAAATTGCAGTTAAATTTAAAAAAAAAAAATTAAAAAATAGTCTTATAATTAGTTAGGGATAGAAATTATTAATATTTTGTTTTAAAAAAAGTACCTTTAAATTTTCATAAAAGTTTCGTACATACATTTAACTTTTACTAATTTCAATATAATTTAGTAATGGGGAGAGATATTTGGGGAAGGAATGGTAAAGAATGGTAAGGATGGAGAGTTTGATGAAGTTTCAGTGTAACTAATTTTAAGTTAAATGGAAATATTTTTATTTTAGAATTAAAATTAAAATTAGATGAATTTCTAAAATAAAAGAGATTGAAATGGTTAGATATTTTTTTTTTTTTATAGAGCATAATTAGTTTCTATAAATCATTTGTTACCAATAAATTAGGAAAACTCAACAAAAAGAATATCATTTATTACTATTTTTCTAAATTAGTTGTTCACTAGAGTTTATATATAGGTGAGATTTAGAGGTAGAATATCAGTGTGAGACAAAATGGGTTTGCATAAAAATGTCAATATGGTTTATATCGTTTTGTTGATCTCTCCACTAATGTCTCATCCATTTTCCAAAATCTCTCCCAACCATGTCACCTCTCCCCCACACTCCTCTCCACAAGTCTTCCGATCTAGCCTATAGAAAGACCACTTACCTGATTAGCTGAAGTTGTTGTCATGAATTTAATCCTTAATAAACGTTTGATTCTGTCTTTTGAAATCCAAGTTCATCTATGTGCGCTCGTGACGTCAGTTTCAAGTTCGAACTTTCATGTAACAAGTTTACAGACAGAGTTAACCATTTTTTTAGAAGATATAAGCTATTGTTATATAAAAGAATTTGATGAATTTATTTTTAGATATAAGCTAGGGTCGTATAAAAGAATTTGATGAATTTATTTTATGTAGAGTATTATCTGCTTCCTAGTCATCCCATATTTCAAAATTTAATTATTTTTCCATCCTTTATCCTCTATAATTCTGTGTTTGGCAGTATATATAAAAAATTGTCAATTTTACTCTACTAATTTTTCTTTTAATTCTATTTAATATTATTTTTATCCAATTTTAATTGAGCAATAAAAAGACTTTTTTTTTTTTTTTTTTTCACCTCACTTTTAATTCTTTTGCAATTATCTTTGAACAATTTTAATCTATTCTTTTTTTTTTTTTTCATTTTTTTCTCTGCTTTTAATGACCTTGAGGCAAGTGGAGTTGCAATGTGCTTTCTTTCGACTTAAAAGTCATGTCTCAACTAGACTAAATCCAACAACATCTCTTTAAACACCTCCATTGAGTCTAGGCACTAAGAGACGTGTGCCAATTGGCCCAAATCCAGCAACACCTCCTGAAACACCTCCATTGGGTCTAGGCACAGGGCACTAAGAGACCTGTGCCAACTGGCCCAAATCCAGCTACACCTCCTGAAACGCCTCCATTGGGTCTAGGCACTAAGAGACCTGGGCCAGTTGTCTAGGCACTAAGAGACCTGGGCCAGTTGTCTAGGCACTAAGAGACCTGTGCCAACTGGTCCAAATCCAAATCCAGCAACATCTCCTAAAAGCCCTCCCTCAACTTTAGGCACCAAGAGGCGTGTCCCAATTGGACCTAATCCAGCAACAACTCCCGAAACACCTCTATTAGGTCTAGGAGCTAAGAGGCGTGTCCCAACTGGACCGAATCCAGCAACATCTCCTGGAAGCCCTCCCCAAATTTAGGCACCAAGATAAGTGTCCCAAGAGGACCAAATTCAACAACATCTCCTGTAACACCAACATTGCCTCTAGGCACTACATCTCTTAGTAGAGGCGTGTACCAAATGACCCAAAACATGCAACATCTCTTGAAAAGCCCTCCTCAAGTTTAGGAACCAAAAGGCGTGTACCAAATGCCCCAAAATCAACGACATCTCCTGAAAGTCCTCCCTCAAGTTTAGGCATCTAAGAGGCGTGTACCAAATGGCCCAAAACCTCCTGAATGTCCTCCCTCAAGTTTAGGCACCTAAGAGGTGTGTACCAAATGGCCCAAAACCAGCAACATCTCCGAATGCCCTCCCTCAAGTTTAGGCACCAAGAGGGGCCCTCCCTCAAGTTTAGAAACCAAGAGACGTGTCCCAACCGTTCCAAATCCAGCATAATCTCCCGAAAACCCTCAATGGGGTTTAGGCACCAAGATGCGCATTCCAAATGGCCCAAATCAAGCAACATCTCCTGAAAGCCATCCATTAAATTTATTATGATGCCTACTAATAGTAGCAAGCTTAATTAGGTTCTCTACCATGTATTACAATGAAGTCTCTAATTTTCTATCTTCTATCTACTGAGATAGATGATTCAACTTTATGGCGAGTGACTCTAATAATGGGCGTGAAAGAGAATAATTTAGTCTTAAAAGTTTTTTATTCTAAAACTAGGATAATAATATTTCTTTATTTTATTTTCAAAATCTTCATTACCCATGAACATATAATTTCAATTTCTACCTCATTGATTAACATTTATAATTTAACAACTATGGATAGAATTTAGAGGGTTGTGTCAAGAAATACATTATGATAGAATTTAGAGAGACCACATGCATGTCGTATGTTCAGAAGCATATTTTAGGTTAGAATAGTTGTTTTGCATTCCATTGTTTTAAATTATTTTGTATTTATTTTTATTTTCTCTAAATTTTAGTATTTTGTATTTAAACACGTAAGACCATGATTGTATTTTTAAGAGAAAAAAATGTTTTTAATGTTTTCAATATTTATACTATAGATGACGTTTTCTTTTAAGAGTTATATTTCCGCATGAAAAATGAGTTTGAGACATCAATAAAAACTCTGAGTATGTAGAACTTTAGGGTCGTTACAACTAATAGACCACTTTTATATTATATCATTACGGTCTTTTAAAAATGAATACGAAAACAATTATCGATAGAAATAAAATTAAATACGATACATTTATCACTTTTAGTCTGTTGATAAGATAAAAAGATGATAAACATATCAATTACATTTACTAGTGATAAACGAGGATAAAAAAAAAAAAATAGACAGAGTAGATTTACCATTTTAAGAGGTTTGATGATAGATGAGTGGTTTTCTTAATTTTGTTATCACCTAGCATCAAATAAATAGTCTTGTATGTTCATTTATTTAAATAGGATTAAAATTTGAAAATTTAACCATAACAATTTGATAAAAATAATAATAATAATAATTTATTTTATAAAATTGCATAATTTAAAATGGTTTTAATAGACATTTATTTAGCATGCATTTTCTAAGCATTTAATGTGATATACAAGAATTTTAACCATCACATTCTGGAACTTATTAAATATTAGTCACCTTTAAATCAATTTAAAAAAATATGGGACCCATGTTAATTAACCCGCTTATCTAAATTTGTGGATTACTAAAGCAAATAGTGACTAAAAAAAGAAGTTTTTCCAAAATAAAATTGATGAGAATAATTAGATATATTTCTTGGGAGGCATAATTAGTTTCCAAAAAATTATTGATTACTATTAGGAAAACTCTTCAAACAAAAAATATCATTATAGATAGTAAAAATCTCATCCAACAAAAAAATATCATTATAGACAGTAAATTTTTTAAAGATGGAAATATATTTACCAACCGCTATTACTACATTTCTATATTAGTTGTTCACTAGAGTTTATATAAACTTGTGATTTCATAGTTAGAATACTTGTGTGAAGACAAAATGGGCTTGCTTAAAAATGTCGATATGGTTTCTGCCTTCTTGTTGATCTCTCTAGTTGCTATTTTGTCCAATCTCAATGGTCTCGAGGCAAAGTGGGATGAGGGTGGAATTGTGTTTTCTTTGGGTCTCAAAAGACTAGTACCAACCGGACCAAATCCAGCAACATCTCCTGAAAGCCCTCCCTCAAGTTTAGGCACCAAAAGGCGTGTCCCAACAGGACCAAATCCAGCAACATCTCCCAAAGCGCCACCATTGGGTCTAGGCACTAAGAGGCGTGTCCCAACTGGCCCAAATCCAGCAACATCTCCTGAAAGCTCTCCCTCAAGTTTAGGCACCAAAAGGCGTGCCCCAACTGGACCAAATCCAGCAACATCTCCCGAAACGCCTCCGTTGGGTCTAGGCACGAAGAGGCGTGTCCCAACTGGCCCGAATCCAGCAACATCCCCTGAAAGCCCTCCCTCAAGTTTAGGCACCAAAAGGCATGTCCCAACTGGACCAAATCCAGCAACATCTCCCAAAACGCCACCATTGGGTCTTGCCACTAAGTGGCATGTCCCAACTGGACCAAATCCTGCAACATCTCCTGAAACGCCACCATTGGGTCTTGGCACTAAGAGGCGTGTACCAACTGGCCTAAATCCAGCAACATCTCCCGGAACGCCTCCATTGGGTCTAGGCACGATGAAGCGTGTCCCAACTGGCCCAAATCCAGCAACATCTCTTGAAATCCCTCCCTCAAGTTTAGGCACCAAAAGGCGTGTCCCAACTGGGCCAAATCCAGCAACATCTCCCGAAACGCCTCTATTGGGTCTAGGCACGAAGAGGCGTGTCCCAATTGGACCAAATCCAGCAACATCTTCCGAAACGCCTCCATTAGGTCTAGGCACGAAGAGGCGTGTCCCAACTGGCCCAAATCCAGCAACATCTCCTGAAAGCCCTCCTTTAAATTGATTATGAGGCCTCGTGATAGTAACAAGTTTAATTAGGGTCTCTAAAGATGTATTACAATGAGGTCTCTAATGTTCTATCTTATATCTAATGAGATGAACCACCTTTATGACAAGGGACTTTAATAATGGACGTGAAAAAATAATTTAGTTTCAGAATCTTTTTAATCTAAAACTTTTATAATAAGATTTCTTTACCTTTTAGTCAAAAGCTACGCTACCCACGAAGATATAATTTTAATTTCTACATTATTGATTAACGTTATATAAGTTAACAATCATTTTATATTTGTAATTATTTTGTAATAATTTGAAACAAAACTTTTCTCTCCTTTGTTTTAATTAAATGGTATTTTTATCTCTTACTTTACTTTTCTTTCCTTTTCCTTTCTTTTTGTTTGTTTTCAATTTCATCTTTTGGGTCACAATCCGACTTTCGAAGCCTCAAAAATCGGGTCGTGACATAAATATTAAAAAACATTGACATAAATATGAAAGTTTATACCAAATTCATGTGACTTTGCACATCTTCAAATGATATAATGTTAGTTAGTGAGACTCTAGCTTTTGTGCCAAAATTTAATGGGTAAAAAAACTTGCATATTTTTAAATATGACAGCACATAAATTACAATTTCTACCATATTCTGACCTAGTTTTAATTTTACTTTCATATATAACTAATATACCATTTTTATATTGTACTAGTATAGATTTTTAAAAATGAATACCAAAAAGAATTATCGATAGAATAATATTAAATAGGATAGATTTATCTATAACGACCTGATTTTCGAGGCTTCGAAAAATCGAATCGTGACTAAGAAGACGAAATCGAAAACAAATAAAAATTTAAAAGAAATAAAATAGGGGATGAAAATCTGATAAAATTTAAATCAAGAAAAATGAGTCAACAACACCAAAATTAAATACAAAATTAAAGTCAAATATTACAAGGGGAAATACAATGATGAAAGAAAAATACAAAAGATTCTAAAAGACCGACAAGAGACTGATGCTCCGGAACGACACCCCTATGTGATAGTGCAGCTCTTGAACACCTCCCCACCTCGACTGGTACCTGAAAAAAAGAAGGGGAAACGGGATGAGTATAAAAATATACTCAGTAAGTAACCTACGTGTAGGCTCTTAATCCCATCCAAGTTAAGGAGAGAACCACCAACAATACTCTAGACCCTAGAGTCTCACTACTCTCAGTACACAGTTCAGGGCGGAAGGACTTAACTTTTAAAGCGGTATTCAACGTTTGAGGATGGGGTGCTCCCTTGTATCTTCCTTTACGACTCGTACAACCCAGCTAGAATTAGTCACTGCATGGTCAACATCCTTCCACACGACGGACACATCATGCAAGCGACCTTGACCCACTCGCGTGATCAACATCTTACCATGAGACGGATCCCCATGCAGAGTAGTCGATCTACCACTGAGTAACACTTCCCTAACAGGCGTCTCGCCAAGCTCAACAGTACCACACCGGAGTAGGAAGGGAAGAGTAACACCTCCCTAATTGGCGTCTCGCCTAGCTCAACGGTACCACACCGAAGTAGGAAGGGAAGAGTAACATCAACCTAATTGGCGTCTCGCCTAGCTCAACAGTAACACACTGGAGTAGGAATGGGAGGGTAACACCTCCCTAACTGGCGTCTCGCCTAACTCAACTGTACCATACCGGAGTAGGAAGGGAAGCGGAGCATACTCGAACGCTATACCAGATACTGTCAACTAAGAGGTCATCTCTCTACACTTCGGGGGCCTAATGTGGTTCTCTATATCTCAAGGGTAGTTAAAACTATTGAGTTAGGGGACTTGGCTTCCATATTCACTCAATCAAGACTTCCAAGTCCATAATAGTCTAGGGTTAAAGGGCCTCTCCCTCTAAGCGTCGCTCACGACACCATAGACTGTAACATCAGGAGGGTCCCCTCACTAAACCCAACTCAATCCCTACAAGAGTTCACCCTAGGCATATCACAACACTACAACTTATCAATCATATCTTAAGTTCACACAATCATTCAACAGAAGTTTATGTATTATTAACAACACATACAGCCATACAAGCTCAACGGGGAGATATCTTCCATCAACACCCGTAGTGCAGATACACAAATCCTCCAGTCCACCAACATAGTATGAATAGATAAAAGCAGTAGAAAGATAGTCCAGCAAGCATATAAACATTGAGTACGAAATCTCATAAAGGCAGCAAGTCCAATAGATATATATATTTAACTTCATAAGTATAGAGAATCATTAGATTTAGCCATCTAGGGATAATTTGCTTTAGCATGCATGCAAAACCAAGTGCACCCTACACGTATTACTTCCTAAATTCGTGTGGTTACTTAACCAATCAAATATGTTAGGATTTTAGTATAACATCAATTCTTACAGAGGGCGAGTATAGACGGTCAACTGTCCCTTTTAGAAACTTATAAATGTTATTTGATTAGAAGTTCGACTATATATATATATATATATATATATATATATATATATATATATATTTATTTGGTGTCGTGGGACACACCATCCGAAATCATCTTTAAAACGACACAACAAAAGACTCGAAATAAAATAAATAAACGTTTAAGTTTAAAACATCTTATTCTATCCTAAGTCTAAGAAAATAAATGCCACTATCCTATGCATGTGTCATGATCTCGAGTTGCGATGCCGTCCTCAGCCGTACAGGAATTTCTTGCCTTAACCTGAAAAATGTAGCAGCATATGGCTTGAGTATTTAAAGAAATACTCAGTAAGTGACCCCACTATTGGGGTTAAATGCAACAATCACATGCAATGAAATGATGGAACCTATCTTTCGTTTTGTTTCGTTTCATTTCGTTTCGTTTCGTTTTCCCTACGGTGTAATCCTAACAGGTAATCGTGGACGTGTACCATATACTCTACACGCAGCCCATACGTGCGAGTATGGGCTCACCAGCTAGTTCGCCCACCGCTAGGCCATTGTCCCTAGCCGGTGGGTATGCTCTGGGGGCCCACCGGGACCCGTTAAAACTAAAACTGTCACGGCAGCGCTATACAAGGCATAACGATCGTTGTCCTGCCATTTGGATGTACGCGTCCGTACCCTCGTGATGGGATAGGGATATCCCCCCAAATGCATGATCACACAATATGCATGAGGTCCCACTAGTCCTACAGTCATCATTTAATGAACATAACCTCGTGTCACGTTTTCATGCTTACATGTCATTCTCATTCTTATTTCGTTACATATCATACATATTCCCAGCGGGGTTATGTATCATGCAATTTACCGTATTTCATGTCATACAATTCATTCAGTTACATTCCAATACTCATACAACAAGCCATAATCGTACAAGGGCCACACATCGTCACATGCATTCATATCACATCAACTAAGCAGCATAAATAACATACATTCACGTTCACATGATTTCGTACTTAAGCACAATAATCTAGCATACAATGTATCATATCATAACCAAGTCATAACGTAAACACTTCATAGTCATATCGTTCTCTAACTTACCATAGCCTTAACGTTCTTATACCTATCACAGACATATCATTACGTGACGTACCTTAGTCATATCGTCACAAGAACGTACTCTAACGCTATCGTTCTATCAATCTATCACAAACCTATCCCTTTCTACCCATAACCTAACCATGTTCTTTCATCAATCTCTCCTATCCATAGCACTCCGGTATGTAACCTAACTCTAACGTTTCATGAACGTATCTTACTCCTATCGTTACATTTCGTTTTGTGCATCCTTCTCGTACCCTATCTCAAACATATCTTTGAGCACATCGTACCATAATTATTGTCATACAAACCACATATTATAACATAACATAACATAACATATAGGAAGCATATCGATCCACAGACAATTCACACATATCAATGTATATGACACGTACAAAACCACAGGGCACGTGTCAACATCAAATATAACCATGCCGATAGTAAGGTCACTTACCTGGCTAGCTTAAGTCGTTGTCACAAATATATCTTTAATGAAAGTTCGATTCCGTCCTTTGAAATCCAAGTCAACCTATATGAGTTCATGACATCAGTTTCAAGTTTGAACTCTATAAAATTATTTCTCTAATTTAGATTGGCCATCGTAAAATTCTGATATTTCGTGTCAGACAAAATTTAAAGGAGTGCACTCTATATTTCCTGTTTTACTGTTAAATCCTGTTCAACAAATTTTTCCTCAATCTTCCCTCTTCTTCTGTAATTATTTTTAAGAAGGTATTATTCAATTTTGTTGATCTATTCCTACTTCCAAATCATCCCTTTTTATTTTTATTATTATTTTTCTTTTCAGTTAACAGTGTTCCTGTATTTCTATCTCTATCTCGTTTTTCCTCATTTCCTTTGTCTTCTTTCTGATTTAGTTAACAATTATATTCTTAGCTTTTAATTTAATCATTCATTTCGTTATATTCTTTTCCTATAATTCATAAAAAATTACAACCTAAATCATTGCAACAATTCAGTAGATCTAAAATATAATTGTTTTTTATTTCCTAAACTCAAACAGAATTCTTTTCATTTAATCTCTAATTCAAAACTAAATAATTGTAACCAAATTAATATTATTTAATAAAATAAAAGGAAGATTTAACGTACTGACCTCTTCAGATGACATATCTACTACGGCATAGCTAGTATGCTTAAACCTTTTGTCTTCTTTTTCTATTTGTTTTTGTAGGAATGAAGAATTCTACTTAAATCTGCTGTTGTTTTTACAGAAAAGAGATTCCTGATTTATTGCCAGATTATTCTTAGGGAAGGAGTGGTGAGAGATTGAAGGAAGGAGGAGAGATGGTTACCAAATGTTTTTTCTTCTTTTAATTTTTATTTATTTATTATTTTATTATTTTAACTATTTTTTTTTTATATAATTACTTTTATTTGTTTATTTCTTTATTTATTGTTGGGGTATTACAACATGAATCCGGAAAGTTTTTTTTTCCTAACTTATCAATTTCCTCTAAAAGAACTTTGACGATGACAACATGCAACCTTGCTACCATTCTTATCATCCAAGTTTAGAAGATACGATTACCCCATTCTTGATGCTAAAATTATCACAGACCAGATAAGAAACGGGTGGAGAACAATAAAATAAACTGCATATTTAGATGGGGTTGGAAACATTTTTCCTCGAACAATTCCACTCAAATTATGGAATGTTGCAACCTGTCAGGTGAGCTCGTTCATGGTTGATAGTGAAGACCCAATGGTTCCTACGAGCAAATCACCAAATCGTGAGTTTGTTGATGTTAAAATGTTGGAAGGTTTCAAATATTTGGATGATTGTGTTTGTATTTTCATACTAATATAATGCAAAAGAATATAATATTTTCCAGTTACCAAGAGTGTCGTTGTACATAAAACAAGTTTTTCGATCAAGTCGATAGAAAGACCACTTACTTGATTAGCTTAAGTTGTTGTCATGAATTTATCCTTGATGAAAATTTGATTCTGTATTTTGAAATCCAAGTTAACTTATGTGTGCTCATGACATCAGTTTCAAGTTCGAACTTTCATGTAACAAGTTTATAGACAGAGTTAACCATTTTTCTAGAAGATATAAGCTACTGTCATATAAAAGAATTTGATGAATTTATTTTATGTTAGAGTATTATTTGCTTTCTAGTCGTCCCATATTTAAAAATTCAATTCTTTTTCCATGGTTTATCCTCTATAATTCTTATTCTTAGAAGTTGTGTTTGGCAGTATACATAAAAAAAATTATCAATTTTACACCACTAATTTTTCTTTTAATTCTATTAACAATTATCTTTAGCCAATTTTAATTCAACAAACTTTTTTTTTTTTTTTTTTTTTTCCACACTTTTAATTCTTTTTCAATTATCTTTGGAACAATTTTAATGTTTTTTTTTTCTTCATTTTTTTCTCTCCTTTTAGTGATCTTAGCAATTATCTTTAACCAATTTTAAGAGTATTTTTTTTTTTTCATTTTAATGTTGTTGATCAGGATTTTCTAAAATGATTGTAAAAATTTAAATAATTGAAATAGAATAAAAGAGATGGAAGATCTAATAAACTTTTCTCTCTCTCTTTCTTTATTTTTTCTTGTGGTGATCATTATATCGTTGGAGAAGATGTTGTAATAAAATAAAATAAAAGTGAATTTTGAACTTAAAATTCTCGTTTTTATTTTTAAACTTTTAATTAGATCGAAATTGAAAAAAAAATCAAATCAAATCAAATTTGTTTAAATTTTAAAACTCTAATATTTTTTCATTGAAATATTAATATAGAAGTTCTCTTATATGTTCAATAAATTATAAATATTAATACTATTTTTGAAAATTTATGAATATTTTTTTAAACGTGAAATAAAGTTATAGTTATATAATGATAAACTTATTTTTAAAACAAAAGTAGTGATCATAAAATTTTCTTGTTACATTATTAGAGGGCTTGAATTAAAAGTGTTCATCTCTTGTTGAGAACATCTCTCTCCCCAATCAACTTATCTTCTCTGGCGTGGTTGATCTTTTGTACAGTCTTCACATCAGTCCATTGTCTGCAGTGGAGGTGGCGGAGAGGGGAAGAGAAACGCTACCGCGGGTGGAGATTTAAAGAAGCTTCGCACAGGTGGTGGCGGAGAGGGGAAGAGAAACGACGCCGGAGGTGGAGATTTAAAGAAGCTTTGCGTAGGAGGTGGCGGAGAGGGGAAGAGAAATGCTGCTGGGGGTGGAGATTTAAAGAAGCTTCGCGCAGGTGGGGGCGGAGAGGGGAAGAGAAATGCCGCCGGAGGTTGAGATTTAAAGAAGCTTTGTGTAGGAGGTGGCGGAGAGGGGAAGAGAAATGCTGCCGGGGGTGGAGATTTAAAGAAGCTTCGCGCAGGTGGTGGCGGAGAGGGGAAGAGAAATGCCGCCGGAGGTGGCGGAGAGGGGAAGAGAAATGACGTCGGAGGTGGAGATTTAAAGAAGCTTTGCGTAGGAGGTGGCGGAGAGGGGAAGAGAAATGCTGCCGGTGGTGGAGATTTAAAGAAGCTTCGCGTAGGTGGTGGCGGAGAGGTGAAGAGGAACGCCGCTGGAGGGGGCGGAGATGTGAAGAGGAAGGCAGATAGAGATCTACGAGAATGCTTCAAGTCCCGCCATGAGTCAGCAATGGCAAGAAATGGATGAGAGAAAAGTGGAAAAATGAATAGCAGAGAGAACCCTACAAGATTCATTTTTTTGTTCTTTCTTTTTTTTTTTTTTTAATATGTTTGGTGATTATGAAGATCCACTGCCAATCTCAAAAAATTTATAGGAATAATGCACATTTTCAAACAGTGAATACTAAATTTGTCTTTTAAAAAAATAGTAAAAAAAAAACAAAAAAAAATTAAATTAAAAAAAAATACTCTAAAGTTTCAATAATACAATTAAACTTTCCATAGAGTTAAAAATTGCAGTTAAATTTTTTTTAAAAAAAAAATTAAAATAGTCTTATAATTAGTTAGGGATACAAATGGTTAATATTTTGTTTTTAAAAGAGTACCTTTAAATTTTCATAAAAGTTTGATACATACATTTAACTTTTACTAATTTCAATATAATTTAGTAATGGGAAAGATATTTATTTCTTTATTTATTGTTGGGCTATTACAACATGAATCCCGAAAGTTTTTTTTTTTCCTAACTTATCAATTTCCTCTAAAAGAACTTTGACGATGACAATATGCAACCTTGCTACAATTCTTATCATCTAAGTTTTGAAGATACGATTACCCCATTCTTGATGCTAAAATTATCACAAACGAGATAAGAAACGGGTGGAGAATAATAAAATAAACTGCATATTTAGATGGGGTTGGAAACATTTTTCCTCGAACAATTCCACTCAAATTATGGAATGTTGCAACCTGTCAGGTGAGCTCGTTCATGGTTGATAGTGAAGACCCAATGGTTCCTACGAGCAAATCACCAAATCGTGAGTTTGTTGATGTTAAAATGTTGGAAGGTTTCAAATATTTGGATGATTGTGTTTGTATTTTCATACTAATATAATGCAAAAGAATATAATATTTTCCAGTTACCAAGAGTGTCGTTGTACATAAAACAAGTTTTCCGATCAAGTCGATAGAAAGACCACTTACTTGATTAGCTTAAGTTGTTGTCATGAATTTATCCTTGATGAAAATTTGATTCTGTATTTTGAAATCCAAGTTAACTTATGTGTGCTCATGACATCAGTTTCAAGTTCGAACTTTCATGTAACAAGTTTATAGACAGAGTTAACCATTTTTCTAGAAGATATAAGCTACTGTCATATAAAAGAATTTGATGAATTTATTTTATGTTAGAGTATTATTTGCTTTCTAGTCGTCCCATATTTAAAAATTCAATTCTTTTTCCATGGTTTATCCTCTATAATTCTTATTCTTAGAAGTTGTGTTTGGCAGTATACATAAAAAAAAAATTATCAATTTTACACCACTAATTTTTTCTTTTAATTCTATTAACAATTATCTTTAGCCAATTTTAATTCAACAAACTTTTTTTTTTTTTTTTTCCACACTTTTAATTCTTTTTCAATTATCTTTGGAACAATTTTAATGTTTTTTTTTTTTCTTCATTTTTTTCTCTCCTTTTAGTGATCTTAGCAATTATCTTTAACCAATTTTAAGAGTATTTTTTTTTTTTTTTTTTTCATTTTAATGTTGTTGATCAGGATTTTCTAAAATGATTGTAAAAATTTAAATAATTGAAATAGAATAAAAGAGATGGAAGATCTAATAAACTTTTCTCTCTCTCTTTCTTTATTTTTTCTTGTGGTGATCATTATATCGTTGGATAAGGTGTTGTAATAAAATAAAATAAAAGTGAATTTTGAACTTAAAATTCTCGTTTTTATTTTTAAACTTTTAATTAGATCGAAATTGAAAAAAAAAATCAAATCAAATCAAATTTGTTTAAATTTTAAAACTCTAATATTTTTTCATTGAAATATTAATATAGAAGTTCTCTTATATGTTCAATAAATTATAAATATTAATACTATTTTTGAAAATTTATGAATATTTTTTTAAACGTGAAATAAAGTTATAGTTATATAATGATAAACTTATTTTTAAAACAAAAAGTAGTGATCATAAAATTTTCTTGTTACATTATTAGAGGGCTTGAATTAAAAGTGTTCATCTCTTGTTGAGAACATCTCTCTCCCCAATCAACTTATCTTCTCTGGCGTGGTTGATCTTTTGTACAGTCTTCACATCAGTCCATTGTCTGCAGTGGAGGTGGCGGAGAGGGGAAGAGAAACGCTACCGCGGGTGGAGATTTAAAGAAGCTTCGCACAGGTGGTGGCGGAGAGGGGAAGAGAAATGCCGCCGGGGGTGGCGGAGAGGGGAAGAGAAACGACGCCGGAGGTGGAGATTTAAAGAAGCTTTGCGTAGGAGGTGGCGGAGAGGGGAAGAGAAATGCTGCTGGGGGTGGAGATTTAAAGAAGCTTCGCGCAGGTGGGGGCGGAGAGGGGAAGAGAAATGCCGCCGGAGGTTGAGATTTAAAGAAGCTTTGTGTAGGAGGTGGCGGAGAGGGGAGAAAAATGCTGCCGGGGGGGAGATTTAAAGAAGCTTCGCGCAGGTGGTGGCGGAGAGGGGAAGAGAAATGCCGCCGGAGGTGGCGGAGAGGGGAAGAGAAATGACGTCGGAGGTGGAGATTTAAAGAAGCTTTGCGTAGGAGGTGGCGGAGAGGGGAAGAGAAATGCTGCCGGTGGTGGAGATTTAAAGAAGCTTCGCGTAGGTGGTGGCGGAGAGGTGAAGAGGAACGCCGCTGGAGGGGGCGGAGATGTGAAGAGGAAGGCAGATAGAGATCTACGAGAATGCTTCAAGTCCCGCCATGAGTCAGCAATGGCAAGAAATGGATGAGAGAAAAGTGGAAAAATGAATAGCAGAGAGAACCCTACAAGATTCATTTTTTTGTTCTTTCTTTTTTCTTTTTTTTAATATGTTTGGTGATTATGAAGATCCACTGCCAATCTCAAAAAATTTATAGGAATAATGCACATTTTCAAACCGTGAATACTAAATTTGTCTTTTAAAAAAATAGTAAAAAAAAACAAAAAAAATTAAATTAAAAAAAAAAAAATACTCTAAAGTTTCAATAATACAATTAAACTTTCCATAGAGTTAAAAATTGCAGTTAAATTTTTTTAAAAAAAAATTTAAAAATAGTCTTATAATTAGTTAGGGATACAAATGGTTAATATTTTGTTTTTAAAAGAGTACCTTTAAATTTTCATAAAAGTTTGATACATATATTTAACTTTTACTAATTTCAATATAATTTAGTAATGGGAAAGATATTTATTTCTTTATTTATTGTTGGGCTATTACAACATGAATCCCGAAAGTTTTTTTTTTCCTAACTTATCAATTTCCTCTAAAAGAATTTTGACGATGACAATATGCAACCTTGCTACAATTCTTATCATCTAAGTTTTGAAGATACGATTACCCCATTCTTGATGCTAAAATTATCACAAACGAGATAAGAAACGGGTGGAGAATAATAAAATAAACTGCATATTTAGATGGGGTTGGAAACATTTTTCCTCGAACAATTCCACTTAAATTATGGAATGTTGCAACCTGTCAGGTGAGCTCGTTCATGGTTGATAGTGAAGACCCAATGGTTCCTACGAGCAAATCACCAAATCGTGAGTTTGTTGATGTTAAAATGTTGGAAGGTTTCAAATATTTGGATGATTGTGTTTGTATTTTCATACTAATATAATGCAAAAGAATATAATATTTTCCAGTTACCAAGAGTGTCGTTGTACATAAAACAAGTTTTCCGATCAAGTCGATAGAAAGACCACTTACTTGATTAGCTTAAGTTGTTGTCATGAATTTATCCTTGATGAAAATTTGATTCTGTATTTTGAAATCCAAGTTAACTTATGTGTGCTCATGACATCAGTTTCAAGTTCGAACTTTCATGTAACAAGTTTATAGACAGAGTTAACCATTTTTCTAGAAGATATAAGCTACTGTCATATAAAAGAATTTGATAAATTTATTTTATGTTAGAGTATTATCTGTTTTCTAGTCTTCCCATATTTAAAAATTCAATTCTTTTTCCATGGTTTATCCTCTGTAATTCTTATTCTTAGAAGTTGTGTTTGGCAGTATACATAAAAAAAAAATTATCAATTTTACTCAACTAATTTTTCTTTTAATTCTATTAACAATTATCTTTAGCCAATTTTAATGGAACAAACTTCCATTTTTTTTTACCTCACTTTTAATTCTTTTGCCATTATCTTTGAACAATTTTAATCTATAATATTTTTTCATTTTTTTATCTGCTTTTATTGATTTTCCCAATAATCTTTACCCAATTTTAATAGATTCTTTTTTTTTTTTTTTTTTTCATTTTAATGTTGTTGATCATGATTTTCCAAAATGATTGTAAAAATGTTAAATAATTGAAATAGAATAAAAAAGATGGAAGATCTAATAAACTTTTCTCTCTCTCTTTCTTTATTTTTTCTTGTGGTGATCATTATGTTGTTGGAGAAGGTGTTGTAATAAAATAAAATAAAAGTGAATTTTGAACTTAAAATTCTAGTTTTTATTTTTGAACTTTTAATTAGATGGAAATTGGAAAAAAAAAAAAATCAAAATCAAATCAAATGAAATTTGTTTAAATTTTAAAACTCTAATATTTTTTCATTCAAATATTATTATAGAAGTTCTCTTATATGTTCAATAAATTATAAATATTAATACTATTTTTGAAAATTTATGAATATTTTTTTAAACGTGAAATAAAGTTATACTTATATAATGATAAACGTATTTTTAAAACAAAAGTAGTGATCATAAAATTTTCTTGTTACATTATTAAAGGGCTTGAATTAAAAGTGTTCATCTCTTGTTGAGAACATCTCTCTCCCCAATCAACCTATCTTCTCTGGCGTGGTTGATCTTCTGTACAGTCTTCACATCAATTCATTGGCTGCAGTGGAGGTGGCGGAGAGGGGAAGAGAAACGCTGCCGGGGGTGGAGATTTAAAGAAGCTTCGCGCAGGTGGTGGCGGAGAGGGGAAGAGAAATGCCGCCGGGGGTGGCGGAGAGGGGAAGAGAAACGACGCCGGAGGTGGAGATTTAAAGAAGCTTTGCGTAGGAGGTGGCGGAGAGGGGAAGAGAAATGCTGCTGGGGGTGGAGATTTAAAGAAGCTTCGCACAGGTGGTGGCGGAGAGGGGAAGAGAAATGCCGCCGGGGGTGGCGGAGAGGGGAAGAGAAATGCCGCCGGGGGTGGCGGAGAGGGGAAGAGAAACGACGCCGGAGGTGGAGATTTAAAGAAGCTTTGCGTACGAGGTGGCGGAGAGGGGAAGAAAAATGCTGCCGGTGGTGGAGATTTAAAGAAGCTTCGCGTAGGTGGTGGCGGAGAGGTGAAGAGGAACGCCGCTGGAGGGGGCGGAGAAGTGAAGAGGAAGGCAGATAGAGATCTACGAGAATGCTTCAGATCGGGTGATGAGTCAGCAATGGCAAGAAATGGATGAGAGAAATGTGGAAAAATGAATAGCAGAGAGAACCCTAAAAAATTCATTTTTTTGTTCTTTCTTTTTTATTTTTTTTTATATGTTTGGTGATTATGAAGATCCACTGCCAATCTCAAAAAATTTATAAGAATAAGGCACATTTTCAAAATAGTGAATACTAAATTTGTCCTTTAAAAAAATAGTAAAAAAAAAAACAAAAAAAATTAAATTAAAAAAAATACTCTAAAGTTTCAATAATACAATTAAACTTTTCTTAGAGTTAAAAATTGCAGTTAAATTTAAAAAAAAAAAAAAAAATTAAAAAATAGTCTTATAATTAGTTAGGGATAGAAATTATTAATATTTTGTTTTAAAAAAAGTACCTTTAAATTTTCATAAAAGTTTCGTACATACATTTAACTTTTACTAATTTCAATAGAATTTAGTAATGGGGAGAGATATTTGGGGAAGGAATGGTAAGGATGGAGAGTTTGATGAAGTTTCAGTAACTAATTTGAAGTTAAATGGAAATATTTTTATTTTAGAATTAAAATTAAAATTAGATGAATTTCTAAAATAAAAGAGATTGAAATGGTTAGATATTTTTTTTTTATAGAGCATAATTAGTTTCTATAAATCATTTGTTACCAATAAATTAGGAAAACTCAACCATAACAATATCATTTATTACTATTTTTCTAAATTAATTGTTCACTAGAGTTTATATATAGGTGAGATTTAGAGGTAGAATATCTGTGTGACGACAAAATGGGTTTGCATAAAAATGTCAATATGGTTTATGTACTTTTGTTCTCTCTCCACTAATGTCTCATCCATTTTCCAAACTATGTCTCCCAACCATGTCACCTCTCCCCCACACTTCTCTCCACAAGTCTTTCGATCTAGCCTATAGAAAGACCACTTACCTGATTAGCTTAAGTTGCTGTCATGAATTTAATCTTTAATGAACGTTTGATTCTGTCTTTTGAAATCCAAGTTAATCTATGTGTGCTCATGACGTCAGTTTCAAGTTCGAACTTTCATGTAACAAGTTTACAGAATCATTTTTCTAGAAGATATAAGCTACTGTTATATAAAAGAATTTAATGAATTTATTTTTAGATATAAGCTACCGTCTATAAAAGAATTTGATGAATTTATTTTATGTTGGAGTATTATCTGCTTCCTAGTCATCCCATATTTCAAAATTTAATTATTTTTCCATCCTTTATCCTCTATAATTCTTGTTCCCAGAAGCAGGTTGTGTTTGTCAGTATACATAAAAAATTGTCAATAATTTTTCTTTTAATTCTATTAATAATTATTTTTATCCAATTGTAATTGAGCAATAAAAGACTTTTCTTTTTCTTTTTCTTTTTTCACCTCACTTTTAATTCTTTTGCAATTATCTTTGAACAATTTTAATCTATTCTTTTATTTTTTTTTTCATTTTTTTCTCTGCTTTTAATGATCTTGAGGCAAGTGGAGTTGCAATGTGCTTTCTTAGGACTTAAAAGGCATGTCCCAACTAGACTAAATCCAACAACATCTCCTTAAACGCCTCCATTGGGTCTAGGCACTAAGAGACGTGTGCCAATTTGCCCAAATCCAGCAACACCTCCTGAAACACCTCCATTGGGTGTAGGCACAGGGCACTAAGAGACCTGTGCCAATTGGCCCAAATCCAGCTACACCTCCTGAAACGCCTCCATTGGGTCTAGGCACTAAGAGACCTGGGCCAGTTGTCTAGGCACTAAGACCTGTGCCAACTGGCCCAAATCCAGCAACTTCTCCTAAAAGCCCAACCTCAAGTTTAGGCACCAAGAGGCGTGTCCCAATTGGACCTAATCCAGCAACAACTCCCGAAACACCTCCATTGGGTCTAGGAGCTAAGAGGCATGTCCCAACTGGACCTAGTCCAGCAACTTCTCCTGAAAGCCCTCCCCAAATTTAGGCACCAAGAGAAGTGTCCCAAGAGGACCAAATTCAACATCTCCTGTAACACCTACATTGCCTCTAGGCACTACATCTCTTAGTAGAGGCGTGTACCAAATGACCCAAAGGCACTACATCACTTAGTAGAGGCGTGTACCAAAGGACCCAAAACCTGCAAAATCTCTTGAAAAGCCCTCTCAAGTTTAGGAACCAAAAGGCGTGTACCAAATGCCCCAAAATCAACAACATCTCCTGAAAGTCCTCCCTCAAGTTTAGGCACCTCCCTCAAGTACCAAATGCCTCAAAATCAACAACATCTACTGAAAGTCCTCCCTCAAGTTTAGGCATCTAAGAGGCGTGTACCAAATGGCCCAAAACCTCCTAAAAGTCCTCCCTCAAGTTTAGGCACCTAAGAGGTGTGTACCAAATGGCCCAAAACCAGCAACATCTCGTGAATGCCCTCCCTCAAGTTTAGGCACCAAGAGGGGCCCTCCCTCAAGTTTAGAAACCAAGAGACGTGTCCCAACCGTTCCAAATCCAGCATAATCTCCCGAAAACCCTCAATTGGGTTTAGGCACCAAGATGCGCATTCCAAATGGCCCAAATCCAACATCTCGTGAAAGCCATCCATTAAATTTATTATGATGCCTACTAATAGTAGCAAGCTTAATTAGGTTCTCTACCATGTATTACAATGAAGTCTCTAATTTTCTATCTTCTATCTACTGAGATAGATGATTCAACTTTATGGCGAGTGACTCTAATAATGGGCATGAAAGAGAATAATTTAGTCTTAAAAGTTTTTTATTCTAAAACTATGATAATAATATTTCTTTATTTTATTTTCAAAATCTTCATTACCCATGAACATATAATTTCAATTTCTACCTCATTGATTAACATTTATAATTTAACAACTATGGATAGAATTTAGAGGGTTGTGTCAAGAAATACATTATGATAGAATTTAGAGAGACCACATGCATGTCGTATGTTCATAAGCATATTTTAGGTTAGAATAGTTGTTTTGCATTTCATTGTTTTAAATTATTTTGTATTTATTTTTATTTTCCCTAAATTTTAGTATTTTGTATTTACCATGACTGTATTTTTCAGAGAAAAAAATGTTTTTAATGTTTTCAATATTTATAATATAGATGACGTTTTCTTTTAAGAGTTATATTTCCGCATGAGAAATGAGTTTGAGACATTAGTAAAAACTCTGAGTATGTAGAACTTTAGGGTCGTTACAACTAATAGACCACTTTTATATTGTATCATTACGGTCTTTTAAAAATGAATACGAAAACAATTATCAATAGAAATAAAATTAAATACGATACATTTATCACTTTTAGTCTATTGATAAGATAAAAAGATGATAAACATATCAATTACCTTTACTAGCGATAAACGAGGATAAAAAAAAATAAATAGACACAGTATATTTATCATTTTAAGAGGTTTGATGATAGAGGAGTGGTTTTCTTAATTTTGTTATCACCTAGCATCAAATAAATAGTCTTGTATGTTCATTTATTTAAATAGGATTAAAATTTGATAATTTAACCATAACAATCTGATAATAAAAATAATAATAATAATTTATTTTATAAAATTGCATAATTTAAAATGGTTTTAATAGACATTTATTTAGCATGCATTTTCTAAGCATTCATTGTCATATACAAGAATTTTAACCATCACATTCTCCAGGGAACTTATTAAATATTAGTCACCTTTAAATCAATTTAAAAAAATATGGGACGGGTGTTAATTAACCAGCTCCTACATAATTGAGTATTTAAATTTGTGGATTACTAAAGCACAAATGGTGACTAAAAAAAGAAGTTTTTCTAAAATAAAATAGATGGGAATAATTAGATATATTTCTTAGGAGGCATAATTAGTTTCCAAAAAATTATTGGTTACCAATAAATTAGGAAAACTCATCCAAAAAAAATATCATTATAGATAGTAAAAAATTCATCCAACAAAAAATATCATTATAGACCGTAAATTTTTTAAAGATGAAAATATATTTACCAACCGCTATTACTACATTTCTAAATTAGTTGTTCACTAGAGTTTATATAAAGTTGTGATTTCATAGTTAGAATACTTGTGTGAAGACAAAATGGGCTTGCTTAAAAATGTCAATATGGTTTCTACCTTCTTGTTGATCTCTCCCGTTGCTATTTTGTCCAATCTCAATGGTCTCGAGGCAAAGTGGGATGAGGGTGGCAATGTGCTTTCTTTGGGTCTCAAAAGACTAGTACCAACCGGACCAAATCCAGCAACATCTCCTCAAAGCCCTCCCTCAAGTTAAGGCACTAAAAAGGCGTGTCACAACAGGACCAAATACAGCAACATCTCCACTAATTTTTCTTTTAATTCTATTAACAATTATCTTTAGCCAATTTTAATGGAACAAACTTCTTTTTTTTTTTTTTTTTCACCACACTTTTAATCTATTCTTTTTTTTTTTTTTTTCATTTTTTTATCTGCTTTTAATGATCTTCCCAATTATCTTTACCCAATTTTAATAGATTCTTTTTTTTTTTTTTTTTTTTTCATTTTAATGTTGTTGATCATGATTTTCTAAAATGATTGTAAAAATTTTAATAATTGAAATAGAATAAAAGAGATGGAAGATCTAATAAACTTTTCTCTCTCTTTCTTTATTTTTTCTTGTGGTGATCATTATGTTGTTGGAGAAGGTGTTGTAATAAAATAAAATAAAAGTGAATTTTGAACTTAAAATTCTCGTTTTTATTTTTTAGCTTTTACTTCGATCAAAATTGTAAAAAAAAAAAAAAAAAAAAAAAAAAAAAAAAAAAAAAAAAAAAATCAAATCAAATCAAATTTGTTTAAATTTTAAAACTCTAATATTTTTTCATTCAAATATTAATATAGAAGTTCACTTATATGTTGAATAAATTATAAATATTAATACTATTTTTGAAAATTTATGAATATTTTTTTAAACGTGAAATAAAGTTATATTTATATAATGATAAACGTATTTTTAAAACAAAAGTAGTGATCATAAAATTTTCTTGTTACATTATTAAAGGGTTTGAATTAAAAGTGTTCATCTCTTGTTGAGAACATCTCTCTCCCCAATCAACTTATCTTCTCTAGCGTGGTTGATCTTCTGTACAGTCTTCACATCAGTCCATTGGCTGCAGTGGAGGTGGCGCAGTGGAGGTGGCGGAGAGGGGAAGAGAAACGCTGCCGGGGGTGGAGATTTAAAGAAGCTTCGCGCAGGTGGTGGCGGAGAGGGGAAGAGAAATGCCGCCGGGGGTGGCGGAGAGGGGAAGAGAAACGACGCCGGAGAGAGAAATGCCGCCACATCAGTGGCGGAGAGGGGAAGAGAAACGACGCCGGAGGTGGAGATTTAAAGAAGCTTTGCAGTGGGGTGGCGGAGAGGGGGAAGAGAAACGCTGCCGGGGGTGGAGATTTAAAGAAGCTTTAAAGAAGCTTCGCGGGTTTAAAGGTGGCGGAGAGGGGAAGAGAAATGCCGCCGCGGGGGTGGCGGAGAAATGCCGGGGAAGAAGAAACGACGCCGGAGGTGGAGATTTAAAGAAGCTTTGCGTACGAGGTGGCGGAGAGGGGAAGAGAAATGCTGCTGGGGGTGGAGATTTAAAGAAGCTTCGCACAGGTGGTGGTGGCGGAGAGGGGAAGAGAAACGACGCCGAAGGTGGAGATTTAAAGAAGCTTTGCGTAGGAGGTGGCGGAGAGGGGAAGAGAAATGCTGCCGGGGGTGGAGATTTAAAGAAGCTTCGCACAGGTGGTGGCGGAGAGGGGAAGAGAAACGACGCCGGAGGTGGAGATTTAAAGAAGCTTTGCGTAGGAGGTGGCGGAGAGGGGAAGAGAAATGCTGCCGGTGGTGGAGATTTAAAGAAGCTTCGCGTAGGTGGTGGCGGAGAGGTGAAGAGGAACGCCGCTGGAGGGGGCGGAGAAGTGAAGAGGAAGGCAGATAGAGATCTACGAGAATGCTTCAGATCGGGCGATGAGTCAGCAATGGCAAGAAATGGATGAGAGAAATGTGGAAAAATGAATAGCAGAGAGAACCCTAAAAAATTCATTTTTTTGTTCTTTCTTTTTTATTTTTTTTATATGTTTGGTGATTATGAAGATCCACTGCCAATCTCAAAAAATTTATAAGAATAAGTCACATTTTCAAAATAGTGAATACTAAATTTGTCCTTTAAAAAAATAGTAAAAAAAAAAAAAAAAAAATTAAATTAAAAAAAATACTCTAAAGTTTCAAAGAGTTAAAAATTGCAGTTAAATTTAAAAAAAAAAAAAAAAATTAAAAAATAGTCTTATAATTAGTTAGGGATAGAAATTATTAATATTTTGTTTTAAAAAAAGTACCTTTAAATTTTCATAAAAGTTTCGTACATACATTTAACTTTTACTAATTTCAATATAATTTAGTAATGGGGAGAGATATTTGGGGAAGGAATGGTAAAGAATGGTAAGGATGGAGAGTTTGATGAAGTTTCAGTGTAACTAATTTTAAGTTAAATGGAAATATTTTTATTTTAGAATTAAAATTAAAATTAGATGAATTTCTAAAATAAAAGAGATTGAAATGGTTAGATATTTTTTTTATAGAGCATAATTAGTTTCTATAAATCATTTGTTACCAATAAATTAGGAAAACTCAACAAAAAGAATATCATTTATTACTATTTTTCTAAATTAGTTGTTCACTAGAGTTTATATATAGGTGAGATTTAGAGGTAGAATATCAGTGTGAGACAAAATGGGTTTGCATAAAAATGTCAATATGGTTTATATCGTTTTGTTGATCTCTCCACTAATGTCTCATCCATTTTCCAAAATCTCTCCCAACCATGTCACCTCTCCCCCACACTCCTCTCCACAAGTCTTCCGATCTAGCCTATAGAAAGACCACTTACCTGATTAGCTGAAGTTGTTGTCATGAATTTAATCCTTAATAAACGTTTGATTCTGTCTTTTGAAATCCAAGTTCATCTATGTGCGCTCGTGACGTCAGTTTCAAGTTCGAACTTTCATGTAACAAGTTTACAGACAGAGTTAACCATTTTTTTAGAAGATATAAGCTATTGTTATATAAAAGAATTTGATGAATTTATTTTTAGATATAAGCTAGGGTCGTATAAAAGAATTTGATGAATTTATTTTATGTAGAGTATTATCTGCTTCCTAGTCATCCCATATTTCAAAATTTAATTATTTTTCCATCCTTTATCCTCTATAATTCTGTGTTTGGCAGTATATATAAAAAATTGTCAATTTTACTCTACTAATTTTTCTTTTAATTCTATTAATAATTATTTTTATCCAATTTTAATTGAGCAATAAAAAGACTTTTTTTTTTTTTTTTTTTTTTTCACCTCACTTTTAATTCTTTTGCAATTATCTTTGAACAATTTTAATCTATTCTTTTTTTTTTTTTTTTTCATTTTTTTCTCTGCTTTTAATGACCTTGAGGCAAGTGGAGTTGCAATGTGCTTTCTTTCGACTTAAAAGTCATGTCTCAACTAGACTAAATCCAACAACATCTCTTTAAACACCTCCATTGAGTCTAGGCACTAAGAGACGTGTGCCAATTGGCCCAAATCCAGCAACACCTCCTGAAACACCTCCATTGGGTCTAGGCACAGGGCACTAAGAGACCTGTGCCAACTGGCCCAAATCCAGCTACACCTCCTGAAACGCCTCCATTGGGTCTAGGCACTAAGAGACCTGGGCCAGTTGTCTAGGCACTAAGAGACCTGGGCCAGTTGTCTAGGCACTAAGAGACCTGTGCCAACTGGTCCAAATCCAGCAACATCTCCTAAAAGCCCTCCCTCAACTTTAGGCACCAAGAGGCGTGTCCCAATTGGACCTAATCCAGCAACAACTCCCGAAACACCTCTATTAGGTCTAGGAGCTAAGAGGCGTGTCCCAACTGGACCGAATCCAGCAACATCTCCTGGAAGCCCTCCCCAAATTTAGGCACCAAGATAAGTGTCCCAAGAGGACCAAATTCAACAACATCTCCTGTAACACCAACATTGCCTCTAGGCACTACATCTCTTAGTAGAGGCGTGTACCAAATGACCCAAAACATGCAACATCTCTTGAAAAGCCCTCCTCAAGTTTAGGAACCAAAAGGCGTGTACCAAATGCCCCAAAATCAACGACATCTCCTGAAAGTCCTCCCTCAAGTTTAGGCATCTAAGAGGCGTGTACCAAATGGCCCAAAACCTCCTGAATGTCCTCCCTCAAGTTTAGGCACCTAAGAGGTGTGTACCAAATGGCCCAAAACCAGCAACATCTCCTGAATGCCCTCCCTCAAGTTTAGGCACCAAGAGGGGCCCTCCCTCAAGTTTAGAAACCAAGAGACGTGTCCCAACCGTTCCAAATCCAGCATAATCTCCCGAAAACCCTCAATGGGGTTTAGGCACCAAGATGCGCATTCCAAATGGCCCAAATCAAGCAACATCTCCTGAAAGCCATCCATTAAATTTATTATGATGCCTACTAATAGTAGCAAGCTTAATTAGGTTCTCTACCATGTATTACAATGAAGTCTCTAATTTTCTATCTTCTATCTACTGAGATAGATGATTCAACTTTATGGCGAGTGACTCTAATAATGGGCGTGAAAGAGAATAATTTAGTCTTAAAAGTTTTTTATTCTAAAACTAGGATAATAATATTTCTTTATTTTATTTTCAAAATCTTCATTACCCATGAACATATAATTTCAATTTCTACCTCATTGATTAACATTTATAATTTAACAACTATGGATAGAATTTAGAGGGTTGTGTCAAGAAATACATTATGATAGAATTTAGAGAGACCACATGCATGTCGTATGTTCAGAAGCATATTTTAGGTTAGAATAGTTGTTTTGCATTCCATTGTTTTAAATTATTTTGTATTTATTTTTATTTTCTCTAAATTTTAGTATTTTGTATTTAAACACGTAAGACCATGATTGTATTTTTAAGAGAAAAAAATGTTTTTAATGTTTTCAATATTTATACTATAGATGACGTTTTCTTTTAAGAGTTATATTTCCGCATGAAAAATGAGTTTGAGACATCAATAAAAACTCTGAGTATGTAGAACTTTAGGGTGGTTACAACTAATAGACCACTTTTATATTATATCATTACGGTCTTTTAAAAATGAATACGAAAACAATTATCAATAGAAATAAAATTAAATACGATACATTTATCACTTTTAGTCTGTTGATAAGATAAAAAGATGATAAACATATCAATTACATTTACTAGTGATAAACGAGGATAAAAAAAAAAAAAAAAATAGACAGAATAGATTTACCATTGTAAGAGGTTTGATGATAGATGAGTGGTTTTCTTAATTTTGTTATCACCTAGCATCAAATAAATAGTCTTGTATGTTCATTTATTTAAATAGGATTAAAATTTGAAAATTTAACCATAACAATTTGATAAAAATAATAATAATAATAATTTATTTTATAAAATTGCATAATTTAAAATGGTTTTAATAGACATTTATTTAGCATGCATTTTCTAAGCATTTAATGTGATATACAAGAATTTTAACCATCACATTCTGGAACTTATTAAATATTAGTCACCTTTAAATCAATTTAAAAAAATATGGGACCCATGTTAATTAACCCGCTTATCTAAATTTGTGGATTACTAAAGCAAATAGTGACTAAAAAAAGAAGTTTTTCCAAAATAAAATTGATGAGAATAATTAGATATATTTCTTGGGAGGCATAATTAGTTTCCAAAAAATTATTGATTACTATTAGGAAAACTCTTCAAACAAAAAATATCATTATAGATAGTAAAAATCTCAT